>JBAMBE010000576.1:910000-1482500 GCA_037043585.1 Drosophila mimica | reverse complement strand
GATTTATTGTGGTTTTTTTTTATCACATTTGCCACAGCGTTGCACGTTTCCATATGCCCCGTTTAAAAAACCCATTGAGCTCGATAAACCTGTAATCAAAGTAATTATAGCATATGTGTTATTTTTGTGACAACATTTTTCCCATGAACTCAGCTGGAATACATGAAATTGATTGAACGCCTCGGGGGCTGCAAGATTCGGGTCTGGCTCTGGCTCTGGCTCTGGGTCTGGGTCTGGGTCTGGGTCTGGGTCTGGGTCTGGGTCTGGGTCTGGGTCTGGGTCTGGGTCTGGGTCTGGGTCAGGGTGTGGCTGCCCACCTCCGATGACTGCAATTGACATGCAGAGTGAAAGACAGCGAATGACGCGTGATGTGGTTTCTGTTTTTCCAGCAGTTTTTCTCCAATTTCGCATTCACTTTTGATACCCCTTTTCCCCATTCAAAATGCATGAGACGAATAAGTTCCAGTTCCGCAAATGTATTTGACAGGCTAATGGAGATAGTTACATTCTACAAAGAATATTCAATTTGTTCAACAATTGAAAAAAAAATTGAAATTATTAAAAGTATTTCGCATACGAAATTTAAATTTGGGATTTTCAAAACAAGGATTTTCTTAAAAGTCACAACTTAAAAAATAAAATAGACGACAAGAATTGCTGTGATTCGCAGGAAAGTAGTTAAATTTCTCAAATACTCTGCTATTTATATATATATATATATGTAATTTAATCACAGGGTATCTGTTGGGCGGGCACTTGCTCTTTTGGGGCACGGTCAAGGACTGTCCGCTTCAAGGAGGCTCCGAGTGACATTCGTCATTGTCAAACTATCGTCCGCTTAGTTAAGCATTGAATGATGTCCACTCTCTCACTCTCTCTCTTTCTCTCTTTCTCTCTCGCTCTCTCTCTCTCCCTCTCTCTCTCTCTCTCTCTCTCTCTGTCTGTCTCTCTGTCAATATTGATGTTAACCGTGTTTGTTGTCTTTTACTTTTGATGCTGCAGGCGAAGCGGACGTCGCCACACATCTTCAAATTTGATGACCACCAGAGCTATTTGCAGCAGCATCAGCGCAAGGATTCGGCCAGTTCCGAGGTGGCCGCGCTGCTCTGCATCTCCGGACGGACCAGTCGCATCTCAAGCGTCGGCAGCCAAGGATCGGCGGTTAGTCGCCTCTCGGCCGTCTCGTGCGTGTCGCGCTCCCCGTCGCCGCATCGCATGCTCCTCGAGACATCGTTCTGCGGCCCGAAGCCCGTCGAGTGCACGGATGGTGGAATGAGTGGCGCCAGCAATGCCTCAACGGCGCCCAGCTCCGCTCAGAGCCTGGCCGAGGCAACGTTGGCCGTCGAACAGCTGCTGTTGGCGCGCACCAAACACGATCCCACCCAAGCGGTGCTCGCCGAGGGCATTCAAATGATGCAGTCACCCAGCGGCACAGCCGGCTCACGTCGATACAAGCCCACCACGCTGGCCAATGGCGATGGCAAGACACGCACCACCACCACCAGCAGCACCACCAGCACCTCAATCAAACCCAGCTCAGGCGTTACGAGTGGTCAGCGGCGGAGCAACAAGAGTCCCGGCCAGATGGTCATTGGCAAGACAGCCAGTGGCACGGAATATATACGCATCAATCTGCGTCCGGATCACATGTACAGCGACAAGGGCATTGCGGCCAATGAGCGGGTTGTCGAGGCGCCCAATCAACTGACGCCCGTCTATTCCAAGTCGCAAACGCAGACGCAATCGAAGCCAGCGTCGCTCAGCTTGCAGGCGGGCGGACTCGGTGAGCATCGGCTGACACCGACGGCGAGTCCGAAGCCAGCGCGTCATGGTCCTGGTCATGGCCGGCATGGCAGTCGATCACCCTCGCCCGCTGCACCAGCAACGGGAACGGCAGTCGCCTCCGTCTCCCGCAAGAGCTCGTTCAGTTCGTTGTTTCGCCTGGGCAAGGATTCGCCGGATTCGCCCAGGGAGACGAATCGGTCGCGCAGCAAGAGCAAAGAGCGACCCTCAACGGCAATGGCAACATTGAGCGGCGGCGGCACCGGCGGAGGAGCCACTGGATCACAGAATGTGACGCCCAGCAAACAGAAATCGGTGTTGGCGATTTTTAAGCCAGGCAAACGTGGCAGCAGCGCCGGCACCGATGGCACCAAAAGCTCCAAGAGCTCCTCGCCCATCGATGGCGGCGAAGGGCCACCACCACCACCGCCCGTGCCCGGTTCTGGTGGTGGTGTTGGTGGGCGGAGTCGTACGCCCGCTGGCTCTCGACCCAATAGTCGTCTGAGGTACTACGATGAGCCTGTCGAGGGTTATATACATATACCGCTCCACACGCCACCGGAGGAGCGCGAGGCGCGCACTCTGCTCCAGGGCATACAGCAGCTGTCGGCGCCATCGCCACCGCCCATGGAGCAGCGTCCGAGCAGCACAAGCCGTGCGCCTTTGACTGCATCCCAGCCGGCGCCAATCACAGCCAGCCAGCTGGCGGCGGCAGCGGCTGCACTGCGTCCGGTGGGTCAGCAGCGGGCGAAGGTGCCACAGCCCAATCTAGATGCCATACAAACTATGGAGGAGCGCACCTGGAGCCAGGAGGTGCAGCGCAACAGCAGCACGCCGGCATCACAGGAGACGCTGGAATCGGTTAGCTCCGTGGTAAGTGCACGTGCCGCCAATCTGGCCCAGGTGGTAACCAGCGAGCACGTCGCGATGGCGATGGCGGTGGCTGTGGCAGATGTGGAGCATGCTCGTGAAAATGGTGTGGCAGAAATGCAGCGACTGCCGTCGGTGGACAGCAATCAGAGCGCCTGTGAGCCGCGCCTGGTGCAGACGGTAGCCACCGTCAATGCGCCCATCGAGGATCCGGTGGCCAAGGAGCGGCGGCGTCTGCTGTTCGCCACACGCCTCGGCTCCGGTAGTCAGGAGCAGATCTTCTCCACACAGTTCAGCATCTCGAAGACGGAGAGCCAATCCAGCCAGCTGTCCGAGCAGGTGCAGCTGCCCGACTCCGGCTCCACAGCCTCCGATTGCACCACAGATGGACTGCAGCGTCAGGGTACGGTCATTAGACGTCCAGATACAGCAGCACCAACACCAGCACCAGCGCCAGCACCGCCTGCCCCACCAGCGCCACCTGCACCAGCAGCAGTGCCACCTGCAACACCAACACCAACAAGGGCAGCACCCTCCAGCTCTGAGGAGGAGCAGGCGGCCATTTTCATTAGCACCGCTGTTGTGATGCGCTCAAAGCACAAGTCCTGCTCCAACTCCGAGGAAGAAGGTGCAACAGCAGCACGTGCAACACCACCAACTGCACCAGCGGCAGCAGCAGCACAATCCGCCGATGTGCGTCACTCGCGCTACCTCGAAAACTTTGATGTGCGCAAAAAGTATCACGAGAACGTGACTGGGAACGTGACTGGGAGCGTAGTGACTGGGAGCGTGACTGGGAGCGTAGTGACTGGGAGCGTGACTGGAAGTGTGCCACACAAGCCGAAGCGACAGAGCGTGTTGGATGCGAAGCGTAAGTAATTGCCAACAACTCCACTCGAATCCACTCCAAACCACTCTGCACCACAGCCAATCGAGAACCACATTTGTGGCAGATCGAAATCGGTTGCATATATGTATCTATATCCATTACTCAATCGTTACAAGAATCAGTCGAAAATTCATTTATTCCAGCTTTGATAGAGTAGAAAAAACAGTGCTGAGAAACGTAAACAGATAAACTTTAAAAACATATCGATTACAAATTTTAAATACACATCAATCGCAAAATCGATTACAAATTAATGGGAAATCATTTTCACGTCACTTTTCTCAGCAGCCGGCAGCGCAATGGCCGAGATGGAAATGCAAGCGGAACAGGAAGTGGAACGGGAACAGGAAGTGGAACAGGAACGGCAAACGGATCAGTTTGAGGAGCTGGATGCGTTGACGCCACCGCCCCACGGCGAACGCTCGGAGCGCCATTCGACAGATGACCACGAGCCGATTGAGTCGTCGGAGAGCGAACGGGACTCGGATATGGCGGGCAGCTCATCGATGGCGACAGCGGTGCCGATGGGTGTTCCGGAGGCAAAGCGTCATCATTTCCCACGCAACGTGTGCCTGATTGAGGAGCACGAGAGCACCGGCCTCGTCTCGCAGGAGTCCTTCGACGATGAGCTGCCCTACATACCGACAACGCTGCCCGAGGAGCGTGCCCAGGGCGTGCCCCTAATCCCAATGAAGGAGCGCGCCAACATGGAGCTAAAGACATGTCCCGTCGATCGGCCACGCTCCACAACGCCGCTAAATCCCTCCCATCTGGAGGAGTACTGTACGGGCATTATGACGCCACAGGAGTCGCCGCATGCTGGCCAACTGGACATGGACACGGCCGCCGCAACCACTGGTCTTGTGCGCGGCGAGAAATTGCGCATCAGTTTGCCACGCAAGGAGTCAGCGATCAAGGATAAGACGCAGGCCACCAAATCGCCGAGACGCATCTCGAATGCCAGCGGCAAGTCCTGGTTCGAGTTCGCCGAGGAGGGATTGCGTGCCAACAATCTGGAGCGCAAGGATTCCAGCAAACAGCTGCTGCCGCCGGCTGCAACCACAGCAACGACAGCGACCACCTCAGTGACGGCAAGTGCACCACTGGCAGTGGCCGGCGCACCACCAGCTGGCGGCCAGCCGCATAGCATGCCAGCCAGTTTGGAGGAGCCCAAGCCCAAATCTTCCACACAGCGCAAACTCTCCGGCCACTGGATCGACTTTGAAAACATTCCAGAGAAACGGAAGCCCGCCAAGCGGATCACCACGCTGCCCAAGGAGACAATAAGCACCACAACCACAGCGGCAATTTCGAGTGCGGCCTCCTCGGGCTCGGGCTGTGGCAGCGCGCATCGCACCTCGTCCGGCCATTCGCATGCCCATCACAGCCACCATCATCATCATCACCAGCAGCAGCGCCAGGATGGTGGCTCCATGTCCGCCACGTCTGGCGACAAGCTGCACTACAACTATGTGAAGCCCGAGGATTGCCAGTGCGAGTGCCACGAGGCGGAACGTGGTGAGTCCTCTGCTGCCACCACCATCACCGTTGACAAGGACAAGGATACCAGCACTGGCACCGGCACCGGCACCGGCACTGAGACCGGCAGCGATTCGCTCGCTTCGGTGGAGCTGCTGCAGCAGGGCGAGGATATGTTGCCGCTGCTCGAGCCCGAAACGCATGCGGACAATAGGTAAACTGGAGCACTCAATTAATCCCTCCACAAGTAATAAACTGATCCTCATCCATTGCAATTCCTTGCAGAGTCTACACAGATGAGCCGCCATCGCCTCCGGTCCGACACAGCAACAAGAGCGCTGCACAAAGAGTAAGTCCCGCCGAGAGAGAGAGAGAGAGAGAGAGAGAGAGAGAGAGACAGAAAGAGAGAGATATATTCATCTATTGAATCATATAGTTTTTATACCCTTTTATACCTGAAAAAAAAGTTATAAAAATTATCGATTCTTACTACCAAAAAATTGAAGAAAGTGTTGAAGACTTTAAGTTAGCTTCAAAAATTTTCTAAATCGGACAGATCTAAGGATAACAAAAAAAAAATGGAAATAAAACTTTTTCCTATCTGAGCAATCGGATCAAGAACAGAGTACCAAATGTATATACACTCTTTCTCTCTCTTTCACTCTCAATCTGCTGCTGATTTCTACAACACTCAAACTATCTTTCTCTTTCAGTCGGAGGAGTTTCCACGTCGCGACGCTTCCTCCAGTTCCAGAAATCGCAAGTTTCCCGATAGAAAGTAAAGTGTTTTTCTTTTTTTGTTGTTGTGATTTCTTATTTATTTTTTTTTTTTTTGTTTTAACCTGCATAACTATTGCATCTTCAGGGTAGCTAAGAAACATTGAGAACTGTCTCGATAAGTCGAGCAAAAGGCTACGAAAAGTCCTTGGGTTTATATCCTTAATGTATGTACCTCAAGCAGTGCGGTTGTTAAGAATAATGAAAAACAAAACAGAAAACAAAAGAAAACAAGAAAATTTGACCGGCGCCTCATCGATGTTCAGATAAAACGAGTATTTCCATTCGATTCGATTAGCTAAATATACTTATTATCGATAACATGAATTAAATATTATACTTATATGTATGTAACTAGGATAACTTTTTGATAGCAACAATTAACTCATATTTAGCATATACCTAGAGGACTATACTGTATGTATACACTATATAAGCCACGCCCCCTCCCACTCCACCCACCCCCTCCGCCGTCCCTGCCCCCTCAAACCCCTCAAACCACTCGCTCGCTCACCCCTCACCCCATTTAGCCAAGTGCAACTGCTTTTCGGAGGCTGATTCGCTGACAAATTCGATGTGATCTTGAAAATGTTATGATTTATAGTACCTACTAAATGTATGTGAATTACGATAAACTGATAACTGATAACTGATAAAAGCAATCTGTTGTATCTGTATCTGTATCTGTATCTGTATCTGTATTTGTATCTGTATCTATATCTATAAATGCAACTCTAACTGTAACTGTAACTGCAACTTGTCAGATCCTAACACATAAGTCGCTTAGTATATATATATATATATATATATATATATATATTTAAATACATATGAATTGTGTAGTTCTTATTACCTACCCAAAGTAGCTCAGACAATTAACTTAATTATGTTAAAGCTCAACAAACAGTTGCAACATTAGTCAGCGGTGGGTGTGGAAAAAAAAAAACAACTCGATAAGCAAATACGTCAAGCATCAAATATAATATATAATATAATATAATATATATATGCCTATGACTATGATAAATGGATAAAACCTAATAAGATGTCTGAAGACTGACAAACTGACAAACTGACAAACTGGTTAACCTTGTTAGCATCTCAATGTACTTTATAACCGCCCACCAAAAATAAGAAGAAGATGTCGCCTATGCCTATTGCCTGCTGCCTGCTGCCTGCTGCATTCCGCATTTGTGTGGCAACCCTGGCCAGCATTGTTGTAGCCAGCATTATTATATAATGTATGCAATGCTTCGGAATTCAGAATTCGAAATTCGAAATTATTTAATCGTTATCGTAAATAGCCACCAAACTGCCAGCATTTTTTTATTTGCTTCGTTTTTTGTGGACTCTCATCTAGCAAATTGAAACTAGTTTCCCTTGAGCAAACACACACACACACACACACATATACAATCCAAGCGGCAGGCAGAACAAACCAGTTTATGCCCCCAATGGGTTCATGCGAACGAATATCGAGTACATCCCAATGTCATTAAAACTAACTAATATAAATTAAAGAAAATGAATAAAGAAAATGAAAGAAAAATAACAAAGAAAATCACACTTTAGCTAGGGTTTAAATACCAAAACTGATTGATATTAGCGCAACGGACATTCATTTAATTGAAGAAAAATAATGAAAATGGAATAATAATTCATAGGTAAATTATACAAAAACTAAATACACCAAAAAACAAAAAAAAAACAAAAACATAAAAAAAAAACAAAGAAAAAACATTACTACATTAAAAATGTGCTAAAAATGATTATGAAACGCAATAAAAGTGAGTAAACTTGAGTAGTTTTTAGTTTTTAGGCACTAAAAATTCCCATTTACAATATTTGTATAATTCTTATGACAAAATTAAGAGAAAGTGTTTTATTTCTATACTTTCTCCTTATAGTAGAACTCCTGAACTTAAAAGACCTAAAGACAAATAAGCACAAAACTTGCACTTGAACTAATAATAAAAATATTAATAATATTAAATTAAATCTTCAAATTATATAAGAAATTATGCAAAATGTTACAAATTTGTACAATAATTTCAACACTATATTATATTGTATTGTATTTTACAACTATAAAAACAAAAAAAAAAAACAAAAAACAAAATCAAAAAAGAGAAGAAACCATTTATATAGATTCCTTTCAATTTTCGACACTTCTTTTTCGGGATACCGTTATTAATGCTTCACACGATTATATATGTATGTACTTATATAAAACTGATATTTTTTTGTGAGCTTTTTTTTATTGTATAACTTAATCAGAACTAAGAACACTGGTAAAATAAATCCAAATATGAATACAAAGAGCAAAACTGTTGTTGAAAAAAATGCATTTAAGTAAAGAAAAAGTTAAAGTTTAATAAACAAAAACCAAAAAAAAAAAATCTTCAATTGTTACAACAAAACAAAACAAAATCAAAAAAACCAAAAAAAAAAAAACAAAACTTTAAACATTCATATACATACATATATACAAAATGCAAAAAAAAAAAACAAAAATAATTCAATGAACAAAGTACGAAATTATGCACTTTCATTATTTAACAACTCATATGATAAAACAAAAAGTCGGCTGCGAGAGTAAAAAAAGAAGAAAAAAAAACATCAACACAACAACCGAAAAAAAGAGACAAAAATTGATTGAAAATTATTCATTAAAGTGGAAAATACAAAAAACAAAACAAAACAGAACATATTCAAACAAATGGCTTATGTGGACTTAATTTACTTGAACTGGGAACGGGAACGGGAACTTAGCCAAGTCGAAGAATAAGTCCATTCATATTTACATATGTATTTGGATCCAAGGTACGGTGGCAGCAGCAGGTAAGTAACATTTAGTAGTGCAACTGATAAGCTGATTAGCATTCATATCTATAGACCGGCATTAATTGCCAGCGATTACAATTAGAATGTTTGTAAATGAATTTGAAAATCGCATTCACGCGTTGCCAATTTGTCATGATTACGCAGAAGTCGCGCATTAAGTCAGCCAAGTCACGGAGGAGGCCTTGCTCGAAGCAGTGCACAATCAGCTGCAATTATGCAACCAGCAATTATCAGCAAAAGTGAGTGCATGCAACACGTTGTCAAAACAACATTGCGACAACATCCCATTTGCAGAGTGCGCAGAACACAAGCAACGGCATCGTGTAAACATTGAAGCAGCCACAACTGACCCGCACAACAGCGCAAGCGCGCTCTCTTCTCTCCGCCACTCGCTCACTCTTGCTCTCTCTGGCGCCACCTGGCGTTAGGTGTGTGCACCGTGCACTATGAGTTTATCGTATATGCATTTGGCAATAAGCAGCACATTCACTTTTTGACTCACCAATGACATAGAGAGAGAGAGAGAGAGAGAGAGAGAGAGCTGCAAGTGTGCGTCGCATTTTGTGCGTTTCCAC
Organism: Drosophila mimica; assembly: GCA_037043585.1. NCBI lineage: Eukaryota > Metazoa > Arthropoda > Insecta > Diptera > Drosophilidae > Drosophila > Drosophila mimica. The sequence continues at coordinate 1,473,284 of JBAMBE010000576.1, read as the reverse complement.
AGTGCACGTTGACAAAATGATCACGTGATGTATAATGAATTTATGATATTAATGTTATGATAAGTGAAGTGAAGTAAATGCTTCACTAAGGCTAGCAGGAAATGTATAATTTTGCTGGAGTTTTCTCAAGTTGTGCAATTATCTGAAATTATAATATAGTTATTTTTATACGGAAGCTTTCATGAAACGATATTGATAATCAATATCGTATACTTCAAAGTATAAACATCCCCAATTGCATCTAACCCCACCACTCCACAAAGTGTTGAAAACAGAAAACCAAAAAATAAAAACGCGCACTCTCTCTCTCTCTCTCCCTCCTTCTACTCTCTTTTTTGACACACACAGATACAGAGACATAACTGATGGGCGCACACACAATGTTCTCTGGTGAAGTCACATGAGAGCGAAAGCCGCTCTCTCTTTTGAATGCTTGGCACGCTCTTTGGCAGCAGACCTCGTCAAATCTGCAACGTTTATAATAAATACAATTCATTTACAAATTAGCAGTGGCACCGCAGAGACGTACATCGCTTGCTGCAAAGAGTTGTTAACAAGTAATAAAAAAAAAAAAATTGTGACCGAAATTCGAGTTGTGCTGAGTTGCATTGTCAATAAAAAGTGGTAAACGGAACTAGCGCAGACAAAACACAAACACAGACAGCAATTAGAAACTTCTGGAATAACGAGAAAGAGAATTCAGAACGAACTGTGTTGATTGAAAAACCGAATAGTTTTTGTATCGAATTTTTTTGATTGTGCTTGCGTTGTGCATTAAAAACAAGAAGAAGAAGAAACAGAACAGCAACAAAATGGCTTTCATGATGCCCGTGATGAAGAACAACTACGATATCTACAAGGATACGCGCGGACGTTCGCGCAAAACATCCGAGTGTTCCAATGCGAGCAGCAGCAACAATGGAACCACAACGCTGGCCACCGCTTTAGGTACACCTGCTGCTACTGCTGCTGGTCAGTCGTCGACGTTGCAGCAGCAGCGGCGTCGCAAGGTGTCCGAATGCAAATCGGAGAGTTTCGCAGTGTCGCCATCGCATGGACAGTTGGGAGGCGGTCATCGGATGCAGATGCAGCGTTGCCATAGTTCACGAGGATTTACGCGCAACGCGTCCCGCACCTCGCACAACGGTTCCATGCTGCAAATGCAAATGGTGTCGCCGACGCGTTCCAGTCCGCCCAGCCGGACGCAGACCGCCTCGGCGCTTGAACGTCAGGCCGCTGCGCATGTTGCAGCGCAGTCAGCAGCGGCGCAACAGCAGCAGCAGCGATCGGAGCAGAGCAGCAACGATTATACGAAATTTCATTTGCGTCTGGTTGACAAATTGCGCAAGTCCTTTCGCAAGGACAGCGGCAAGCGGTCATGAGAACGCGTCACCCACCCAAGCAACAACAACAACAGCAGCAGCAACAACAACAACCACAACAACAGCAACAACAACAACATTAATGGCTGGCTGGAATGCAGCGATGCTGGCAACACACAGCTACAGCTGCACCAGCGCTCCAGTGTCGGCGTCGTCCGCCGCTTAGGTCGCCGGTTTAAGCGCTGCTTCCAGGCTTTTGGCACAGCCGCAATCGTAGCTGGCGCCGGCGCCGCTGCATCGGCATCTGATCTGGACTTCAACGCTGGCAGCGGCGACAGCTTGGAACAGCTTACCGCCGGCAGTCCCTATGCCATGCGTCGCTGTCGTCGTCGCTGCAGTAGCAGCGGCAGTGGCGGTGGCGGTGGCGGCAGCAGCAGCATCAACCGACTGAAGCTGCGACTGCGCCGCACAACATCGTCGCCGGGCTAAGTGCGCAGCGCAGGGCAGCGCTGCGCAGCGTTGTTTGGACTTTGACCAAAATCGAATTCGGAAATTCGAGCGGAATTTCGAATATATGCGAAATGCTTGGAATGCGAATGCGAATGCGAATGCGAATGCTGCTGTGAAGGCAGACGGGGAAGAGGAGCGTTGCCAAATGTTGTGCTGATGTTAAACTGGGTCGCTGCAGCCACAAATAAAAGAGACAAACGGCGGCAAAATGAGGGCAGAACATAAAGGCAGAAGCAGGCGGACATTGTGGAACAGGTGCTGATGCGAATGCGGTGGTGAGCGGTGATGTGGAGGAGCGTGTTGAATAAGTTGGCAGCTGTTTGCAAAATATTTTTGGGTTTTATTTTTGATTTGTAATCTTAACAAGTTTTCCTTCTAATTTATGCATATGTATGTACATCAAATAGAAAATATTAGTCAACCATTTCTCCTTACACACAAACATACATACATACATATGTACATATGTATGTGTGTGCTTAACTTTCGTGAAACAGTGAAAAAGGCTTCCACACAAAAACACAGTGTAGTCTCAGACTCATGAGAAACCATAAAAGAAACAAGAAACAAAGCTTAGTGTATTAAGCATAACGGTTTCGCCACAACGGGAAACAAATACAAAACAAACGAGACAAAATTGCAACTGCCAATTGCATTGTACAATAACAAGAAAATAACACACACAAAAAAAAACAAAAACAAAAAGCAAAACCAAAAACAAAATGAGTAGCAAAAGACACTAAAAATAAACAAGAATTTGCTAAAAACAAACGAAACATAGAAAAAGAAACACAAAATTTAAATTTAAGCGCAATTAAATGACAATATATGTATATGTAAATTTATTTATACACAATTATTTATATATATGTATATGTATTTATTTACAATTGTGAGCGAAAACAAAACAAACCTGAGCTGATATAAAAAAACAGACTTGACAAAATATATTATATAATGTTAAACATAATATTTGGTACGTTATAAATGCCATACAAGTGTATCTATACATACGTGTTATCATTATTAATAATCATATATTTTTATTATCATTATTATTAGTATTATTTTTATTTTTTCTTGCCTTTAATATGCAATGTATGTGCTTTGAATTTCTTAGTGATTAATTTTAAAATTTTTTTTTTTTTTAACATCAAACACAAAGAAAAAAGAACCAAATAAAGGAAATTGTTTAAAATCAAATGAATGTATAAAATAAAAATGTGGTTACTTCTTTGGGAATGGGGCAAGAGTCAAGCAGATCGAGTAGAGCGAGATAGGGAGAGAGAGAGAGTGAGCGAGAGGAGAACAGATTGGGTGAATGCAGATGGCATTCTATGCCAAATGCGCAGAAAAATGCATTGGGCGCCAGCCGGTCACAACTTAGTATATACAGTATATATATGTACACTTGTGTGTATATAGGACGTAATGCAGCTCCACCCCCACACACCCCTTGGACCGCCTAATAGGTGTGTTGTACTTGGACGCGCATTAGTTGCTTTTTAATGCGAGAAAAATTGCATGCGGAAAAGGAAGGGCTGTCAGGAAATCAATAGGAATGATGATGATGACAATAAAAATACAAAAGCAAATAAGAGCCAAATTGTCACGTGTGGTAATCTGCTATCTACACACACTCACACACACACACACACACACTTGTATGTGAACGTGTCTATATGCAACATCCTGGCTGAGCAATATTTGTATATCCTGTACTTGCGGAGTAAAACGGGTAGAATGGCCTGTTGAAAATGTATATAACAGATAGAGAGAAACATCTGATAATTAATTAAATTATATATACTTATTTTCACGAGCAGGATCAATAGGCCAGTCGTCATATGATATGAACTCGCGGAGCCATAAAAGCTAGGGACTTTAAATTAAGTTTATTTAATTTTATTGATAACTGCATTTATTTCGCAAATATCGATATACATATGTTTAAATATTATCGATTGCAATAAAAGCCACAATTTAAAAAGCAACGACTTATTAAAATTTAGCCTAGGTACATTGACCAAATATTGATCAACTAGACAAATTCAATCAGCATCGGATAAGAAACACCCAAGTTATAGCCGAAAATATATTCTCTTATATTAATCACATTACTTTCAGCGTAAATATGTTTGTGTGTGTATTATGCAGTTATTCTTCGTTATCTGCGATCGCCTGTGCGTATGTGTGTGTGTGTGTGTGTCTATCTATGTACGACTTTTTGTCGATAGCCGGCGATTTCAATTCGAGCTTGTGAATAAATAAATACGCTTCGTCGGTTTTTTTTTTTGTTTTATTACGAAATTGGAGCTCTGCTTATATTTGGGTATGAAAATCGCTTAAATAAGCTAAATGGAATATATTTATCATATAACTTATAATGTTCTGTTTCCCTATGTACCCCGATTATCCCGTTAAATATTGTTTTGGATGATTGTTGCTTATACAAAAACAGCATTTTTGGGTATCTGAAAGAGCTTTTTGAAGCTTGCAATCAATTCACATACGCAGAGATGTAAAAATGATGATTGCCTTGGCATTGACACTTGAAGCTGCGGAGCATGAGTTTAATCTTGATAACAATTGATGTCATAAATATTTTTAAACATACTTAAATATTTGTATTAAATTTATTTGTCGAGCAGCAGAGCTTCAGTTTGTTTGTGTCTTTTGTCGCGCAAAGGAATAAAAAAAGGTAAATATTCAGAATTTTAAAATAGGAATTGATATTCATGAATCGGTTGGTCAGAAGAATAGTAATCAATTGAATATGAAAATCCATCTCGAGCAGAAGAGTTTCGACAATAAGCTCTTCAATTTGTGCCTTTTGTGTTCCTAGCAAAGTGTTTTTTACACTCAGGGATTTAAAAAGATAATTTATATAATTGTATTTTATAAAAGTAAAACAAAAAAAAATCAGATATATTTTTTAACAATATTAAGACAATCAAGTATAACAATTGTCATGAAATGAAATGAGTCGAAACGTAATTCAAACAATTTCCGAGATGTACAAGATGTAAATTGATCTGAGTTTTGGACTTTGAGCAGAAATACGCTCACAATTTCCCATATGTACGCAATAACCTCAACGGGTAGCGTCATTAGATGATTGTTATTGTTATTGACATTTTGTTGTTGTCATTCAATTAGTCATGTGAAGAAACTCAAATTGAATTCTTTTAATACTTTTGCTGCAAGTGCAATGCAGATATCGAGATAAAGCACAGCACATATGCATACAGACATGCATACATACATACATACATTCATAGATATGTATGTATGTATATTCATGCTTATCAGTGGACTCTCCCCGGTTTGGGCCAGTTCGAGGGCTTGCCATATTTCAACTACAAATGTTAATAAACACAGGCTACGCGACGCAGTTGGGCCAAAGAGATATCGCTGAAATTAGTTGGATATACGTACATATGTATGTATGTACATACATACATATGTATGCGGTGTTATACACTCATAAGTGTCAACTCTTGATTTATAGGCGGGTTATTTCTTTCTTATTGGTTCAATAAATTAAATTGAATGATTGATGGTAAGGATGGAAAGCACTACGCAGTGAAGTGACGCATTATAATGGCCAGACACTTTATGTCATTAGGGAAATGTGCCAATGTTGTACTGACTTCAACTAGTTGTAACAGTTGATGTGATATTAGTTTTATATTTATTGTTACTATTATCATTATTATACATTTAAGAAATCTTATGGTAAGCATTTGATGCCTCGATAAAGTCGATTCCCGCCAATTTACTGACTGACCAATAATACATATTATATGCATGTACATTTATGGGGATGATGTGAATGTACTTCATACATCAGCATATACATGCATACATATGCATGCATACATGTGTATATAGATCAGAAAGCAACAGTTCCACGAACGACCAATTTAACAATCAGCGATCTTAAGAGAACGCCAATTGATAAACGAGTGCATCAATATAAAAATCGGACTGGTTGTTTTTCATGCTTCATCAAGTCGAAGTGCCAAATCGAATGCGTCTAACGCGGCTCAGCAAATCCATTCGCTACAATGAATGACATCTTGTATGTTATGTCATGCAATGCACTGTGTAATTGTAACTGTAACCGTAATTGTAACAGTAACTGTAACGGTGCCTGCTATTCACAACCTGCCCCACCCCATCCCACTGTCTCTGGCACTATTCTTCCGATGACGTTTTCATATTTGCGCATCTTCTTGTGTCATTTCGCTTTTCCCCACCTCTCACACTCGCTCTCTCTCCCGCTCTCTCTCTCTATCTCTCTTTCTTTTTTTCTGTCTGACGCATGTCAAGCCAAGTAACAATTGGGCTGGCCTTGATACGCGCTAAGAATTGTAGCTTTTGTTTTTATTATTTGTTACATTTCAGTTGTTTCAATTCTATTTGCTAATTTACGACTCGGTCGAGGCCGTTTTCTGTTGCTCGCGGCATTTTTTTTGTGCTATTTGTAAGAGGGTATATGTGTGTGTGTGTGTGTGCATTTATGCATGTATACCCTGCGCCCGTGAAATGATTAAACCAAGGTATTCCCAATCTGTGCAAGTGTAATTGAGTAAAGCACTCGCTTCGGAATTGGATCTTCCACAAATTAGAATCATTTAACGTCTAGTATTGTCGAAAAATGATCTCCTTGTAAGCCCATTGATTATAACGATTATAAAATTTACAAAAATGAATGCATTACATGTGCAAGTGCTGCTTTAATATTTTGTTCTGGTTGCAGGGTAGACGCGCAGTCGAGCAACTTAAGCTAGAGCGATTCTTATATGATTTTTCGATGTTTAAGCGAGTCAGCAATAAATGGCAACAGGTTTTCATTGAAACAGACAGCAGACAGCAGCGACAACAACAACACTAACAATTTAAACCAGCTCACTCCTCCTCCCAACCAGCCCACTTCCTCCCCTTTCACAGATGTTACCCGCATGAATGAGTTGCGCGTGTTCCGTTCAATTCTCCAATTATGATTTGACAAACAATTTCTCGTTTTATCCCCTTCGATTTGGCCAGCATGAATCGCAATGTGACGTTAAAGGAAATTTATCTCTTTTTTTTTACGTCAATTGTTGATACAGTTGACACATAGGTTAAATGTTCACTCCCCACATACCACCTGTGTGTGTGCGTGTGTGTGTGTGTGTGTGCTTAGCTAGAGTTAAGAGACGTCAACGCTTATGCAAATGAGGTTTCTGCAGCAAGGAGCCCCCGCTCCAATATTGGGACTTGGCTTGGTTGAGTTGACTTTGTCGTTCAATTATCGTTAAGTTCATTAGCGCTCTCTCGCTCTCGCTTCCACTCTGTCGCCCATTCGTATTGCATCAGTATAATTAGTGTTGGCGAACGCTTTTAATAAATGTCATTCATTTGTTGCTCATGTGCATGTGTGCATGTGTGTGTGTGTGTGTGTGTGATAATCTAATTGCAGGCTGCAATTAAACGCAAACTGTTTATTATTTGTCTTTGTTGTGTGTTTTTGTATAGTTGCAACAGCATGCAACACAAAGAAAATTGACTTGGAGCTGGCAGCAAATTACAATGTATGTACATACATACATACATATGTATGTATGTGTGTATTTAAGTGCATAGTACAGTTGGCCTGCATTGACTGGTTTATTTTCGTCTCTTGCGTTTTGGCATCTTCATCGCATTGTTTACAGATCCGTTGAAGATCAAGGTGAACCGGCAGAGGAGGATAAACCAGGCTGTTGCCAAAAACCGAATAGGAAATCAGCCACGAGTATCTCCCTGTGTATTTCTCTGAGTGTGTGTGTGTGTGTGTAAGTGCTTTACATAAAAATGTTTTATTTTTAAGTTGCCACAAAATTTGCATTGACGTCACAGTCAAACGGCTCGTGGGAGCAATAAGCGCAATAAGCAATGTTGCAAAACATTGAAGGATGTGGATGTGGATGTGGGGGAGTTGTGTTGACAGACCTGCAATGGAGACTTAGGCGTTGGCCCGGATGCTACCCATGAAATGAGCAAATTAACAAGCATTAGCAACTAAGTCAATAAGCGCACTTAAGTGCTTCCCAAGAAAGCAAGGGATGAAATAGGATGTGTTGGGAAGCGGACGCATTAAGTAGAGCACTGAAGACGACATGTCAATTTTGTAAGGATAACTACTATAAGTATAATTATACTACAAGTATAATAAATAATTATAATTACTAGAACAGTGCTCTTATTGAATAATGAGTTTAATTTGAAAAATATTTGATTCAATCTTAAGAATTAATTAGGCCCATAGGAATTTTAAGCTAACAACTAACAGATTAACAAATCGATGACTGAAAATATACATAAATTGGTGTATTCAATATTTGTCTCAATATAATTAAATGCAGGAAAATCCGGGAAAACAGCGAAAAACAGCAGACATCTAAATAAAACTAAATATTTCACAATTGAGTTGGTATTTTGTATCAGCTATTTGATATGGTGGTCCGATCCGGTCTCCTCTGACATGAGGCAGAACGAAAAAAGCTGGTAAAAGACCAATTTTATAACATATAGCTTTAAACTGAACTGTACAAAAATATGTTAAAATCGATTAAAGCCTGATTGATAACTAAACACAAATCATGATGTTAGCGCTTAGCTTGGTCCCATTGCATTCACATCTTGGTGCTATGGAAAATTCCCAAAACTTGTCGTGCAGCCCAAAATAAGGGTAAGTATGGTATTGAGCGCTCCATGGAAGTGTGGACTAAATAGTTGAGGCCTAAGAGAGGGATGCTTCATGACATGCTCATCGATTTAACAACGCCTGCTTATCCTGACCTAGACCAAGAATCACCACATGCGCAACTCTCACTCCCTCTCTCTTTCTCTCTCTCTTATTGCTCTCTTTCTCTCTGTTGCTCTCTCTGCCGTGTGGCACGAGTTGGAACTGACGTAAACATGCGTAAACTCACGTCAGCCACAGCGGCAACATTGTTGACAATGTTTGTCTGAACCATCAAAGATGACAATTTGTCCTCGGCCTCTCTGTTGGCCATGTCCATGTCAATGTCCATGTCCATGTTCATGTCCATGTCGACCTTCTTGTCCCGCTTTGCTCGTGACTCCGTCAAGAGCATTCAACTTTGGGTTCGCACATTTTACGACGCTGTCGCTTATTGATTTTGTTTATCAACGGATTTCCCCATTATTTTTCACTTCCCAAACATTTGTTTTGGCCATATCCGAAGCAATGTGTTGACAGTTTTGTTTGTAATTATACTTTTGATTAGTCAATTTCGTGGCTATAGAGTATGGGGCATTTACCTATAGATACACACAAATAATATGCTAAGAAACTCACAAATAATGCAAATAAAGTAAGTAAAGTAAATTGTTGATACCTTGTACATTTAAATCAATAATAAGGACTCGAGTGTTCAAATGTTAATCATAATTTTCATACGAAAGTAAGTAGCAATTACCAAACTTTTAGTTAGAAAACACGCACTTTGTCGCAACTAAATTTTGGAACAATCGTCAGCTGCTTCCAACTTCAGAATTTCCCAAACATATCGCATTTTTCTGGCAGTATAAAATATGAACTCAGTTCCAGACACTACACAGAACAGTTATTGTAAATTACAAGTAAGTAGTCCTTATTTAAAATTTTTTTTATTTAACGTCAACTAAATTTAAAAATAAAAAAGAAAAAAAAGAGAGAACAAAAATACAAAAAGTAAAAGTTAGATTTAATTAAATGAAAAAAAAGTGTGAAATTTCAATTTAAATTAAAAAATAAGAAATATTAGTAACATTTATAATATTATTTAAATGCAAAATGGTCAAACACTTCTTGCATGGATTAAGGAAAACTCAATAAAAAAAAAACAAACTTTATTCGGGGCTGCTTTATTTTGCCTGTTGCATAATTTGGCACAATTTTTTACCTTAATTAAGTTGTAGCTTTTTTTACTCTGGCACCGAATAAAGAAGAGTATTTTGGTAAAGTCCATTTGATATGCTGCAAGCCCTGCTGAGAAGTTGGTGTTGGTTGGTGGGAGGGGGGAGTGCGGGGAATGGTTGGAGTCCAGTTGAGAGAGCGCAACGGCAGCAACGGAAACAAACAGGGCGTTGATGAAGAAGAACATCCGAATATTCAACGAAAACGGAATGCAAGTAAAATTGTTCAACGCTAGCGTCGCCGTCGACGTCGACGCTGCCACCGAAGCGAACAGTAAAAAGTGCTTTAAAGTGAAAGTTGAAAACTAAAACAAAATTCAAGAGAAGAGAAAAGAAATTAAAGCGAACAATCAAAAGCTGAAATGGGAATGACAGGCAGCGGCCGTTGCGGCTTCTATGGCTATGTTTGCTATGCTGGGCAGTCAACAAGGGGGAGCGCCGACTGCGACGTCGACTGCTGCTGCTGCTGCTACTGCGACGCCTGCATATGCACTAAGTTATGTTAATAACAGACGCTAGCTCAATATTATATTCAGGTTATTTTGACGCTTTAGCGGCAGCGGCGGCGGCTCAGGTGTAGACGCCATTGGGAGCCACAGCAACAGAGCCAGAGTCAGAGTCAGTGTCATTGTCGGCCTCAGTTGGTTAAGACCGCGCGAGACGCTTGGACGCAACGGTAACAAGAGCAATCATACAGACATCATCGACATCAACATCGACATCAACATCGACATCGACATCAACATCGACATCTTTTCCCATTCCCCTTGCAACTACCACAGCCACAACAAAAAAGCACAGATCGAGAGATAACCAGCCGGCAACATTCCGTCAAGTGTTCAACTTAACGAAAGCTATTTTTTATAGGTCTCTCATTCTGTCTGTCTGTTTGTTGTTGTTGTTTTTTGTTGCCGCATAAATGTGTGAAATTGGCGCGTGAGGAAGTGTGGCCCACAACACCAAAACAACAAAAAAAAAAAGAAGAAGAAAAAAAGAAAAGTTGGCTCATCGTCGTTTTTGACAAGTAAGAGCAGAGTTCGTCATCCAAATTAAGCGTTGAAATTGTTTGGAAAGTGAAATTTAAATGAGATTTAAAGAGTGCAATCGATAAAATTGCTTGCAAATAACTGATCAGTGTGAAAACCCTTTGAAATTTGAGTGTCGAGTGTTGAACTAACATTAAATAATAAATCTACCTATCAATCAATAAGAGCTCTTATCGATTAGTGATGTATAAATTATCGATAAATTATTGCTAACTGATAATCGTTAAAATTAATTAGCGCTCTTCAATTACCTTATCGATTAGTATATATCGAATATCGATCAATTATTGCTAACTGATAATCGTTAAAATTAATCAGCGCTCTTCAATCATCTTATCGATTAGTAATATATCGACTATCGATGAGATCTTGCTAACTGATAATCGCTGCTTCTATTTACAGGCACAAAGAATTCCCCCCACCCCTTCTAGCCACAGATTAAAGTTCACACACACACACACACACACACATAAGGCTCACAAATACGCAGAGGCATAAATCAAACTATGTCGGAGGCTGTTAAGCCCCCAACGACGACAACGCCCCCAGTTACCGAAGAAGAGAAGGCGCTGTGCTTTCGTGGGATCTGGGCGTGGCTGGTGCTGGTGGTGCTGATTCTGTTGGCCGTTGTGTGCATCATGTGGCTGCTGAGGAAGTTCATCCAGGGACCGGCGTATCGCAAGGCGAATCGCATCGATGGCAAAGTGGTCATCGTCACCGGCTGCAACACGGGCATTGGCAAGGAGACGGTCCTCGAGCTAGCACGGCGCGGCGCCAAGATCTATATGGCGTGCAGAGATCCGAGTCGGTGTGAGGCGACCCGCATCGAGATCATCGATCGCACACAGAATCAGCAGCTGTTCAATCGCAGCTTGGATCTCGGTTCGCTGGAGTCGGTGCGCAACTTTGTGGCACGCTTCAAAACCGAAGAGACACGGCTTGATCTGCTGATTAACAATGCGGGCATCATGGCCTGCCCCCGCTCCCTCACCGCCGACGGCTATGAGCAGCAACTGGGCGTCAATCATCTGGGCCACTTTCTGCTCACCAATCTGCTGCTGGATCGCCTCAAGCAGGCGACGCCCAGTCGCATTGTCGTCGTCAGCTCGGCGGCGTATCTCTTTGGGCGCATCAATCGCACGGATCTGATGAGTGAGCGCAACTACAGCAAATTCTTTGGCGCCTACGCCCAATCCAAGCTGGCCAACATACTCTTCACGCGCAAGTTATCTGCGCTGCTCCAGGGCACGGGAGTGACGGTCAACTGTTGCCATCCGGGCGTAGTGCGCACCGAGCTGAATCGCCACTTTGCCGGACCCAATTGGACAAAGAACACGCTGAAGGTCGTCTCGCTGTATCTGTTCAAGACACCACGTGCCGGTGCACAGACATCGCTGCGCCTGGCCCTGGATCCCTCGCTTGTGTGCTCCTCGGGCGATTACTATTCCGATTGCATGCGTTTCCCAGTAATGCCCTGGGCCAGGAACATGGACACCGCCGACTGGCTGTGGCGTGAAAGCGAGAAGCTTGTCGGACTGCCGCCCATAGAGCCAACGCCACCAGGACAGAATGTCCAAAAAGCTCCGAATAGCAATGGAGCAAGTGCTGTCGCTGCTGATAAGGATAACGACGACATCGAGACCGTTGTCGTGGATCGTGCGTCCAGTTGAAGGGTTCCAGTCGGGAGCCAGTTTGTAACCTGTTTTTAAGAAACCGCACCTGTCTGCAAATCAGAGATCAAAAATTGCACTTGTGTATATATATATAAGTATATACACATACATGTATATACATATATACTTAAATTTACACAAATATATATACATATATATGTATATATATATATATATATATATATAGACATATCTGGACAGTAAAACACGTGTGAAGACAGCAACTTGGTGGCAAGCACTATGCTTTTTTAGTTAATTTAAAATGGAATTCTTTACATTTTGGTTAACTAACGTTTCTTTTAGCAATGTTACCAATCTTTTTTATCTGATGTTCATCATTCTAGAGGGGACCAATCTCAAGTTTTTTCATTTCGTTTTTTAATATATCTGCTATCCTTAATCCATTAGTGACGTCCTTAGTCAATTTAACATCAGTTAAGTCGTTATTCCAACGCATATATTCAAATCTTACCTTTTGCAAACCAAATCAGTAAAGAAATTAAAGTTTTCTTAATTTTATGCAACTCGCACTGTTCAGCGCAATGTGCACTTTTGACAAAGAAACAGATTTCATAAAAAAAAAATAATAATGTCGCCATACTTACAAATGAATATACAAACATATTGTGTTTTGAACTTGATATTCAAAAAATGCACAATTTATTGTCTTCACACCTATTTTACTTTCCAGGTGTTTATATGTGATTAAGTTTTTTGTTTCGGGTTAGCGCCCAGATTGCTGCCGTTCTAGAGTCGGATTTAAATATTTAATTGAACGTGTTTTTTTTTGTGTAATTTTAAGTTGAGAGAGAAATGCAAAAATAAAACAGAACCAAAACAGACAAATACAGTAAAAGAAAGAACTCAACGAAAAACGGGACGACAACTGCAAAAGCAAAAGCAAAAGCAAAAGCAAAAGCAAAGGCAAAAGCAAATTCATTGGAATAGCGGCAGTTGCAGCTACTGCGTCTTCTTCTTCGTCATTCACTCAGTCGCTTTGTCTGTTATTCGCGCTCGTTCACATGCCATTAGCGCAAGCAAAAACACAAAAAAGAAAAAAAAATAACATGAGCAACAGCATCGAGAGTGCAATTAAACCAACGCAAGCCACACGGGGTCGTTTTGCACCGCAAGCTTCGGATTGGGATAATCGTACTACACGTGGTCTTATGTATGTGCATACATGTAAGTATGTATCTGGCATCCATTAACTACTGCTGCTTATGGTCACTTTGGTCAGCAATTAGACACGCCTAATATAGTCTTAACCAAGTTGTGCTTGCTATTAGAGCGCAACAAATAAAGCGCAATTGTTAGTTAGCTGCAAATGGATTTCAGTTAATAAACACTCATCATGTATCAGATATGTATCTAATAATTAACCAAATCCCAATTTTAGCAAATTTCATAGTATGGAAATCAGAATTTGTCTTTGAGTGAGGTATGAGAGTGACTACATAAGGGGTAAACAATAAATAAAACAAGAATCAACTATCTGCCAACAATTAACCGAAAAATTGCATGGAAAATTCCATTCGCTTTGAGTAGCTTTTCATTGTGATCGCCCTTTTATTCAAAGCACACACACACATGCACACACACGCACACATACGCACACATACGCAAGCACTCGCAGAGGCAAGCAAAAAAGACCCCATTGAAAGATGACCTGGCCAAACGAACAAACCCAAGTTGAATCATTAAATTCTTTTATCGATAAAGTTGAAGCAAATGCGAAATATTAGCCATGTTTATACATACATATGTACATATGTATGTACATACAAATACTGATGTATTTACAGTAAAAATTATTGAAATTCTGCACGTTGGCAAGATTGGTTTACGAAATGCATACATATGCACATCTAAACAAAAGCGAGCCGTCTGGTAACGCTCTAAACCCTAACAAATCATAAATACATACATACATACATACATACATGCACACATATGTACATATGTACATACATTCATCACAAAATGCGACAAAAAAAAAGCAAAAACTTTCCACAGACAAGTATAGACGAAAGAATATAATATTTTTCAACTTACGCTTGGGCACGTACTAATAACATTCGCACAAAGGGAGGGGTATGATGAAACTAATGTATACATATATACATATGTATGTATATGTATGTGTATATGTGTATGTATGTATGTATGTACATATATAAATATAAAATAAACCATTAGAAAACGTTGATGTTAAGTGAAATTATCGAATTAACTAAAAACTGCGTTGCATTGACAAGTTAATGACGGGTTGGGATTGTTGTAAGACAGTAAATGTGTATATACAGTTAGTCCAGAATTATATTTTACCTGGGGAAAAAAAATATTTTCTTTATTATATTTATTGTATTTATTATTGACTTTTAATTATTTTCTTATTTTTCTACACTATTGAATGGATTTTTCTGAGCTATTTAACATCAAAATGAACAGGATTCATTTATTTTAATAATTGTGTAAGTTTAAAAACTTAAATTGACCACTTTTTTGGACTGTTCAGAAAGTGTTTTGACTGTGGAGATAAGAATTAAAATTATCCACTTTTTTGGACTGTCCAGAAAGTGTTTTGACTATAGAGATTTCGTATGGGATTTTGTACATTTTAGCAACATTTTAGCATAGCTAAAAATAATCTAAAATATTTGGTGTAGGATAGCTTAAGGAACATAACGGTATCCATAAAGTCACGTATAATCAGCCAATGGCCAATTATGGGTACATAACATTTATGTTATATCAATTTGATTATCAGTGTTAATAAATCGAATTTCGTACTTTAATCTCACTTTAAAAACAAAAAAATGAATAAATAATTTTATGTTAATGTTACAAAAAAAACTTTTCTATTTGACTTTTAATTCAAACATCTAAGTTTTGTTGAACAAAATAAAAATTTAAATATTTGATATTAAATTTTATGACGAGAAAATCAAGTGCCTTTAATCGAATTTCGCGGAGTGTACATACATATATGTACATATATCGGCAGTAAACCATTTGTTTAGTCATATCTCAATCTGAATCGTGATTGCACCTGATGATGCAATTGAGAATTACAAGATATCAAATCGGTCAGTAAACTGTAATCATATCAAATGGCAGCTAAATCGACAAATACTTATAGATATATCATGTACGTATGTATGTATATAGAAGAAGCCACAGTTATATCTGAAGGGACAGAACTTATAGATAGGCTGCAGAAATAATAACCCAAGATTTGATTATGAATACGATTTTGATCATCAGTTACTAGAGAGCTTAAACTTGAGGAGGACATTATTATTGTATGCTATATAAGCAAGCATTTACAGGATATACATACATACATACATACATACATACATACATACATGTACATATTGTGTATGTCATTTTGTTGCCCATTTGCATTTTATTGCCCAATGACAATTATCATTACAAACACGACGGAATCAGAGTCCGAGAATCAGAATCACAATTAATATACGACTGCTGCCACTGCCCCAATGCTCTCTGCCCTCTGCCCCTTGGCATCGGCTAATGCTCGGCGTTCTACAGTTTTTATTGCATCTCTATAAAAATAAAAATAACTTGAATTTATAATAAGCATGCCTGCCTGAGTTCAATTAACTTAATGCTAATGTTGCAGCTAGCCTTCATATATACAGTGCCTGCATATATAGTGGCTCAAAGCTTATTTCGACCAGTGTCAAGCAAAAAATTTAAAGTGATATAAAGCTTAAACAAGGAAACAGACGCAAAATGTTTAAATGCCAATTTGTTTCACGTTTAAAAAAGAAATTTTCGTTTTTATTAAAATATTAATTAATGAATTAAAATTAGCCAAGAACTGGAAACTTATACAAAATACATGTCAATTCTTATTTCGGTCTTTAAAAAGTAACACATTTAACGTATAAAATCTTAAATAAGATTGTTAATACTTAGTAAGAAACCGTTTAGCCTTGATCTATTGTTCTTGGAAGATACCAGCTTTCGGGTAGTTTCTGAGCTGATTTAGCTTCACTCATCCAGCAGAGCATTTTTGAGATCCTGTTTGCTGGATATGCTGTGCTTCTGGATGTTATTTTCGAGCAGAGCCCAAAAATTCTCAATAACATTTAAATCTGAAGACTGGGCCATAGTAATTATCATTTGGGGGCAGTTACAGATAAGCCAGGACTGTTCCTGACTTATGCTTGGGAGCGTTGTCCTGGTAGAACCGGAAAGTCGGATTCCTAACTTCTCGGACCTTTAAGTATATTAAGGTACACATTATTGTCCATTGTTGTTTCAATAAATACAAAGTTTCCGACGAAGTGTTCCAGGATGAACTTCCGTAGTGTAGTCCGTTTGCTCATAGTCCTTATCGGCTTGTTGCAACGGAGTCTACGAATAATTGGTCTATTTATACCGAAAATATTAAACTTGACGTTAAAAATCCACGTTCTGTGGCACCCAGATGTCCATAATGTAACTGATCCAAATAAGCATTGACCACAAATTGGGGTACATTTTTACATAACCCAACCTACAGATGGGGAAACTCCAATTTATTTTGGTCATATATTCAATTTGGTGGTTTTGAAAAATAATGTATAATTTTAGTTTATGACAGGCAAATAAAATTATTTTATAATTTGAAAAAGAAATTTTCGCTTTTATTAAAATATTAATTAATATGTCAATTGATGCAGGGTATTGTGTGCTCATCATCTTGTTACATTTTGTGAACGGATAATTGTTGCACATATTCACCTATCGATAACTATCGATACAATGCTCGTGCCTGTGACGTGGAAAGCGTATGAAACTGTTTTGATACTCGGTTGGCTCAGCGTGCCTCAGTCTATTCGGTTGTCGCCGATTATTTGCCAGAGGATTTGATAGTTGTTAATCTAGTTTGTAAATAGAATGTTGGACTTTGTGGTCGTATTCACAAAAGGCGGCGTTGTCCTTTGGAATTCAAATGAGTCGGGCAAGAACTATGCATCGTGCATCAATAGTTTGATACGTGGCGTCATTTTGGAGGTAAGTCTACCAAAACATTTTTCCCATTTTTGTTGTTGTTGTTGTTGTTGGTATTAATTGTTATCATTGTTGTGTTGTGATTTAGGAGCGTAACACAGAGTCCAAGTATTTTGAGGATGATCAACTGGCGGTGCAGTTCAAGCTGGACAATGAGCTGGACGTGATTTTTGCGGCCGTATTCCAAAAGGTCATCAAGCTCAATTATTTGGACAACTTTCTGGCGGATATGCAAGTGGCGTTCCAGGAGAAATTCGGTGGCGTTGCCGCCCCAGATCGCCTCGGCATTGACTATGAATTCGAGCAGGAATTCCGGATGGTGTTGAGCGCCGCGGAGAAGGCATCCGTTAAGCAGGGCAAGGCGCCAAAAGCAATGCGCTCCTACAACGAATCGCAGAAATCAAAGAAAACGGTTGCCTCAATGATGCAGGACGATAAAAAACCGCCATCCGGTGGCGATAAGCGTGTCAACATCCAGGAGAGCCCACCGCCACCAAACAAATCGGAGCCAATGACACAGCCACGTAACAACTCTGATATTATCGAGGAGAATCGACGCAGGCTGCGCGAGAAACTGACGCCCACCAAAAAGGCGGCGGTGGATGCAAAGCCCTTCAAAGCGACAGTTGCGGCCGAAAAGGATCGCGAGAAGGCGGGCAAAAAGCCCAGGGTCTGGGATCTGGGCGGTAATTCCAAGGATGCGGTACTGCTCGATCGTTCCAAGGATGCACCCGAGGATCAACAGCTGCAGACCATCAATAATGAGGTAAGTTTCCAACAGCAACATCAACAATTTACCAGCCGAAGTTAATCGTTGGCTTTTGTTTGGCATTTCCGAGCAGCTGGTGGGCACAATGCAGGGCAGCATACGGGATTTGGATGTGGATAGCGACTCGTCTGCGGACGACAGCGATGCTGATAGTGAGGAGGAGGAGCAGCAGCGGCAGCAGCATCGCCAGCTCAGCCAGAAGAAGCCCAAAACTGGAGGATTACTCTCCTACTTCAAGGGTATTGTGGGCGCCAAGACGATGACACTGAGCGATCTGCAGCCGGCACTGGAGAAAATGCGCGACCATTTAATATCGAAGAATGTGGCCTCCGAAATTGCTGGCAAGCTGTGCGATTCGGTTGCCACCTCGCTGGAGGGCAAACAAATGGGCACCTTCGACAGCATTGCGAATATGGTGAAAGAGGCGCTCACCCAATCTTTGGTCCGCATCCTGTCACCCAAACGTCGCATCGACATCATACGCGACGCATTGGAATCGAAACGGAATGGACGACCCTATACGATCATCTTTTGCGGCGTCAATGGCGTTGGCAAGTCCACGAATCTGGCCAAAATATGCTTTTGGCTAATTGAAAACGATTTCAATGTGCTGATCGCGGCATGCGACACATTTCGAGCCGGTGCCGTCGAACAGTTGCGCACCCACACACGACATCTGAATGCCCTCCATCCGGCTGCGAAGCACAATAATCGCACCATGGTCCAGCTATATGAGAAGGGTTACGGCAAGGATGCGGCCGGCATTGCCATGGAGGCAATCAAATTTGCGAACGATACGAAAATCGATGTGGTCCTTGTTGACACCGCCGGCCGTATGCAGGACAATGAGCCGCTGATGCGTTCGTTATCCAAACTGATTAAGGTTAACAATCCCGATCTGGTGCTGTTTGTGGGCGAAGCACTCGTTGGCAATGAGGCCGTCGATCAGCTGGTGAAATTCAATCAATCCCTCGCCGATTACTCATCAAATGAGAATCCGCACATCATCGATGGCATCGTCCTAACCAAATTCGATACCATTGATGATAAGGTGGGCGCCGCCATCTCAATGACCTACATCACTGGACAACCAATCGTGTTTGTCGGCACCGGCCAAACCTATGCAGACCTCAAAGCCATCAATGTGAATGCCGTCGTCAATTCGCTGATGAAATAAACAACGCATCCTGGATGATCACAGGAGGAGCAGCAGCAGCAGCCGAAGATCAGACAGCGATCAGCACGCTGAACTTAATTCTAATAATGCTAATGATACACTACATTTTTTGTTTTTAAATATATATATATCTATAAATATATATATGTCTCGCTTAAATAAAAATGCACTTTTTACATTTGTTATTCGACACATTTGCTGATTTTTTGTGATCCTTGCATCCCAGCCTGCCTCAGCTTTGGTTTGGCCTCAAGCCTAATCATAAGATTGTACTTTGTACAAGATATAAAGAATTTAATATATATATATATTATGTTTGCTGTGTGTATTAAATTGTAGATTGGTTGGTTTTGACAGCGATAAATGAAAGATTTCATAATTTATAGCTAAATGTTTATTTGTAGAACTCGTGCTCCTGTTCGTCCTTCTTGATATTGTTCTTGTAGCCCTTCTCAAAGTCCTTGGCTAGGACAATATAACGATTCTCACGCACCGCATGCATGCCAGCCTCTTGGCATATGGCATTTATATCGGCGCCAGAAATTTTATCGGGCCGTGCTACAAACTCCTCCAGATCAACATCCTCGCTGAGGTTCATCTTCGATGTGATAGTTGAGAAGACCAAACGCTTCTGGCGACGATCGGGCAGTGGGAACTCAATTTTACGATCTAAGCGACCGGGACGCAACAGTGCCGGATCTAGTGTATCGGCACGATTGGTGGCCATAATCACTTTGACATTGGTCGTCTGATCGAAGCCATCCATCTGGTTGAGCAGCTCGAGCAGAATGCGCTGCACTTCACGATCGGCGCCAGTTTGGGCATCGAAACGTTTCGTGGCAATCGCATCGATTTCATCGATAAAAATGATTGCGGGCGCATTCTCCTTGGCCAGGCGGAAGACATCGCGCACCATGCGCGGTCCCTCGCCCAAATATTTCTGCACAAACTCGGAGCCGACGACACGGATAAACGCTGCAGTTGTATGATGTGCGACAGCCTTGGCCAGCATCGTTTTGCCACAACCGGGCGGCCCATACATGAGGACACCGCGCGGCGGATCAATACCAATCTGTTTGTAGAGCTCAAAGTGTGTCAGGGGCAGCTCGACGGCTTCGCGTATCTCTTGCTTTTGCATGTCCATGCCACCAATGTCGGCATAGCTAACGTCTGGTTTCTCATCCGGTTGCAGCATCGATATGGAGCTATCCGCCTCCGGTGGCAATACATCGACCAATGCATTGCTGTGCTTGTGCAGTGCCACCGATGCGGAGGGCTTCAGCAACTCACGATCAATGGTGGACAGGATGCGTACATAGTAATTGGAACCGGTTGTGGAGCCAACAATGCCCGTATTCTGATCAACAGCCTCCAGGAATTGTCCAATCACCAGCGGCACAGATTGTATACGCTTCACCTCCTCCTGTGCATGTAGATACTCCTTCTTCAAATTGCGCTGCTCATCCTTAATGTATTCCTCCTGCACCTCAATGAATTCCAATGTCTTTTGCAATTTCTACATACAAATAAAATGCCGTGTTTAATTGATTGCGATTGATTTGACAATAATAAGTTTTGTAAATTATACCTTGTAGCGCACATACAAATCATCCACGTCCAATTCATCGAGGGAGCTGTGTGCGTCCTTCAGCTTCAGTTCGAGCTCATCCTGGCATCCATCACAATATGTAATTTAAATTAAGCATTATCACTATTTTTATTATTATTTAGAATGGGGTACTTACTTTTTCAGGCATCGCTACATCCATAATATACTATTAATATTATTAATGCAAGTGCTGTGAAGGCAAGTTTTATTGTTTTAATGCCGCTTGGCTGCTGATATTATAACAAAACTGAGACGAGAAAAGCAAATGACTCGTCAAAAACAAGCTGACAATACAGTGATGGTGCACATATCGATATCCCCTTGCACGTATTGCCGATAGTTGATCTATCGATATTGACTGTTTTATATGACAGTGCGGAAAACACAAATTACGAATTCATCAATTGTACAAACATTAATGTCGTTAATTAATTAATTTAATTTGTCTATATTGAGTAGTGTAAAAATATAAATTTACTGTATTTGCGTGCATATTATGAGACAGGTATCGATACCCAATCAGATAAATGAAACATTTGAAGTATCAGTGTGTACACACTGTTCTCGCTATACGACCATTTTTTTTGAGGCGATTTCGATTCTTCTCATAAGAAAACACATTTATTTTGGGGGCAACTAAATATGTGTGTGTGCCGTATGCATGTGTGTGCGTGAAGAATTAAAAATAATAGTTAATAGTTGATAGTTGATAAAAACAACAACAGCAACAACAACAACAATTAGTGATTTCGATGTGCACGTACACAATGGGTTAGCATTAAATGCGGCTAGTGAAATGGCAGTGGACTGTTTCAAACCCCATACGCTCGTGCAAGAGAAAAATCGTTCACCACCTCTAACTCAGTGTCCTGTCGCCGTCGCTGTCGCCGCTGCTTCTGGTTGGTGTTGCTGCCTTTTTGCCTCTGTCTCTGCCTCTGCTTCTGTCTCAGCCGCTGCCTCAGCCGCTGCCTCTGTCTCTGCCTCTGCTGTACGCACGCATCGATTTGGGCTAAACGTTAGATACCTCCTAACGCAGTTGTTAGGGTGGAAAAATAAGTATATAATAATAAAGAAATGCTGTGCATTTTTCAATTAATACATGGCCAAACAAATACAACAACAAATTCAAGTGCAATATTATTATTATTATCAAACGAACGAACAACAAAAAGCAACAACAAAAACGAACAACAAAATACATAAATACGCAAACACTGGCGCCACTCAAGCAGCAAAACAAAAGGTCCAACAAATAAAAAGAAAATTAAATTAAAAGAAGTTTCCCAGAAGGCGGCAGCGCTGGCAGGCGGCAAATCAGCAAAAGCAGTGTCAAACGCAGGTTAAACACAATAAATAATAATAATAATACCAACAAATATTGTGTGTGTACAAAATGTTTATTGTATAATTTTCATTACATCTTTTACACACACACACATGCATGTGTATGCACATATGTATGTATGCATGCATAGAGCAGCAAACTGTGTACATGTATATGTGTGTGTGTGTGTATGTGTGTGTGTGTGTGAGTGCTTGTGCGTGTAGTTTTTGTTTATATGCTGTTTTTTTATATTTTTTTTTTTTGTTTCTTAGCTCTTTTTCGTCTAGTTTGCCATTTTCCCGCACATTCGTCAACAAAATGTGCGCTCGGCTTTAACTTTTGCGTTTTCTTATTGCTTTCTGCCTTATTGTTTGTTCTTTATTGATTTTAAGATGCTGCTGCAATTGTGGACACACTGACACACACACAAGCACACACAACACAGGTTCGCACGCACACACACACACAAATTTTTGAAAGCAGTGCATTGAATGAAATTTGATTTTGTTATTTTAATGTGCCTTGCTTTTGCTTTCTTCTTTTTTTTTACAGAAATTTGTAATTGCAAGTGCTAAGACTAAAAAAAAAAAAAAAAACTTCCAAATGAAGACTATGTCGCGCTTTGGCCTGCGCCGAGGCTTCAAATTCTCCGAGGAGCAACAGCAGGTCAATGGAAACAGCAACAACAATAATAATAATAACAACAACAACAAAAGCAGCAGCAGCCAGATCAGCCCAATTGGACCAATCACACAAAAGCTAGCAACGCCGCCACGCAAAAAGCGCAATCACAGTCTACCCAGAGAACAACAACAACAGCAGCAGCAACAACAACAGCCCGAACACCAATTGGAACTGATTGATGTTGAACTGGAGCTGGACAGGCAACAACAGCAGCCGCCTTCACTCGTCTGCAGTGTGCCGCTGGAGCGTTTGCCGCGTTTCGTCGAAAAGCTGCAGCTGCTGCAACAGCAACAGCAGCGTGAACTCGATGAATATTCAGCAACAGCTTTTATCAAAGTTTTGTGCTTGTACTGTGATAAGAAGTTTGCGTCCAGTAAGCTGCAGGCAAAGCATGTGGACAAGTTCCATACAGAGCGCAAGGAGCGACGCTGCAGCAATCGCTCCACAAACAACAACAACAACAGCAGCAACAACAACAGCACCACAAACAGCAGCAGCAACAGTCACTTTCCTGGCTGCCAGTATTGCAGTAGCAACAGCAACAGCAGCAGTCACAGCGGCAACAGCAGCACCAGTAGCAAAGCCTCCAAGCCTCAGGCCATAACGTCGGCAGTGTCGCTGCCCGCAAAGCAGCTGCAGCAGCTGTTTGCCCATTTCATTGCAGGCCATGCGGACAAGTATTTTGGCTGCGAGCCGTGTCAGCTGCGCTTCAACGATGCTCCCCAACTTCACAGCCACATGCGTCTGACACATCAGCAACAGTTCACGTCGCCCTCGACGTTGCTACAGCAGCAGCCGCAGCAACGACAAAAGCCTCAGTCACAGCATCAGCAGGCGGCAATGATTGGTGCCGAGGAGCCGGTGCTGTTTCGTTTGGGTCTCACACAGAATCGTTTGCCCGGTCAGCGGCAGCGGAATCGCAGCGCACGCCAGCAACAGCAGCAGCAACAGCGGGAGGACAGCGGCAATGTGTCGACGCCAAAGCAGCAGCGGAGCAGTAGTCGTGCTGCACAGCGTCAAGCAGCTGCTGTAAATGCGCCAATGAGCAATGCCACAACAGCTACAGCAGCAGCAGTAGCAGGCGCAGCAGCAACGCCAACTTCCACAACAACAGCGACAACAGCAGCATCAACTGTTGCCGTCTGCGCTGCTGCCACACAAGTCGATGATGCACTGTTTCGCATGCCCAGCCATAGTCATGTCTTCGATGACAACTTTTACAAGGATGTGGTGCTCAATGTGCGCCACAATTTAAAGCATTTCCTCGATGGACGATTGCGTAGCGGTCCAGCGCCGCCACAGCCGCTAAGCGATGCAGAGAGTCCGCCCGCCTCCACCGTTGCCGGCGCTGCCAGCAGCATGAATCAAGTGTCGCTGGGCAGCACATATCCCACGCTGTTGACAGCCGAACAGTTTGGTGATGTCTTTGGCATGGGACTGGAGCATCTGCAGCTGCCGCTAGCGAAGGTCGCGCGACGTCCGCACACCAAGCACAGCTGGAAATGGAAATGGGATTATGTGAAGAAGTTCACCGTCATCAATGAGGGCGGACGGCTGGTGAAAAAGTTAAAGCAGCCATTTATGGGACTGCGCGATCTGTCGCGCCTTGACATGTGGACGCAGCTGACAATGCGGCAGAAGCATGATCTGGAGCAGGCACAGCAGCAACAGCAGCAGCAGCTGCAGCAACAACAGGAGTGCGAGCAGCGATTGCAGCAGCTGCATTTGCTGCTCGACCGTCGTCTGTTGCCGCACATAATGCTCGAACAGAACGAGCAGGCCATTATCAAGGAGGAGCAGCCGGAGCAGCAACAGTCGCTCTCCATACCGCTGCAACATCAGCAGCAGCAACAACATCATCATCAACAGTTGCTGCCCGCTGATCTGTTGCCGCAAACATTTGCCGATCAAAGCTTTTTGACGATGCTGCAGCTTCAACCGCGCAATCGGCAACAGCAACAACAACGCCAAATGACAACAACAACAGCAGTAGCAGCAACAGTAACAGCAGCAGCAGCAACAACAACAACAACATTGGTGCTAAGCGGCGAATGGGCGCGTCCACGTTTATATTTATGCATCTGCTGTGGCGCCAAGTTTGAGCAGCGCAAAGCGCTCGAAGAGCACAAAACTTTTCGCCATTCGCATATTTATGCGACGCACTACGAGCTGGTCGGACGTGAACTGCTCGCTGGCAACTTGTTGCGTCATCTATTTATGCCGAAGCGTGCGCTCAGTCACTATGCAGCTGAACACCAGCAGCAACAGATGCAACAGCAGCAGCAACAATTGCAATTGCAACTGCACAAACAGGAACGGACTGTTGTCGAGGATGAGTCGATAAGCAGCTCCTCAAATTGCTCGGCTGTCTCCTCAACGTTTGGCCTGCTGACCAATGTCGGTGGATCTCCCTGTTTCACAGCGACAACGACAACAGCGGCTACATCAGCGACGAACAGCAGCTGTAATCGGAGCAGCAGCAGCAACAGCAACAGCAACAATAATTCAATATCAACGTCTGTGGAGGATAACGATAGCAGCGATATTAAGGCACATCCACAGCAATCTTCCTGCTCACCAGCCAGCCTCAGTCACAGTCATAGCTCCAGCTATAATTCCAGCTCCACAAACAATTCCAGCAGCTGCACGAAATGCGGTCGCAAGTGCAGCGGCCTCATGGATCTCTATCGCCATATGTTGGACTGTTCGGGCGATTATGTTTGGTCGCTGGCCAAGAAGCGTAAATATCGTTATTATTGCGGCTCCAAGAAACGTCGCACCGCCTGCAATAAGCCCGCCAAGCATTTTGCCCAGCTTCTGCGCAAGAATAGCAAAAAAGTTAAGAAGCAACAGCAACAACAGTCCGACGAACAACAGCTTCCCAACAACAATGACGCTTCCGAGGAGAGCGGCTCTTATTGCTCCAACTCCAACTCAAACTCCAATTCAAATTCGACTTCCAATAAGACTAAAACGCCGCCGCGTCAACGCCCCAGCGATGGTGAGTAATCTCTAAACAATATACATATCTAATTCGCAAAAGGATCTTTCAAGGATATATCCAGCGGTTGAGTAGCTTCTTTATTTACTGTCTCGAGGGTTTCAAGAATGATTAATACCCAACTAAGCGATTTATTGAGGATCGACAACATACGAATTATTTTTATAGTTTTAGAAAAAAAGGACGCGAAAATTTATAATTTTGAAAATCAAAAATTAACTTTAATTTTTCCTTAACTTTAAGGAATTTCAGAAGTTCGAAATTTGTCCATCAATTACAACCAGCAGCTCAGGAATTTTCAAGTTCTCTCTCTTTCTTCCTCTCTCTCGCTCTCTCTCACACACACTCTTTGTTTGTTCCTTTTGCAGCTGAATCCATACGTAAAATGCTGGAGAATCTGCCGGCGAAACGTGTTTGTAAAAAGATCTTCCCGATGGATAACAAGAAGCGCTCCAAGAAACAGGGCAAACCCAGTAAGAAGCAGTTGGTGCGCGGTGCCAAGAAGCTCTACAATCACCATCATCATCATCACCATCACCACCATCATCATCATCATCAGCATGCGCTGCGGAATACGCGTTCGCGTCTGGTGCGCGCCAAGCCAGCATCAGCAGCATCGGCGTCAGCAGCAGCAACAGCTGCTACTGAACAGCAAAAGCAACTGCAACGTCGCAATCGTCGCAAGCAGCAGCAGCAGCAACATCAATCAAAGCTATTGTCCAACAGCGACAATTCAACAACATCAATTGCCACAACGAGAATAACAGCAACAACAACAGCCACACCAACAAAAACCTTAAACACTGCCAGCACAGCTACAGCAGCGACAACTGTTGCAGTTGTCGATGTAACAGCAACAACACCAACAACAAATTTAGTCTCGCCCACGCCCAGCAGCAAACAGCAGTTAATGCCCACGCCGCCCACAACGCCAGCGCCAGCAGCAGTAACGCCCACTGCAACAGCAGCAACACCATCAACACCAATAGCAACAGTTGCTGTCAACAAACAGCAGCAGCAGCTGCAGCCGGTTAAACGCAGCAAGCGCATAAGCGACTGCATTGCCATGCTAACGGGCAAGCTGGAGGAGAAGCTCAAGACTGAACAACAGCCGACGGCGGAAAAGGTGCAACTATTGCCGGCAGTGCCGGAGCAACAGTTGCAGTTGCAGCTTCAACCACAAACGCCGCAAAAGACGCCCAAGCGAAAAGCGATCTCCCGACGCATAATAAAGCAGCAAAGTGAGACAGCAACATCAGCAACAGAGCCAGCAGTGACAGCAGCAACAGTGCCAACAGCAACAATGCCAGTGGCAACAGTGCCAGGAGCAACAGTGCCAGTGGCAACAGTGCCAGTGGCAACAGTGCCAGTAGCGAAAGTACCAGCAGCAAAAGTTCCAGCAGCAACAGTGCCAGTAGCAACAGCAACAGCAGCAACAGTGCCAGCAGCTAAAGTGCCAGCAGCAACTGCAGCAGCAACAACGAAAACAAAAGGAGCAGCAGTAGTTGCAAAAGCAACCGCGCCAGCAACAGTTGCAACAGCAGCAGTAACACCGGTAGCTGCAATTGTTGCTATTGAGCAACCGAAGCAGCCAGTGCATGTCTCTGCGCTGGTGCCAGTGCTGCCGCCCCAGCGGCGTGCCACACCCACCAAGGCGGCCACAAAGCAGATGGCTGCACCACAACAACAGCAACAGTTGGCAGCATTGCCGTTGCCAGTGCTGCCGATGGCACAGCCTTTGCCGTTGCCCGTGCCCATTTCGATGGCCGTGAAGCAACCGCCGCTGACGCTGCCGCCAGCAACAGCAATGCCCACAGCAGCAGCAACACCGGCAGCAACAGCTGCTGGCACAGCATCTGTAGCTGCAGCAATGCTGCTGCCAAAATTGCCATTGTATTTGCCAGTGCCAGTGCCAGTTGTGCCACCCAATTATGTGATGGAGCCACTAAATCTCAGCCATGTTCGGCAGACAGATGCACACCAGCAATACCAGCAACACCTGCAACGTCAACAACATCAACAACAACAACAACAGCAGCAGCAGCAGCAACAACAACAACAACGTACATCAGCAATGCCGGCACGTCGTCAAACGATTTGCGGCTTTGAGGCGCGCAATTTGCTGCAACTGGACGAAATGCAACCACTGGATTTATCAAAGAAAACACAGCGAAAATCCTCACCAGTGCCACCAGCAGCAATGGCAGGTGCTGCTGCTGCTGCTGTTGCTGCTGTTGTTCCTAATGCACACAGCAATCTGTCAGGCGGCTGCCAGGAGCTACCGCTTGGCTTGGGCATGCCGCTGCCATTGCCACTGCCGGCGCACTACTATTCCAATTTGGAATTGCTGAAGATACCGCAGGTGCGGAATCCGGTGCTGCCGTTGCCGGTGGCAGTGACTGCAGCAACAGTGGTGGCGGCGCAGGCGCCGCCAATCACCAAAGTGCCAGCGAAAAAGCGAGCCACAGAACTGTCCAACAAAAAGGAGAAACCGTGTCCCACGCGCATGGATGAGGTGATCAACAAT
The DNA here is from genome assembly GCA_037043585.1 of Drosophila mimica. Taxonomy (NCBI): domain Eukaryota; kingdom Metazoa; phylum Arthropoda; class Insecta; order Diptera; family Drosophilidae; genus Drosophila; species Drosophila mimica. The sequence continues at coordinate 1,444,664 of JBAMBE010000576.1, read as the reverse complement.
CATATCGATGATGCCATCAACTCAGTCATACTAGCTGTGCACGCCAGTCTGCCGCAGGACGAGGAGGAGGAACTGCAACAGCAACAGCAGCTGCAGCTGCTCTGGCACAAACAACAACAACAACAGCAGCAACAGCAGCAGCAACAACAACAGCATCAGCAGCAGCAACAACCACAACAGTTGCCGCCAGCAGCAGTTATGCCCAACGCTGGAGTCTTGTTCAGCACATCAGCATCAGCAACAGCTACCGCTGCGCCCGCCCGCAATCCAGCACCAAAGAAGCGTAGCATGCGCTCCAAAACCATTGATTGCCGTTCCGCACTTTTGCTACTGCCGACTGCTGTTGCTACTGCACCGACGCCCACATTGCCATTAATGTCAGCGATGCAGTGCATCCCATTGCCGTCAAATGGCCAACCAGTGCAGGCAGCTGCTGAGCAGCCACCCCTGCCGTCGCCCATGCCCACACTAAAAGCTGCCACTCCCGCACCCGAACTGGAGGAGAAGCCTAGCTTGTGCCAGAGGCAAGTGTTGCTGGCAACAGAAGTACAATTGCAGCCAGTAATGACAACAACAACAGCAGCAGCAGCAGTACCTGCAGCAGAACCATTAGTTGTACCAACAGCAGCAACCACGGCTGCAACAGTTGTAGCTGAAACGCCAACAATAGTAGCAGCAGCAGCAACGGCAGCAGCTACAGTAGCAGCAACAGCTGCAGCAACAACCGAAATAGAAGAAACCACAGCTGCAGTCTCGGCCGCTGCAAAGCCTGCAATGGCTGTGTCTGTCATCTCAGTGGCCCCGCCGACAGCACCAATAACAACAACAACAACAATGAAAAGTAGAAGTGTCACGCCCAACTTGCTGTTGGAGGAGCACAGCTGCAACATGCACAACAACAACAATACATCCTCTGGGTTTCACAGTCTGGCGCCAGCAGCTGAAATTGAACCCGAACCGGAGCCCGAATTGGTAACGGAAAAGGAAACGAAGCTGGAGCCCGAGCCCGAGCCTGAACCCGAGCCGGAGCTGGAACCGGAGCCTGTGGCCGAAGCTAAGCCCAAACCGGAAATCGAATCGCAGCCCCAACTTGTGTGTGAACCAGATGCCAAACCGGATCCGGAACCAGAGGCGGAACCAACGCCGCCACCCAAAGAAGATGTGAAAAAGAAGCAGCGGCGTCGACGCAAAAATGAGCTGGCAGCAATTGTTGCCGATCAGCTGCTGGAGAGCTTCAAAATCGACAATGCGCGACGCGACAATCTGAAGAAGCTCGAGAATCTGGCATATGAGAAAAGCGAGGATCTGCTGCTCACCGGCATGTTGCTGATGTCCAGCACGAAGCGAAATGCAACGATTCAGCAGCAGCAACATCAGCAGCCAGCAGCAGCAGCAACAGTTGCAGGCGTTGAGTCGAAGCGGAGAAAAGTCGAGTTCGAGCAGACGCCACCACCGGCAACTGGGCGTGGTCGACCCAAGCGACGGCAGAGTTGCTACTATAAGCGTGGACGCGGCAAGGCGACGCCCCTGGGTCCCGAGACGAATATTAGCGCGCTGAAATCATCGCTCGAGTCCTTCTCCATTGGCATTGAGAAGCAGCTGCTGGCCAAGGAGGCAGCCGCAGCAGCAGCAGCAGCAGCTAAAGCAGCAACGCCCACAGCCAGCTGCATACTCCGCCCAAGCATTCTGTGCACGGCAGCCAAGGAGCACCAGCAGCAGCAAAAGCAACACCAAAAGCAACAGCAGAAGCAACAACAACAGCTGCAAAAGCAACAGCAACAACAGCAAAAGCAAAAGGAACAGCAACAACTTCAGCTGGAGCAGCAACAACAGCAGCACGAGCAAGAGCTGCAACAGGAGCAGGAGCAGCAAGAGCAAGAGCAACAGCAACAGCTGCTACAGTCAGCGACAGCAGCAACAACAGTCGCTGCCACATACAGTCGCGATCCGCGACTAAACAAAAATATACACAAGGAACCCGCACAGGAGCAATTGGGGCAGCGGCAGCAGCAATCGCAACAACAGCAACACTCCCACCAACAGCATAAACAACAACAGTCGCAACAGGAACAAAATCATCAGCAGCAACAGCAACAACAGCAGCAGCAACAACATCAGCCACAGCCTGGCGAGGATCTGGAGGAGGAGGACAATTATTTAACTGAAATTGCGAAAAATGTCAACGACAAAATAATGTCGGCAAACAACGAGGACTTTGAGTTTGCGCACGATGAATTTGATCAGGATAAATCCCATGATGCGGATCAGGATAAATTCTATCGTCCGCCCACATCGATGAGTGTGCGCAGTGCACCAAATCTCAATGATGAACACTCGAATTTCGGCTCCGACGATGAGAATACCAACACAGAGATCATGGACATGGATCTGGATGATGAGATGAGTGTCTACACAAGCTATTCCCAGGACTTGGGACGAAGTGGTCGGGGACGACGGCGTCGTCGACGTCGCAGCGTTTTATTGACGCGCCGTCCAAAGAAACGGACCACGCGCAGCAGCCAGCAGCTGGAAGATGCCGATAAATTTGCATGCCAGCTGTGCGGCAAGAGCTTCTTCACATCCACCTCGCTCTCAAAGCACAACATGACACTGGCCCACGTCTCCAAGCTCTCCGAGCTGGAGTATATGCAATCGAAGAGCAATGCGCCGCCAAGTCCCCCACTGCTTGCGGAGCGACAGCAACAGCAGCAATTGGAGGCGGTGGTGGTGCCACTGCAACAACAACAACAGCAGCAGCTGCGTGCCTCAGTGCTGATATCGCCGGTGGTGCATCCACAGACGATAGTCACCGGCGCAGTGGCTTCCAGTCATGTCATTACCGAGGAGAGCCTGCGCCTGCATGACAACCAGCAACAGCAGCAGCAACGGCAGCAGCAGCAACAACAACAGCAGCAGCAACAGCAGCAGCAGCAACAACAACAACAACAGCAGCAGCAGCAGCAACATGCAAGCCAGCATTCAAGTCCAATTCACAGTGCCGCCCGCCTTAATCTCAATCCCGATGAGCGTCTCTTCTACGAGTGCTGCAACATTTTGAAGAGCGCCGAAACGCCACGTCTGCCCACGGCTACAGCCATGCCCACAATTGCAGTGGCACCGCCTTCTGTGATTGTTAGCGCCGGTGTGCGCAAACCATTGTCGGAGCTAACGATTCCCGTTGCCACAACGGCTGAGACTGTGTCACCACCTTCGTGTCGTCCTCCACGTCCACCGCCGCCGGCATCGCCGTCTCCTTCGCCGTCGCCACCTCAATCACCACTGCCAACCATAACAACAACGACAACATCAGTAGCAGCAGCAACTCGAATAGCTCCTGCATCCTCCGCATCGGCAACAACAGTCTCGCATCAACCAGTCATCCAGCAGCTGTTTCGTAATCCGCCTGCGGCGACGCCCACCTCAACGCCTACGTAAGTGATGCGTCCATTAATGAATATATTATATATATGTATTATATGAGAGATGAGCCTAGCTCCTCCTAGCTTAGGTTTAATTTACTGCCAATTAATTTGTTGTCTTATTTTACTACTCCGCAGCAATCATCATCATCATCAGCAACAATACCACAACCAGCATAGCCAGCATCAACATCATCATCATGTCGAGCAGCAGCAGCAACAACATCATCATCACCATCACCATCATCATCAGCAGCAGCAACATCACCATCATCATCATCAGCATCAGCATCAGTCGCATCGTCTGTCGCCCAATTACTCAATGTCGCAATTCTCATCGATGACAGCGACAAACATGACGCAGTCCCGATTTAAGACCAAAGCCGCAATGAAGGGCTACGAAACGAATCTGGAGCTGGACATGGAGCTGGCCAAGTCGGCAAATCGTGCTGTTTGCAAGCTAACCGAATTGGCGGACATAGCGCTGGGTAGCGAGAAGCCGCCCGGCGTTAACTATAGCCCCAATCAGGTGCTGACGACACCACTCTCGCCTGTCGCTGTTGCCGCAACAGAGCATCATCAGCAGCAGCAACAGCAACTGTTGCAGCAGCAACAATTACAGCCCGTGGCAGCAACTGGTGTCGAACAGAGCTCCACATCATCCAAGACCATTATGCATGCCTCCTCTATCATTAAGGCGACAGCTGCAACAGCGGCCGCCAGCAGTGCCACATTGCCGCCGGTATCGGGTCGGATTATAATACCGGATCGGCCATTCAAGAATATTGGGCTGGAGGAAAAGGCGCCCATCACGTTCCAGAAGCCGAAGACAAGCGTTAATCTGCTAACCGATGACAATAGTGTGTCCACCGCAAGCTACTCGGATCGCGATGATTATGATTTTGGCACGCTTAGCTGTGAGGATGTCGATGTGGATGCCGAAACCGATGCGGATGCCGTTGCGGAAACGGTTAAGCTGGCCGAGCAGCAGCGGCAGCGTCAACAGTTGCAGCTGCAGCAGCAACAGCAGCTGAAACAATCAGCTGGTGTCATTGCGTGCTCCGCAGCCACATCATCCACATCGAGCAGTTCCAGTTCCACCGCCTCCTCAACGCAGCAGAGCAGCAGCAGCAACTCCAGTCGTGCCACAGCAAAAACGTTTGAGAACAAATCGCTAATCATGGGACGCATCTTCAAGTCAAAGGCAAAGGCAACAACAACAGCAGCATCAGCAGCAGCATCTGCAGCAACAGCAGCAGCAGCAGGAGCAATATCAACGCTTGGCGCAACAGGAGCAACTGGGACGCCGGTGAAGAGTGCTCCCAAGGATAAAGCGCAGCTGGATCAGCTCTTTGATGAGCTGCGTGGGGCAACAGCCAAGCCACAACAGGCCGTTGTTGAGTTGGCGCCAGTGACAACAACAGCACCAGCACCCAATTCGATCCCGGAGCCTTGGTTGGCGCCCGTGGTGCCAGCTCTGTCTGCGACGGCAGCGTCCGCTCCCGCAATGAAAGCGACCCCTGCAACCAAAAAGAAGCTCACCGCCAAAGCAGCAGCTGCTGCTGCTGGGGCAGGTCGTAAGAAAACTGCCGCCGGCACTGCGAAGGCGAAAATAAAAACAGCCGCACGAAAACCGACCAAAGATCTCTCAAAACTGCAATCGGAGCTGGGCATGAGCACCGCCGAGATTGAGCAGCTCATCGACGAGGGACAACGCAAATCGAAGCGACGTTGCGCGACCAATCGGCCCAAAAAACTGGTGGAAACGTGGAGCTCCGATGAGTACGAGGAGTTCCTCTCCACCAAGGATATAATAGCTTTAATTGAGCAAAAGGAGCAGCAGGAGCAGCGTCGCAAGCGCAAAATCAGCGAAGTTGCCTCACAGCAGGAGTTGCCGCCAGAGCGGCCGAATCTCACGCAGCCACTGAACAATGCTAAGGGCAAAAGGAATCGCAAGGCAAATAAGGAGCAGGCGGAACAGCAGCAACAGCAACAGGAGCCACTGCTACCAGCGCCGCCGACGTCCAAGCGCAGCAGACAGCTGCGTGCAGCAGTTGATATTCAAGTGGAGGCGCCGCCACCGCCGCCAACGAAAACGAAAACGACGAAGGCGACGCGCGGTAAGGCAACAGCCAGGACTTCTAAATCCACAAAGGCGACCAAAACTCCGGCTGCTGTAGGCAGAAAACGTGGCAAGCAGCTGGAAGAACTGCAACTGGACCCCGAACCTGAGCCTGGAACAGGAGCAATCATTGTTGCAGCGGCGCCGACAATGCAACACCAGCGCCTCGAACGTTCTAGTCAGCGCACGCGCAGCAGTCGCCAGCAGCAACAGCAGCAGCAGCAACAACGAGTGGTGGAGGCAAGCGCGGACGCGTCGCCTGTGGAGCAGCTGCCAGGGGACATGAATCACCATCAGGAGAGCCATGAGAAAGCAGCGAGCAGCGTTAATGTCAAGCAAAAGCCGCGCGGCAGCAGCCACAATAATATTAATAAAATCAACAACAACAATAGCAATCGCAGCAGTGTCGCAACGGCAACAGCAGCAGCAGCAACAACAGCAGCAGCAACAGCAACGACAAATAACAACAACAACAGCAGCAGCAGCAACAAAAATTTGAAAACAAAACGCAAATCGCAATCGAATCGACAATCGCCGATGCGTCGGAAGCGACCGGCGAGCGAGAAGCAGCTGTATTATTGGAGCAGCTCCAGCGATGATGAATTTGGGCGCATCAATGTGGATGCCGAGGCAGCGGAAGCGGAGGCGGCAGCCCAGGCAGACGCCGACGCTCCAGCCGTTGCCACAAATGAGCCACAACAGCAACAACAACAACAGCAGCAACTGTTGGCGCCGCCGAAACATTTTGATGACAGCGAACAATATCAGAAACATGGCTGGATCGTTGGTGATTCGCACAAGAAGCTGGTGAAGCTTTTGGCCATTGCCAAGGGCAACAAGAAGGTGGACAACTGCGGCGTTAAGCGGCGCACGCCCAAACGCAAGTGCTAGGAAGGAGTTGAGTGGTTGATGGCTTGCGGAGTTGACACTTGATGCAGTAGCACTGCCAACATTTCGTGTGCGATATCATTTCTCAGAAGTCAAGGCTTATTATTGTGCATTCGTGTATATTGAAGCAGACAAAACACGACATATATTTTACTTTCTTTAAAAAGAGAAAACATTTAAACGTTACATTATTTAGGTTTTTTTTTTATTAAATGTATTTATAATTAATAAACAAAAATGCGCAAGCAACAAATAAATATTTGAGCACAACAATTGACCTATCGACTTATCAAATTTTTGGAATAGGCAAAATAGGAACTGGTTAAATCAAATGATTCGTTTTCTATTTCAAATTTTTACCTAAGTGTTACCATAATCTCCAATAACCTGTCTCTATTCATTTCAATTACAAGTATCGATAAATTGCTTGCTCGCTCATCGATGGCCAGCGCTAATGATGGTGAAATACAACTGGACATCGATAGTATCGGTTAGTTGCCATCGATTGTATTTGTAGCTCAGATTGTTTTGCAGATTGAAGCTCGGATGAGGAAAATATAAAAAAAGAATAGTTTTTAATAATTTTTATAACGTTTCATAAAACGCATTGGAGCTGTGCAAGTGCAATAATTGTGAGTAAATTAGTAATTGTTTCATACAAGACGTGAACTCCAAACAATTCGAAACTCTATGCCGTTTACGCCTCAACATTTTTCACTTGCGTCGGAAGTTTTCTTTCTCTCTCTTCGCTTCATTTTTTTCTTCTTTTTTTGTTATATTTTACGATGCTGATTCGTAATTGTCTTCTTGTATACACGCTCGCTCTCACTGGTCTATGCGTGTGTGTCTGTGTTTGTGTGTAACTACTGCTGCTGCTGCTACTGGTTGGAAAATAATTAAAGCAAATAATTAAAGTGTACGAGTCCAATTTGTTGCAGATTTCATTGAAAGTGCCTAATTGCAGTATAAACAAAACAAAATCTGTGTTTGTGTCTTTAACTCTGTCCCTGTGTGCGTTTAACTCTGCCAGTCCTGTGCCTGTGCATGTATGTGTATGTGTGTGTGTGTTGGTGGATGCTGTTGCTGCCTAAGGAGTTTTAGAAGAATTCTTTTATTTTTTTTTTTTGGATGCCATTCACAGCATCCACATTTACGAATAAAAAAAAAACGCACACACGACGGGAATCGAAAGCGGAATCGCTGAATTGGCCATTAGTTGAACAGCGTCTGTTTGCTCGTTTCTCTTGCTGCCCACTCGGCCGCTTCTTTGTGCGCAACTGCAGGTAATCACATCCCCCCATTTCCCCTCGAATACACGACAACTTGAACTCCTCGGCAGTTGCTCGTAAGTTGGCTAAAACCACTCAATGAAGTCAGTGAAGAAAGTGGTAAATTAAGAACGCAGTTGTAGTCGTCATTCGGTGCATTAAAGATACGCTGCACATGCAGTTTTGTAAGCTGCACATGCAGTTTTTTAAGCTGCACAACTCCCCCCCACAGCAATGTTACCGCCCTGCGACGCTCTTTTCAATCGACAATTGAGACAAATCAAAAACGACAACAACAAAACAAAAAGAGAGGCATAGAGTTTTTTTTACAAGGGTCGTCGTCGTTATCGTAGTTGTTGCTTTTGTTATTGTTGTGTAGTTCTGGTTGTTGTGCAGACCCGGGAATATATACACACACATATACATATGTATATATATATATATGGTGTGCAGGAAATCTGTTGCTGGGAAACTTGAGCACATCTCAGCGTGAACCATTGATTCTGCGTGCTGCACTTGTGCTGTGCGACAAGGTGGCAACTCTGCATCAGCAAGCAGCTGCAACTGTGTGTCGCATATTTGTGTAATTCTTGTATAGCCGGAAAAACTCAATTAATGTTTCGAGTGTTGTTGCTTTTATTGAAGTACACACCCACACACGCACACATACACACACCAATACACAAATACACGTGCACACATACGCACGCACACACATACAATTGCAACTGTTTGTAGGATTTTTGTGTTCATTCACAGTCCCATCGAGAGAGAGAGAGAAAGAGAGAGCGAGAGAGGAACACTCGCTCTGTTTCCAGAGCCAGTCAAAAGAGCAGGATAACAGCGACAAAAATGCACAGAGCACCACAACAATAACAACAACAGCAAGAAGAACAACAACAATGTAAAGCCTCCCACATTTGACATAACTGAAAAGTGACTCTCATTTGCTCACGCTGTGCTTTGGCTCTCGCAAAGTCGCTGGCCCGCTGGCTCACTCGCTCGCTCGCTCATTAAAACACTCTGGTCAGTTGTGCTCTCTGTTTCTTGCTTAGTTGCGTTTGTCGCAGCAGCAGCAGCGCAGCAGCAGCAGCAACAGCAGCAGCAGGCAAAAAGGATTTTCACTTTGCTGCAGACATTTTGCAAACGAGAAAGAAAGAAAAAAAGCCGAAACGAATAGCGATTAAATAATTATAATGTTCGTAAATTAAAGGTGTGTGTGCGTGTGTGTGTGTATGTGTGTGTGTCTAATCAAGAAAAGAATCAAGTTTAAAACATTGCAAAAAAAAAACATATTCTATTTGAAAGCTTGTAAATCTCATAAGTGAAGCAGGCAACGAAGGGGCGGGGGGCAGGTGGCGGCACAGTTGGTAATTTGCATTTGCCTGCGCCGGCTGTGCGTGCTCAGTCAGCGCAGACTCTACTCTCCGCTCCGCTCTGCTCTGCTCTCATCGGAGATGTGTCCAGCCGTGGATGTATCCCTGTGCGGCTCAAGTCAAAGCTGCTGCTGTTGTTGTTGTTCTTGTTATTATTTAAGATTTTTGCTGCTGACTATTGTTAATTGAAAAAAATTGAAAATTAAAAAAAAAAAAAGCTAAAATTTTGTAGCCATCAGCATCAACATGAACACATCAGTCGCAGTTACTCATCTATATTTTATTTTTCAATTTATAGTTATTCGCATAACATCATCCGTTTGTGTGTAATTTGAAAACTGTGATATGTTGTCTAAGGTTAATATGAATAAATAAATAAATAATCCGAATTGAAGAAGCTGATTGAATCGATTAAATAGAACAACAAGCAAAGAAGAAATATTTGTAGGTAAACCAGAATTGATTATCGAATTTGAATATGCGAAAAGTGAACTTTTCTTTAATGATATTTATATGAACTTATCGTATATATTATATATATTTTGTTTATGATGCAGGTACAACAACAAGATGCGTCAATTTAATATATCGGTCATTGGACTATCCGGGACCGAAAAGGATCGCGGCCAGGTTGGCGTTGGCAAATCATGCCTGTGCAACAGATTTATGCGGCCGATGGCCGATGATTATTTTATAGATCACATATCAGTGCTCAGTCAGAGCGATTTTAGCGGACGCATTGTGAACAATGATCATTTTTTGTATTGGGGCGAAGTGCGAAAAACAACCGACGAAGGTGTCGAATACAATTTCAACATCATCGAACAGACCGAGTTCATGGACGACTCCACATTCCAGGCCTTTAAGGTTGGCAAAATGGATCCGTATCTGAAACGCTGCACCGCCACAAAAGTCTTCTCCGCCGAGAAGCTAATGTATATATGCAAAAATCAGCTTGGCATCGAGAAGGAGTACGAGCAAAAGGTGATGCCCGACGGCCGTTTAAGCATCGATGGTTTTGTCGTTGTCTTTGATGTGAGTCCCGTGCCAAATCGTAGCGTTGAGAAGCAGGTGGAATTTGTCCAGAATGCCATTGCCAATATAATGAAAAACAAGAAGCCTCTCATACTGGTGACAACCAAAAATGATGACGCATATGAACTGTATGTGCGCGAGGCGGAGAAAATTAGTCAGCGCAAGGATTACAAGAGTACCGTGCAACTAATCGAGACATCGTCACATGAGAGCATCAACATTGATTTGGCATTCCTGATGCTGGCCCAAATGATTGACAAAGTGAAGAATCGGGTGAAAATAATTTCATATCAGGAGTCGGCCAAGTCGCGCAAGGAGCTGCTCGATACACGATCCGAGGCGGTCACTCGGCTAATACGCAATCAAATTACCGATTATCACATATTGTGGTCACAGGGCTCCAAGATGCTATCGCAGTATCGCGAATGGAACGAGTTCCTCAACATATTTGGACACGAGGCCGGCCAGAAGCTATTCCGTCGCCACATGAAGAAGCTCCGCGACGATCATCTCAACAAGAAGCTTCATCAGTATTTGGACAAGTTTGCGCTCGCTTTGGAGTATCTGCTGCCTGACATAAGTGTGCTCAACATTATCGATGATGATCCGTGGGAATGTGCCCGAAATTTTCTCCAAAATCACATGGAGTTCGAACAGTATTTTTTCGAGTGCCCGCAGGCCACCTGGACGGAGCTGCTCGATATGGATGAAGCCGATGACGAGGCGCGTATACCCTTCGACGTTCTCGAGACCAACGAGGCGGAGACTGTGTTTCGCAACTACTTGAATTCCGTGCAGCAGGATAAAAAGAAAATAGGGTAAGTAGATTTTCCTTTTTGTTTTTTTTTTTTGATATATAAGGAAGCTATAGAAAGCATTGCAGTTAATGTTAGTGAAAAGAAAGAAAGTCTCTTTTAAAACCGATTTAAAAGACAACAACAACAACAAATATGCAAACTAATCATTGCATCGCTTTACAGCTGGAAGCAGCAGTTCAAGATGCTGCTGGAGGAATCTGGTTTTGTGACGCCCGGCAAGCAGCTGTCGGAGGTGCGTGTCCTATTTATGGGTAGGGAATGCTTTGAGGCGCTATCGGAGCACGATTGCCAACAGATCTACGACATACACCAGGACGAGATCATTGAGAAGAGCAAACAGAATTTTGTTGAGCTGCTGCTGGAGAATGCGCAATATTTTCTTCAATTCAAAAATGTGGACATTATCACACAGGAGGATGTTAGACAGATAACGGATGTCATCCAGGAGGATTCGCGCTACAAAATGCTCGATCGTCTCGATCAGGAGCGTCGGGTGATGCTCGTACAGCATTTACGCTTCGTTCACTGTCCCATTCGAGATCATTGCCCGTTCTTCAACAATTGTGTGGATAATCTGATCGAGGAGGTGCTCTCCGACAAATCGGCGGCCAATCACAAGCCACTGGGCGGTGTTGGGGGCGTCGTTAGCGGTGGCTGGAAAACAACCGGCAATGGCAGCGATCGCACACTAAATCTGCTCATTGTTGGCTCCGAGCATTTGGCCAGCGATCTGCTCAACGATATACGCATATGCACGGGCAGCAAGGGCGAGTATATATACGAGAATCAAACATATTATCTCAATTATCGCATTGCCAATGGCGACATGGAGGCCTTCAAGGCCATCGATGTTTATTCGAGCGGTAAGACCAATACTCATATTTAATACTGTTGATATACATATAAATTTATATATATATTATATATATATTTGTCTATTTTTGCTGCAGGTCTCATTTGCGTCTACTCCAATCAGCAGTCGTTCGAAACGCTCAAGGATAATTTGGAGCGGACGCTCCTATGCAATCTAGAGCTGGAGGATAAATTTGAGAATCTACCCATTGTGCTTGTCTATCAGCCGCAGGATCTCAAAGAGAACGAGATCGAATATCTGCGCAGCGAGGGAATGCGTCTATCCGAAATGTTGCACTGCGATTTCATCGATCATACGCAAAATCATCAGAAATATGTCTACGATATACTCAATATTGTAATACTCTCGCTTAAGCTAAGCGAAATGAAAAGCTACGAGCCATATCCATCGTCCAATCACACAGATCTCCGCATCCTTGTCTGCATCTACTGCGGCGATCAATACGACATTGAGAACATTGTTCAGCCCCTAATTGCCGAATCGACGGTTGTCAAGGCCAATGAGCATAGCATCATTGTCGATGTATTTATTGGTGATGCGAAGCGGCGCGTTGAGTTCATATTGTCGTCGTATCATGGCACCAATCAGTATCGAGATGAGCTCATCCACGGCTACATCTATATCTACTCAGCCAAACGACGCTCCTCGCTGGCCAATCTCAAGTGGGTAGACCCAATGCACATAATCCCACATAATTTCAACAACTTAACATTTATTAATTGCGCTCTGTTTTGTCACCTTGTGTCGTCTTGCAGCATTTTGGCCGCCCAGAATGCCAACATTCCATTGCAGTTGGTCGCTGTCACGGAAAGCGGTGGCGTCAATGCGTTCTTCAATAACGAAATTTGCCAGTTTCTCATTACCGAGGGTAATGCCTTGGCCGATCGCTACAAGGGCAGCTTTATGACATTCTCGTCCGATCAATATGTCAAATGTACGTGTCCAATAATTGGCCAAAAATACAAATAATCAATATTATTGTCATGTTTAGTAATTAGTTATTTAATTATTGCTTGATATGTTATATGATATGATATGATTTTGTCGTTGCAGTTGCCTTTTATAATCCATTCCTAAAGACCGCCTGGGACAACAAATATGAGGTGGAGAATCTGCATGTGGAGGAGTCAATTACTTTAGATTCGGGCGAGGGAACGCTCGAGAATTCGGTTAATCAAATGCCGCGTCCGCCGCCACGACATGAGAGCTATATGCTATCAAATACACTGGGCACCGATGGTTCTGGCAGTGAGAATTACGAAATGCTTCCTACACGATCTCTCAACTCATTAAATGGTTAGGATATCATCATAATCATTTGTACACACACACACAACCCCACATTCATATTCATGCCCATATTCATATCGATTCACTCGATTATTATTATCTCGTTGCAGAAGAAAGAGATATATCACTAGATGAAATCTATGATGACAACAACGAAAAACCCAAACATCTGCATCAAAGTAAGTTTTATCCTGGCTGCCTTATTCTCTCTGCTCGCTCCAAAAAAAAAAGAAAATGAAAACCAACAAAATTGACACCTCTAATACATATATAGGTCCAATTACCCATATATATATATATATATATATACATACATATGCCAATATATATATATATATATATCACATAAACTACTACAACTACGTTAATCAAAATCCAAACAGTTACCAGCATATGTATATAAACATATTACATATACATATATACACATATATATACCCTGTGATTTATTACTTGTGCATTATGAGACTTCATGCTAGCTTGTACCCTGTAATCGAAGCCATTAAAGGGCTGCTGGCATGGACAATGAGAGCTTTCAAAGTGATAGAAACAACAACAACAACATTACTTTAATATATATTATTAAAGAGTTTATCTGATAATTCTCTAAACAAAGGAATTCAATATACGTATTGATTATATGAAATATAATGCGATAAATGCTCAACTTTGCATAGTTTTAATAGAACCCATGATGTTGATGTTGATTATATATTTATATATATATATAGTCGGGGAGTTGCTTTGGAGATGCCAGTTTGTGGCAGATAAAGAAAGTAGTCGCTGTTCGTCGGTAGTCGTATTCGATGCAGAAGGAATCGGAGTCGTTCAGAGTTGAAAAGTCGGTCGTGTCGGATACATTTATAAAGCGATTCAGCACAGTTCGGTTTGTAAATAAGTATTGCTGTAATCGTATAATCTAATAATAAACATACGAATATGTTATAAACAAATGCAGTATTTACGATATTCCATCATTTATATAGAAAACTCTTTAAAAAACTGTCTGCCACATGCAACTGTTTACAGGGTATTTGGCTAGTCACGGAATGCAAAGCATTTCTAGGATTATAATCATATGCATTGCTTGTAAATGAAATAGCGAAACCCAAATCGAACTCCAACATTGAAAAACTCTCAAATCGAAAAGACATTTATCCAATTTTAATCATATACATACCATATACAAAGACCCGCATATTCTAAGTACAGTCATACTCTTTTTAATGCTCTATATAATGATTACCATATATTAATGATTAATCATAACAATTGTTTTTTTTTTTTTTATATCGATTTACCTCTGTGTGTGTATTCGTTGTTGTCATTGCCTATTGCATACCAATAATTATTATATATACCAAAACCAAAAAAAAAAAAAAAACAAAATATATATATATATAAAAAAAAAACTGAAAAAAAACCGAAAAAAAAAACAGGATTCCAGATATTCCCTCCTCCAACAACTCCTCCAGAGCCAGCCCCTCCAGATCATCAGCTCATTACATGCACATATAAGAGTCAATTCGTTTCGGCTTCAGAATCAAGTTTGGAAGAAATAACATGTAATCTAACTAATTGAATATTTTCTTATATACTCGTTTATATCGTATGAAATCGTATATACATACCAATTTACTTTTAGTAATTTCGTTTCTATTCCTTTTATTACTTTTATTTGTGCTTATACTCATTTTGGTCTTCGTTTTACATCCAAAACGTAAACTGTAAATGTTGTTTGTTCGTTCATCATTATTCAACCCACAAACATTATTCAACCCAGAAAAACCCCTCTCGATTCATGCTCTCTGTCTCTTTCTCTCTCACTCTCACTCTCACTCTGTTTCTCTTTGTACAAATTCTTGACATATGTACAAATACATATACAAGTATTTATCTCCCGCCTCCCCCACTCCGCCCACATACTACATGTATCATCATACATCATTCATCATCATCATCATTCATCAGCTCATATGAATTCTCTCGCTCTGTCTCACTCTCTCTCTCTCTCTGTCATTTTTTGTTGCTGATTTGTAACCGCCACATACAATGTACATACATATATTAAATGCATTATGATATGTACATCTAACTATGAATCTATGCACACGCATAGACATATATACTATATTTATTATACCAACTAACATTTGGCATCGATTGTATTATATAGTGTATACTTCATTTTTTTGTGTGTATATTTTTTTTGTTTGTTTTCGGTTTGTTTGAATTTTGCGTTTTGTTACTTTTGAACTAACTTAGCTGCGCTAACTGTTGAGATTTTGATGCGTATATTATATTTTCGTTGTTCTTGTTGTTGTTTTCTTTCGTCTTTTCCTTTTCTTTTTTCCACTCATGCATTTCATAAGCAGCGGATGTCAGCGGGTCGAAGGATTCATTGGCCACCCATGATGCAGGTTAAACTTAATGTTCCGCTCTCTTATCTAAGTCGCTGTTCAATGTCTCCTCTCCCTTAGTCACACAACAACAACAATAACAGCAACATCAACAAAAACTCCTGCACGATTATTAGATAAACTCCACCTTCACCCCACCCCTCAACCGTAATCCCTTGTCTCCTCCTCCTCCTCCTCCACACACAAACACTTGAGAGTTGCCTTGTTTAGATCTAGTCTGGCACTTAGTTAAAAACAAAAAAAAAATAATCCAATAAATGTTTTTGCATATTTTAAACCTGCTCCACTTCATACAACAAACCCGCCCCGCCCCGCTCCGCTCCGCCCCCACCCGGCCTGCACTGCTCGCAATTAGCTTTTTTTTTGCCTAGTTTAGCGTTTCGCTGCGTGCCTTTTGAGTGGCAATCAAATGATGAATTCGATTCTCGCTAATTGCAGAATGGCTGGAGGATAAGAACGATGCTGCGCGTCGGAATATGAACAAGAACTCGATCTGGAACAATTTTAGCGGATCAACGCATGCGTATACAACTGGACGGCGGCATATTGATTCCAATTTGAATAAGATACGTCCCAAGGGACCCAGCCAAACGTTGAAGGTGGGTGAGGCGCCCAGTCGAAACTGTGCCATGAGCTCCTCAACATTCACGCTACCCACACAGCAACCGGGCAAGCTGAACATGAAGAACTTTCAGCTGGTCAGCGATGCGGTTGCCAAGATGAACTTCAGCAGTAGCGGCAGCATGGGTGACTCCTATTTGGCGGGCTGTGAGTCCGGCGAGAAGGATGCCGCCAAGCGCTATGATCATGCCCAGCTCGATGGCGAGGACGAGGACTCCGAAGAGTTGGCCGAGTACGAGCAAATCTACGAAAACGAAGGTGCGTACTTACAACTCATCTCTTGGATATATCCGATATTGGAATCTAGGAATATAGTTTCATTTCGAGTGTGAAACGCATCGGCTCCCAGACATTTGTTTCGATTTCATCATCAAATCGATCTCTGATCGTCCTTTATATAAATTTGTGTGCAACAAAAATGAGAAATGTATGTTTGTATTATTGTAATATGGAGTGTATATCCTAAATATAATGATTTCTATACATACGATTTATGGAGTTGATGCTCAGCTCCAATTAGTGTCTGGAGGAAGCTACCTGTGTTTGTGGTCCGATCGCTTTCCACATTTATTTATTTTTTTTTATGCATGTATTGAAAATCATCGCTTTACCTTTAAAATTATTAATGATTTATAAATAAAATATAAACTTATTTGGTGTCTCCCTCGTCTCCCCAAATAGATGGACATAAATGTTTCTCCATCTTCATGGAGCGGGCAGAGTTAGAGAAAGTAAACTTGGATTATAATAATTAAAAATTAAATACAAAATTCAAGGTGTAATTTGCGAGCTTTCCCTTACCAAAGAAAGCCAATCCCTATAAAAAATTCAGTTATTTCAATTATAATAATTAATTTTGTTTTGTCTGTTTTTTTTTTTACAGACTGCACCGAGTCGGACAGCTGTGCCAGTTCCACGGAGAGACGTGTCCGTCAGCAGAACACCTACTACAATGCCAACAAGAAGGCGGCCACCTCCAAAAAGAACAAGAAGAAGAAGGTCGCAATACCGGTGCAGACGCCACGCGTGCCTCCATTTGGGGCATACGTTAGCCCGCCAGAAATTCCATTGCACTATCAGCGCATGGCAGCCGTTGCAGCGGCGGCAGGTGAGAAAAGTATGTGTCGTGATTTATTTTCATTTTCATTTCATCATTTTGACTTTTGATTAACGGTACCCAACTAACAAAACTAAAAAGATTTTGAGTGAAAATTTTCAAACTCTAAATTTAAAAGCAAAACGTTATTCAGAAAATCGCTTCAGTTTTGAGAAATTTATAATTGTGGACAGTTATGACATTTGAACAACCGATTGTATCCATAAGATTGTCTGCACCCCTCTCATCCTCCTCCTCCTCCTACAACATTGTGTCTGATATTTGCAAAAGAAGAGACACGTTTTTTAAGTGCCCCCATTAAGGGATGTTTACTTAAAAATGGTTAGGGTTAGGTATACATTTAGTTCCTCATCCATATCGTAAACCATTTTTTTATTGCACACATTATCAACGTTTGTGGTTTTTGGTCGGGCGCCCTTCGACAATATTCAATACAATTCTGTATTTCAGAAGTCAAACAACAATTGGATACGTTCATTCGATGTGTCCAAAATATTAGCTGTTCGATGTTTGTCATTCCAAAATTATGAGTTTTTGATCGATTTTATTTAATCATTTCACAAAGTATTTTAGTCACATTTTTTGGTGTCGAATATTAACTAACATTTGTGTATGATTTTTATGTATTTATATTAAATACTGATTATTTTTGTTGGCTATCGTTTATTAGAAAAAACGGATTCCGGTGTTGTGGCCGAGTTTATGAAGAGCGACAAGTCACCAGAGGTAAGTCCCATTAAATATATATAATATAATATATATTGAATTGTAAACAATTGAATTATTTGTATAGTATTCAATGGTGCCAGAGCTGACAGCAGCAGGAATATTTGGTGCAGAAAATTTACCCGAATACAATATGAATGCCAAATGTTTGAAGGACTTTGAGAAATTGGAGAAGCGTCGTATCAAGGAAGAGGCGGCACGCCAGCGCAAGCTGCAGGAGAAGGAAAAGGAGCAGGAGAAGAAGCTCAAGCGCAAGCTCAAACAGAATGCCAAGGGCCTAACCGAGACAACTGAGGCCCAATTTGGCAAGCTAATGATCACCTCCGACAAGGACGAAATACCCATATTCCTGTCCAAGTGCGTCGAGTTTATCGAAAAGGAGGGTCTCGACTCCGAGGGCATCTATCGTGTGCCAGGCAGCAGAGCGCATGTCGACATGCTCTTTCAACGTTTCGAGGAGGGTAAGGCTAACCATCCCCCCCATTATTGTCCATAATCCATAATTAAAATCCATATTTCTTCCGTTCTCATACCAATAGACCCCAATACAATTATTGACGTACTGGACATTCCAGTGAATGCAGTTGCTACCGCATTGAAGGATTTCTTCTCGAAACGCTTGCCGGCACTGTTCAGCAAGGATATTATCAAAGAGCTGGAGGAGATTGCCGGTAAGGGCGCTGCACTATAATATATATATATATATATATTTGCTATATGCCTGCTTGCTTTCATTTTGTTCGTAGGCTCTCGGGGCGTCGGCTCGTCCAAACTGAATGTGGAGGTGAAAACCGATCGCAGCTGCCGTTTGATAGCTTTAAAATCATTGCTACAGAAGCTACCACCCATCAATTTTGCCATACTCAAATACATATTCCAGCACTTTGTGCAGTAAGTGTCAAAACAACAAATCAACAACAACATCACATATAGAATTACAAACAATTTCTACATCGCTTATTTTCTCGATTATTCTCCAATTTACAATTATTCTTATTTCATTTATTTGATTTGATCTTTCAGCGTCTCGGACAATTCGAAGCTAAACAGCATGGATAGCAAGAATTTGGCAATTTGCTGGTGGCCCACATTGATACCCATTGATTTTACGGATATGGGACACTTTGAGCAGCTGCGGCCATATCTGGAGGATATTGTCCAAACGATGATCGATCAATTCCCGTATCTATTTTGCGGCAAAGATGCTTTTGTTATGGTTTAGGCTTAGGCTTAGGCTTAGGTTAGATAGCGATGGCAAGCGAGGCGAACCCCAAACGACAGAGAGAGATAGCAGATGAGACAACGGCCAACGGCCCACAAAAACAGAGAACGGAAAAGGCATTGTAAAAGAACCCATCGATCTGAAGATTTGAAGGTCATTCAAAAAAGAGAAAATGAAGAGAGCAAAAAACAAACAAAAAACGAAGTAAAAAAAGCAAGCATGTAATTCGCAACCGGGCAGCAAGTCTCGTTATTTGTCGTAAGTTTTTGTAAACGCAACAGTATGAGAATGCATAATATATATACTCTGTACAGTACATATATATTTATGTGTATGTATATGTATTGTGCATGGTATATATATATATATACCATATATATATATATATATACCATATATATGTGTGTGTATGTCTGTAAATTATTTGGTATTGCAAAAAGTATAAAACCAATTAGTTAAGTAGGGTATATTTATTTTTTTATATATATATATGTATGTGTATATCTATATATATGTATGTATGTGTCTATATCTATTTGTATACATATACATATATAGATATGCAATTTATTTTTTGTATTAATGGCTTTGTTGTGTTTCCGTGATATATGTAAACGCATAGGGTTTTGCGTCCTCAAGCACCGCCCGATCTATAGTCCCATCACATACTATATACACATGTGTGTATCTGTGTGTGTGTGTGTGTGTGTGTGTATTTTGAAGACGGGGTTGGGTGGTGCAGGGCGCAAAGTTAAATAAATTTATTAATTGTGTATTGTATGTTAAAGTGTATGTTAAAAAACAAAACGAAACAAAAATAAGTAAACTACTGCATTACGAATGATATATTATGTATATGCATATTAATTATACATATAAATATATACGTATATTTATGTATGTATGCTAATTTTATATAAACATATATGTATGATGAAGCAGCAAAACAAAAGAAGGTTAAAATTATAACATGTGAAAAAAGAAAAGAAAAACAAAAACAATTTCCAGCTACTAAATGTGAATCTCTTTGTATGTGTATGCGTGCGTATGTGTGTGTGTGCGAAAGAGAGTGTGTGTGCGTGTGTGTGCTTGTTCTTCTATGTGTATTGATATCTATGTATAAGAAAATAAATATATATATATACATATATATATACATATATATGTATATCTATATATATATATATAATTGTGTCTAAAAGATGAAATGTATTAGCGCTAATTATGATGGTACTCTCCCTACCGAAAACCCTCCATCGCTCCCCTCACCAAATCCATTCCCTGCCCCGTACCCCCCACCAACCCACACTCCCCCTTACAGGATCAATATTGCAAGCAAACAAAACAAAAACTCTTTGTCTCTAGCTCTCAGCTATTATAAATGTGTGCTCTACTCTACATATGAAGAATAAAAATTATATAAAGCAAATGGCATTAAACAAAATTTATATAAAAATGATATTCATACATATATATATATATATATATACATATATCTACTTATATATTTATGTATGTATATATATGTATATGTGTTTTTTAACTAAAGAACAAAATGGAAAACATAAAGCAACAAGCATTAAAAAAAAAAAAACAAAAAACAGTAGGCAACATAAGCGTAAGTGTTATTTCTTGTAATTGAGCATTAATTTTTTATAAACTTAATTATATAATTGTGTATCTTGTGTCTGAACGGACCTCAAACTTAAAGCAAACAAAAACAAAAAAAAACGAAAAACCATTTTAAAAACAAAATGTGCGAAAACTGTTGCGCTACACAGAGAGAAGAGAATGAGAAACAAAAACAAAAAAAAAAAACAAAAACAAAAAATAATCAATATATAGTATAATTTGTATAGATGTGTGTCTATTGCATTATTTGTAAACGAATGTACATGCATATATGTATATATACGCTGGATTAACGGTATATATGTGTATGCATTTATTTATATACGCTAAAAAGAAAAACAAAACAAAAACAAAAATGCAAACAAATAATGTCTCAACAAAATGTAATTCGACGTGATGTGTAATATTTTTAAAAGCAAATTTTATGCCCCCCCCCCCCCCACACCTTCCCTCCAATACCTTGCTCCTGTTCCCCCCTCAGTCGAGAAACCAGGGCCCCCAAACAAACTCTCAAGCATAGATACATGTATATATTATATATATATATATATACATATATTTATGCATCTACATACATACATACATACATATATGTCAGGCTATGGAGTGCGAAATAAATTTGTGGGCATTTTCCAAATATTTGTGAAGCATTTACATTTGTTGTATTTATTGATTAGAACTATAAAATAATATCTTTCTAGAATTACTCATAGCTGGCGAGCAAATTTGAAACTATAGCCTCAGTGTCCAGCAGCGTTAATTTTTGCGTTATTTTCGACTTTTTATGTGCAGGCTCATCATCATCATTATCATTATTTGCATCATCATCATCTTCTTCTTCTTCATCACTGGTCGCATTTTGATGATCCGCCATTTCATTATTTTCCCGCTTTTTATATAGCTTATCCGGATCGGGCAGCCAGGACAAGTCCACTGACTGCTCCGATTCGCTATCCATATCATCCGGCTGCTGGTCTTCATTGTGATCCTGTTCCTGCTCGTCCTCCTCCACATCGCTCTGCTGTTGTTCTGCCTTTTTACGTAGCTTCTCGCGCTGCAACTTGTGCCGCTTCTTGACCAGCTCCCGGAAACGCTGCTTATCATATTGATCCTCTTCGTTGAGCAGCGCCTTGGACAGCATTAGATTAATGCCGCCCTCGTCATCCTTTTGTTTCTTCGTCTTGCCGGTCAGCGCCTTCATCTGATTGCGTTCATCGGCCAGCGTTTGGCCATCCTCATCGAACTTGAGCTTGTTGTTTATTTGCAGATTCTTTTTAAGCGCCTTCTTGGCCAGCGCCGCTTTGGTAACCAGTTTCTCGCGCTTGGGCACCACCAGCAGCGCGTCCGAATCCTCTTCATCGACCGCTGCAGCTGGGGTCAGTCGGTCCAAGTCAACGAGTGCACCTTCGACATCATGATCGCGTCGCTTGATCTTGATGAAATCATCGTCCTCATCGTCGCTGTGATCAGCTGCGCCGCCAAAGCTTGTTTTTGTTTGCGGAGCGGGCAGGTCATCTTTCTTCTCTTGCTGCTGCTGCTTCTGGCGCCACTTGAGCTTCTCGATGAAGGGCACACGCGGCGTGACCGCCAGGCCCAACGATTGCGCATAGGCATCCAAATCGAGGCTGAGCACATTGAAGAGCCGCTTGTTGCGCATCAAGAAGACCGACTTGAGGTAGGACAGAAAAGCACGCTGTGCCGAGGCGCGCAGCTCCGGGAACTGGGCAAGGAACGCTTCAATTTTGACGCGCGGTGAGAACAACTTCTTGGGATCAATGTGCACAGCTCGTATCTCCACCTTCAGCTGTTCGCGCAATGCGCCAATCATGTGCTCCTCCTCGTTGGGCGTCATGACCAGAAGGCACTCGCCGTGCGATTTGTTGCGTGCCGATCGACCAGCTCGATGAATATACTGGGATACATCCTCGGGACAATCAAGCTGCAGCACCCAGTTGACAGAGGGAAAGTCTAGACCGCGTGAAGCCACATCTGTGGCAAACATGACAACCTGGCTCTTGCGCAGAAATTCCTCGTATATGGCAATTCGTTTATCCTGGTGCAGTGTTCCGTAAAGGGCGAGCAGGCCGACGCCTGGGCGCAGTTTGCAAAATATCTCGTACAGATATTTTGCTTGTTTGCAGCTGGCGACAAACACAATGATCTTTTGCTTCAAATGATTCTTTATAAAGGACCAGAGCATGGTGATCTTCTCCTCCACGGGCAGCACCACATAGCTCTGTTGCAACAGCTCGGGCAGAGCCAGCACGGCCGCTGAAGTTGCTGACGAAGTTGTTGAATTAGCTGTCCCATAGCCCACATAGACGGGCTGCTGTAGATTGAGACGTGCCAGATCCTCCAGCGTATTCGTTTGCGTTGCGGAAAACAGCAACGTTTGACGATCCGGCGGAAAGTTTTCAATGATCGCATTTAGCGTCGTTTGGAAGCCCATGTCCAGACAGCGATCCGCCTCATCCAACACCAACATCTCCATGGTGCTCGTATTGAACAGCGGATTCTCGTCCATGTGCTGCAGCAGTCGACCCGGCGTGCATATCAATATATTACACTGATCCATGCGAGTCCGCTCAAACTTTAAATTCTTGCCACCAATGATGAGACCCGCCGAGAAATCATGATGTTTGCCCACCTTCTTTAGCGTCTCGAATATCTGGTAAGCAAGCTCACGTGTTGGCGATATAATAATGGCGCCCACGCCATCCGAGCGTGACCATTTATTCATATACAAATGCTCCAGAACCTGCCGAAAAATGAACGGAATGAATAAAATAAACTAAGTGGGAATCTTGATGCAATTTGAGGCATCCATACTTACTGGAATAAGAAAGGCCAACGTTTTGCCGCTTCCCGTTATTGCCGCGCCGAGCACATCCTTGCCTTGGAGCGCTGGTCCAATGCTCTGGCGTTGCACTTCTGTCGCCGTTGTAAACTTGGACTCGGCCAATGCCTTTTGCGTTTTCTGCGACAGCGGAAATTGTGCAAATGTTTTGATAGTACTGGCATCGATGTCGTCGTATTTGGTACGCAACTCCTGGATTTCAGAATCAGTTGCTGCAAGTTTTGAACGCGATATCACTGTCGAGCGCTTTTTGTTGATAGATTTGTAGCGGCTTTTGGCCTGCTTGTGCATTTCTGGTCCCGCTTTCCAAGAAACTCTAGAGCTTGGTTTTTGCATGCTGCAACTTTAGGAATTGCTTCAAAATGAAAACACGTTCTGTTTACTCGACTGTTGCACGAGGAATTGGGTATCGTAATTATAGCGATATTTGGTCTTTAACGATTCTTTAATCATCGATATACTCTGCGATTTTTCATATGCATTTTTCATATTGTGCGTAATTTTTGTCATAAAATATATATTATAATTAAATAAATTTATATGGCTGCTTCTTTATGTACAGAATTAAGAGTTAAGAGTGAGTTTAATTCCCTCAATACTCAAATCACAAATTGCTCGTAATATGAACGATGCCATACGATAGTTGCACTTATAATCGTTAATCGTTGCATTCATTTTTGCGCTTTAATTATATGGTCACATTGTGTAAAGCTTAGAGGTGGCCGTCATTTAAACACTGAACAGCTGCTCGGACCAAAATTGCGTGAATATGCACATAAAACGAAAATTTGTATTGTTTTTAAATAGTTCCACATTAATTATAGCTCATCTCGCATACACTTGTCCTTACATCCTATGATTATTTAAATAATGTGGATACAAGCTATTATCATATTCGATAGTTGTTTGTAACGGTTCTCACGAGGTCCTGGCTTTATGGTCTCTAAACAATCGCACATCAGTTGGTTTGGTGGGCTGGATGGCGCTAGCTTATTGTTGCTTAGGCATTTGTATCTACAACAAGGTTGGCCCACAATTTTGTACTAAATATGTGTTGTGGTGCAACAGTTCAAAGTATTAAAATAGCGCGCGGCGTGGGACAGTTAAATGCAATTACCAACGTCGGCTGGCTGTAAACTGCAATATACTCCTTCCACCAATCAGCAACTTGCCCCGGCCCCCTGTCTTTTTCACCCTCCCTCCCCATCTCTCAATCTTTCTCTCTCTGTCTCGTTCCATCTCTGTCACACTGTCATCACATACAGCATCGTGAATTGTGTGCGAAACGAATGTGAATTTCCTTTTGAATTAAATTCAAATTGGTCAGCAATATGGGCACAATATCATCGGTACTACAATGGTCGTGCAGCAAATGCAATACGATCAATCCGACCGAATCATTGAAATGTTTTAATTGTGGCACCGTGCGCAAGGTATTCCCGAGTCCTACCGCAACATTGTACCAGCAGCAACATTCGTCGTCCCAGCAGCCACCGCGACACCAAAGCACTTGGATACATCACCATCAGCAGCAACAACAACAACAACAGCAGCAACGACAGCGACAGAACGAAAACCAAGTGCTAGACGCAGGCTTGGCGACGACGACGATGGCGGAGTTGGCCGCTGAGTGTGATGAGGACGTCGCGACAATTGTTGATAAGCACAAAGCTGTGACCAGGTAAGCATACACGCATACATACATACATCCAAGAGCACACATACATGCATACATACAGGAGCATACACGCATATGCATACACTTTTATAGGTGTACATATGTTTATGTGCGTGTGTATGTATGTATGTGTGTACACAAAAGCTTCAGCTAACGTTTACCGTTACACAAAACAAAACGAATTGCATGTGTGCGTGTTTGTCCTTTTCTTGCGCTTGGTCTGTCCCCACAAGCACACACATACTCCGACTCTATCTATCTATCTGTGTGTAAGTGTGTGTGCGTTTCTGTTTTGTGTATTGTACACAGTGTATACACAATAACAACAACAATTGAAGCAAATGCAGCAACAACAAAAACAACAACATCAAAGGCTGACCAACAAAAAAGTGTTGCTCTTTTTTTGTTTTTCGGGTAAAATCGATTTGAAGCAAACGCGAGTTTGTTTACAGTTGTATTGATTGTTGGATTTCTATCTGTTTCACGGCTCTCGTCAAGCAAAAGTAATAGCGATACTGAAATACACAATATATAGCAAATTATTAAAGCAAATGCAAAATAATAATAAAAAATAAGAAAATAGTGCAAATATTAAATACATAAGTAAAGTAGGCTAAGGCGAGAATTGAAGGAATTTGGCCACATTGAAATAACCTTGCACTCTCCTAATTAGCAGGGGGAAAAGCGTTTTTTCACTTCCTTTTTTTTGGTTTTTTTTTTTCTTTTTTGCTGTCGGTGCTAAAAGAAGTGTTAACCGTTAGCTGTTCCGTTCCCCTTCTTTCCATTTCCATTATGTTCGCAGAGCGGAGCACCCAACAACAATTAACAACAAACAGGGACACGTTTACAAATCGCTGCTGCGCGGTTGTTTAAAGCGTCCGCAACGCAATAGCCAAAATTTGCCAGCCAATTGTATCGATTGCGAGGAGACGCGCAAATATATCAAAAGCTCCATTGAGCTATATCGCCATTTCTCGAATCCGGCATTGAATCGTCGGTGGATTTGTCGCGCCTGCGATACGGATAACAATTCGGTGACATGGCATTGTGTCATCTGCGATACGGTTAGCTATCTGGCACCCATCTACAAGGAGACGCTATGCACGCGTCGACATGAGACGGCGGCGGCCCAAACGCCCATTGTTGGTCCAATACAGCCGGAGCTAAGCATCAGCATCGGCAACAGCAGCGGCAGTGGCAGTGGCAGCAACAGTATCGATCAACCGGATAAGGATAAGCATCTAGAGCGCGATCAATATTTGCATCAACTGGCGGAGCAGCAGCAACAGCAGTCGCTGCCGGAGGACCTGCACAATCAGCAACATTCCAATAGGCGTCATTTGAGGGCGCGTCGTTTTTCCTACTTTCGTCGCACCCAGAGCCTGAGCACATCCTTCGAGAAGAGCTCGTCCTCCGCACTAACGCAAGCCACCGCCTCATCATCATCGGGCCGCAGCTGTCACATTTGCTATGTGAACAATCTCAGCAAAGATATATTCAATCTTCCAATCGACGCTCCACTTAACAACTACCAACAACAACATTATCAGCAGCAGCAGCAGCAGCAGCAGTTGCACAAGAATAGTAAGTAATGAATACCATAATACTGTGCAATAAAATCAAATCACAATATCGTCATGGGAGCTCATTATCTCTGGTTTATTTACAGCTCAGCCGGCAGCTATCGTTGCTGTCGTTGACTCAGTTAGTCGCTTACCGCCTCTCGCAGCAGCCGTCGTCTGCAGCAATTCGCGCTTTGCCATTGCCAATGACACATTCTGTCGCCGCAAGCAGAACAACAACAACAAGAACCAAAACAATAAATTGCGCGACGGATGTGCCAAAAAGAAATACAATTTCACAATTACAACGCTATCAAGATCGGCCAAGGCAACTGCTGCAGCGACAACAACATCAACAACACCAACAGCAACATCTGCATCTGCATCTGCATCTGTTGCGGCGGCAGCAACAAAACCCATGCGACAACCGAATCCCAAGCTGCGGGAGGCCAATAGCAACAGCAACAGTAGCGCTCCAAACTTGGAAAGAAACGGTGCGGGGAGCGGTAGCGGAAGCTCACAGTTTACTATACCGCGTAACGGCGTCTTTATTGCTGTTAACGATTGGTCGGAGCCAGCGACGCGCGGCAACAGCAACAACACTAACAGCAGCAGCAGCAGCTGCAGCGGCAACAATCGAAATCCAAACCAAAGCGCAGCCAACATGCAGCACTGTGATACAACATACAACAATAACAATAGCAGTAACAATAGTAGCAGCAGCAGCAGCAACAATAATCACAACAACAACAATAACAACAATAACTGCAGCAGTAATAGTAGCGGCAGCAGCAAACTGAATCAGCAACTATATGAAAACGAATGTGTTGCAATTGCACAGCAACAACAACTGCAACAACTACAACAGCAGCAGCAGCAGCAGCAAATCAAAACTGAACCAATGGCGCCAATATATGCTCAAGTTAATAAACAGCACAAGCTGCACAAAAAGAAACTTAGCAACGATACAACGGCGACAACAACAACAACAGCTTTGCAGCTGGGCAACAACAACAGTCACAGCAGCAGCAGTCACAGCAACAACAGCAGTTTTGATAATATCGACAACAGCATCGAGACAACAATAACAACATCAGCAGCAGCAGCAACCGCAGCAATTGAGCACACTGGCAATGAATCGAACAACATTGAACCAGAGTCCAACACAGCAGCAGCAGCATCAGCAGCAACAGTATCAGCATCAGCAATAACAGGACCATCAGCAGCAACAATAAGTGATTTTTATACTGCGTCTGAGCATTCCATATACGCCAAGGTGTGGAAGGGACCCCGCAAAACGACTGAATCAAAAATGTACGCAAAATAATAAATGACAACAACAACAGTAGCAGCAGTAGCAGCAGCAGCAACAACAACAACAATTAGAAACAGTCGTGTAATTGTTGCGCGCTTTGTGCGACATTTGACACCAGCAGCAACAACCACATCGACAACAACAACAAATTATCAATTACGCTTTTTGTGTTAATATGTTTAATTTAATTTTTGTTGATTACTGCGACTCTTAGTCATACGGAATTGCATATATATATAAATATATATATATGTATATATATTTGTATATGTGTAGATCTCTCTGGATCTATGTACGTGTATATGTATGTGCAGTTCTCAATGTGCGTTTATCTCATTCCGTTTGTATTGTTTAAATTGCTACGCTTTGCTTCGCTGACTTTACAAATGGCTCACAGCTTCGCTACGTGAATTGCCTTTTAATTGATAGTTAAACGATCCCAATATTAACTTATTGCATGTTGGCTATTTTAGTGCTTTCATGCTTTATTTATTTATTTATTTTATTTAAATAGCTTTACTTGATCATCTCAAGTTTAATCAATGACTAATCCTATTTTCAGCATAATTTACTTTATTTGTATTTATCATTTAGACAATTATTACTTAAAATTTGATTATTTTTTTTTTTAATTCAAATATTTGCAACAAATTGTGAATCTAACAACAAACAATATTTATATTGATAGCTTATCAGTATGCGTGATTAATCTGTGACATTTGCTTTTGTTCAAATTTCATTGTTTATGTTTGGCTAATTGAGGGTCGACAGGGTCGATCTTCGCTCTTATCAGTTCCTATATTCATTATCTATTTATTGCAATTGCTAATCAGCTGTTACTTACAATCGCCCGGCAAGCGTATTTGTTGGTGCGTCATGCCGCTGGCAATTAATCCGGCGCAGCTGGTACAACAAGCAACCAGCAACACTCACCTTTTTTTTTATATATGTTTTCGACTTGTGTTTCCTTAGTAATTTTATTTTAATTGATGTGGTTTCCATTTGAACGTCTGCTTTTGAATAGTTAGTGGGCAGTGTGTAAGTTTTGTGTGTTTATCCCGACTCTGTCTTTCTAATCGTTTCTCATTTGGATTGTGTGCAGCACGCATGAGGGATTGCCGGGTGTGTCACCGATCCCGGCGAACAGTAGTCGTCTCATTCCGCAAGCGTCGCGCAACGACAATAAACAGCAACCGATGATGTTGCTGCACGGCAGCCGCAAGATGTGGACATGCGGCAAATGTTCCTATGCCTACAATCGTCTCTGGTCCGAATCCTGTGAGATGTGCGAAACGGTATCCAAGCAGTACAGTACAACAGCAGAGCCAACAACAGCCGCCAGCAGTAGTGAGTCAAATCCAATCCAATCCAATCCATTCGAATTCATTTCACTCCATTTTTTTTCAATTACTCTCATTTTGCAGTTGGGGCTGCTGTGTCCCTGGAGCCGCGCACCGATGAGCCCTGGACATGCAAGAAGTGCACGCTGGTCAACTACTCATCGGCGATGGCGTGCATTGTGTGCGGTGGCTCCAAGCTGAAGAGCATCTCCTCCATTGAGGACATGACGTTGCGCAAAGGCGAATTCTGGACGTGCAGCCATTGCACGCTGAAGAATTCGCTCGCTGTCGGATTGTGCAGTGCGTGCAAATCGATGCGTTTGCTGCCGGTCGACTCGGTGCGTGAGCGACCCGATGGCCAGTCCTATGAGGAGCAGGATGCGGCCGCCGCACAGCCAACTGGCGAGCTAAACACACCAACGCCCACACAACAACAACAACCACAACAGCAGCAGTCGCAGCAGCAACAACAACAACTGCAATTGCCTCTAGTCGCGCATCGAATTTCGCGAAGTCCCTCGCCCCGAGCTGTTGCTTTGCCAGCTCCGCCCGCACTTGCTGCCAGCAACAGTCAACAGCTGCAGCAACAACAACAACAACAGCAGCAGCAGCAACACCAGCAATTACAGCAACAGCGAAGCTCTTCGGGTGCCATACCGAAACGTCACAGCACCGGCGGTTCCATAGTGCCGCGCAATATATCCATTGCCGGAATGGCCATGCCATCTTCCGCCGCGAGCTCTTCCTATAATCTACAACAGCAGCAGCATCAGCCGCTTTCGATGTCGGTCAAGAAGTGGCAATGCCCGGCATGCACATATGAGAACTGTGCCGCCTCCGTTGTGTGCGACATTTGTGCCAGTCCGCGTGGCCTGGTCAATGCGGTGCTAACGGATGCACTGGCGCGCAAATCGATGCGCGTCACATCGCTCACAGAGATACGGCAGGAGAGCAAACTGATGGAGAATCTGAGGCAGCTGGAGGAGACGGAAGCGTTGACCAAATGGCAGAATATCATACAATATTGCCGGGATAACAGTGAGCTTTTCGTCGACGATTCATTTCCGCCGGCACCGAAAAGCCTTTACTATAATCCAGCGAGCAGCGTTGCCGATGGTGGCAATCCCGTTGTTCAGTGGCGTCGTCCCCACGAGATTAATTGCGATGGTGGCGCGTATCCGCCATGGGCGGTCTTTCGTACACCGCTGCCATCGGATATCTGTCAGGGTGTGCTCGGCAATTGTTGGCTACTCAGCGCACTGGCCGTGCTGGCCGAGCGCGAAGATCTGGTCAAGGAGGTGTTGGTCACGAAAGAGATATGCGCCCAGGGCGCCTACCAGGTACGCCTCTGCAAGGATGGCAAATGGACGACGGTGCTTGTCGATGATCTGTTGCCGTGCGACAAGCGCGGCCATTTGGTCTATTCGCAGGCGAAACGCAAACAGTTATGGGTGCCGCTCATCGAGAAAGCTGTGGCCAAAATCCATGGCTGCTATGAGGCTCTTGTCTCCGGTCGCGCCATCGAGGGACTCGCAACGCTAACGGGCGCGCCCTGTGAAAGTATACCGTTGCAGGCTAGCTCACTGCCCATGCCCAGCGAGGATGAGCTCGATAAGGATCTGATTTGGGCACAGCTGTTGAGCTCACGTTGCGTACGCTTCCTCATGGGCGCCAGTTGTGGCGGCGGCAACATGAAGGTCGACGAGGAGGAGTATCAGCATAAGGGTCTGCGCCCCCGTCATGCCTACTCGGTGCTGGATGTCAAGGATATACAGGGACATCGATTGCTCAAGCTACGCAATCCGTGGGGTCATTATTCGTGGCGTGGCGACTGGTCGGACGATTCGTCACTGTGGACAGATGATTTGCGAGATAACCTAATGCCGCACGGCGCCTCTGAGGGCGTCTTCTGGATCTCATTCGAGGATGTGCTCAACTATTTCGATTGCATTGACATATGCAAGGTGCGTTCCGGCTGGAACGAGGTCCGTCTACAGGGCACACTCCAGCCATTATGCTCCATCTCGTGCGTATTGCTCACCGTACTCGAGCCGACGGAGGCAGAGTTTACGCTCTTCCAGGAAGGTCAGCGCAACTCGGAAAAATCTCAACGCTCTCAGCTCGATCTCTGCGTTGTCATTTTTCGCACCCGCTCACCGGCCGCCCCGGAAATTGGACGCCTTGTTGAGCACAGCAAACGACAGGTAAAAGCACACACACACACAAACATGCACACACATACAGGTGTTTTGCCTGCAGTCAGTATAATCCCTAATCCTGTATTTTGCATTTTGCTATCAGGTGCGTGGCTTTGTTGGCTGCCACAAAATGCTGGAGCGTGACATCTATTTGCTGGTCTGTCTGGCGTTCAATCATTGGCACACGGGCATCGAGGATCCGCATCAGTATCCCCAGTGCATTCTTGCCATACACAGTTCCAAGCGGCTGCTTGTCGAGCAAATAACGCCCTCGCCCCATCTGCTGGCCGATGCCATCATCAGTCTAACGCTCACCAAAGGACAGCGCCATGAGGGACGCGAGGGCATGACTGCCTACTATTTGACCAAGGTGGGATACAATCTGGCCTCCAATCTGTCACCTCGGCTCCTCCCCCGATATATATTAATCTTATTAATCTATTTATGTATCTTTTAGGGATGGGCTGGCCTGGTGGTCATGGTGGAGAATCGCCATGAGAACAAGTGGATACATGTGAAGTGCGATTGCCAGGAGAGCTACAATGTGGTGTCCACGCGTGGTGAGCTCAAAACGGTCGATTCTGTGCCGCCACTGCAGAGGTGAGCAGAGAGCTAACAGCCAACAATCAAATGGCTTAATTAAAAACTAATCCCAAATCATTTTCGTAGGCAGGTGATCATTGTGCTCACCCAGCTGGAGGGCAGCGGCGGTTTCAGTATTGCCCATCGGCTGACGCATCGTTTGGCCAACTCGCGTGGCCTGCACGATTGGGGGCCGCCGGGCGCCACCCATTGCCCACCCATCGAGAATGTGCATGGGCTGCATGCGCCGCGCCTGATAACATAATCGAAGAGGAGGAGGCTGGGGCATTAGTTCAAAACCAAAAAATATATATACATATATATATATATATATATATATATCTATGTGTATTCATTTCGCCGTTAGCCATTAAGTTTTTCTTTTTTAATTTTGTATGATTTTGCTGTTGAACTGCAAAGTGCACGTTTATTTTCATTTATTTTATTTAATTTTTTGTAATAATTGCATATTCTAGTCGATGGTTTGGTCAGCATTATATGCATATATACAAACTGTATACTACGAAATAGTTTACGATGCAGTTGCAGGCGCATAAATACATACATATTGAGAAGAAGAAATAAAAATAAAAAAAACAATTGTGAATTATATATACATACATACAGACATACATAGTTAAACAACGGCCTGATCCTGAACCTATCAAGTATTTTAATTTAATCGATGTATGTATTTATTGTAGTGAATTTAAGTGCATATGCGTCACGATCCATAATACATACATAAAAATGTCTTATTGTTTTACAAATAAAATACTACCAGTTATAAAAGACAAAGAAAAGCAATTATCTATTCCATCCTTAGTGCATCATTCTGACAGAAAATAGAATTTGATTTGAATTCAAATACTCATTTGAAATGTTAACGGACTCCACATTTTCATTGCTGCCAACTTTGCCACTTCGTTTGACTTGCCACATGCAAATATAGTCTTATACAATGTCTTGCGAAACATTTTGGTAATTTCATCATAAATAATATCTGGTCACACTGTGTGCTGTTTAGTGTGTGTTGATTCTAGTTCATTTCAGTTCATGAGCAACATATTTTGTTCGTCATTTAATTTTTGTTTTTTTAAAATGGCTGATACAAAGGGCGTAAGTAATTCGTATATTTATTTAACAATTTCTGCACATAACTGAATGTGCTAGTGTATGTGTGTGTGCGTGTCGAACAGATCGTAAACGCTAAACGTTAAGTAGGGCGCGGCTTTCATCCGCGCTTCAATTCCGACGATGGCGTTCTTGTTTTGCATATGTGTGTGTTTTTTGCGGCTTATCATGCAAATTCTCATTCCCAATGCCAATGCATGTGCACACACATACACCAGCTTACTTATGCACTTAAATGCATTCATACTTTTGTCAACACTGCGAAACTAGCATTAGCCTCGTATTCAAGAATGAGTTCAAACCAAAAAGTGCATGAATCACTATAGCCGGCAAACAAAAAAAAAAAAAAAGGAAGGCGTCGGCGTCATGTTTTTAGTTGCTTCCTTTGTTGCGGCCTGTGACCTACAATTGTATATATGCCTGTGTACACTTACGCACACAAACACACACTGGTGTCATTGGCTTTAAGTACTCGATATATGTACATGTGTGCATATGAATGTATACAGATATATTAATGTTTGCATGTACTTACATGCACATGTGTGCCTCTGTGTGTGTGTGTGTGTGTTGGTTTTTAGATATGCAAGAGAAACTCGCGCGTGTCTGGCATTTATAACGATCGCCGCCACTTTCTTTAAGCCAGAATTAGACTTAGGCACTCAGCGCACCCCTGCAGACTTTGTTAGCCATGGCATGCATTTCATTTACTGTTGTTGTTGTTATTGGGCTCGCAAAGAGAGTTGAAGAAACTGCAATCTTAAATATTGATTTAAGCGCTTGTTGATGATTCAACAAAATCGTCGATCGACCCCTTCTTCTTATCAATAAATATTTCAATTGATTTTAATTATTTGTGTCTGCCTTTTTTCAACATATACTGTGTTTATTTTTTTTCCAGTTTTCCAGCATTGAGACACCCGGATATGTGGGCTTTGCCAATTTGCCGAACCAAGTGCATCGCAAGTCTGTGAAGAAAGGCTTCGAATTTACGCTAATGGTTGTTGGCGAGTCGGGTTTGGGCAAATCGACGCTAGTGAACAGTTTATTCTTGACGGATCTATATCCGGAACGCATCATACCCGATGCTATAGGTATGTATATACAAGTAATTAGTTCAAATCGTACTGGAAAAATATCAACACAATTTATATTTATGTATTTGCAGAGAAACAAAAACAAACGGTGAAGCTGGAGGCATCCACCGTGGAGATTGAGGAGCGTGGCGTCAAACTGCGTCTAACTGTTGTCGATACGCCCGGCTTTGGCGATGCCATTGATAATTCGAATAGCTTTAGCGCCATACTGGAGTACATTGATGAGCAATACGAGCGCTTTCTGCAGGACGAGAGCGGACTAAATCGTCGCAATATCGTTGACAATCGCATACACTGTTGCTTCTATTTTATATCGCCCTTTGGGCATGGGTAAACATCAAAATTGTTTCAACATTATCTCTGTTTAGTTTAGCAAAATTACCAATTACAGACTGAAGCCCCTGGATGTGGAGTTCATGAAGAAGCTGCATTCAAAAGTGAATATTGTGCCCGTCATAGCCAAGGCTGATTGTTTGACGAAAAAGGAAATATTGCGTCTGAAATGTCGCATTATGCAGGAGATCGAGAGCCATGGCATTAAAATTTATCCACTGCCCGACTGTGATTCAGATGAGGACGAAGACTACAAGGAGCAAGTGAAGCAACTGAAGGAAGCAGTGCCTTTTGCCGTTTGCGGCGCCAACACCCTGCTCGAAGTTAAAGGTAAAAAGGTGCGCGGCCGCCTTTATCCATGGGGCGTCGTTGAGGTTGAGAATCCCGACCATTGTGACTTTATCAAGCTGCGCACCATGCTGATCACCCATATGCAGGACCTGCAGGAGGTCACACAGGAGGTGCACTATGAGAACTATCGCTCGGATCGCCTCGCCAAGGGCATCAAGGGCAAGGATAATGGCATTAAATCAGATCGTGATATTATGCCCACACAGGCGACCGTGAATAGTGTCTTCTCCGAAAAGGATCGCATTCTGCAGGAGAAGGAGGCGGAGCTGCGACGCATGCAGGAGATGCTCGCCCAAATGCAGGCGCGTATGCAGGCTCAAAAGTGAGAGAACGATGCCCAGAGCGAGAGAGAAAGAGAGAGCAGCACATATTTGTGCAATCTACATATAGATATATATATATATATATAAATATATATATACATACAATATATATATTTATATACAAATCTAAATATATATACATATATTTTTTGTACGCAGTTTTTAAGTTGCAGCGCTTGAATTTTCACGATAGGCGCTATCTTTTTGTTTGTTTTTATTTTAAATTCTAAACATATATATATATGTACATATATGTAAAAGACATATATAACTATATATATATATATATATATATATATACATATACATGTTGATCAAAAGTGATTTTTATACATAAATGCAATTGCCAAAAAAACAATATGCATCCAAGTCAAGATCGAAAATCAAATCTCAAAGCATCTGAGAAACACACACACACACACATCTCTCATAGACACACACACACACAAACACACTCTCATACATAAACTTCATATCACTCCTATATACAAAAAATGAATGAACATTATTAACGAACTGTATTCCTATTATGTATTTAGACATGACGTCTTCGATATTAACAATTGAATTATGTGTAATTTTTATTGTATTTGTACATGTGCCGCTCTTAAGTTAAGTAAGCAACAAATCAATTTTGCCGATGTTAAAACATTTTATCTGTTTATTAGTCTCGAAAAAAGAAATGAAAATAATTCTATGAATCGCCTCCATTTCTGTTATATTAAGTCATTTAATTATGATTTAGAAGGTGCGTAAACACATAAATTTGTTTATCAATAACTAAAACTAAGAAATTAAGTTGAGCGTTAAACTATGGCACCTACTACTTTTATACATACCTATATATATATATATATATATATATATATATAGGTGGGTGCGTTTTTTGTATTTTATTTGTGTATTATCTATCCTTGCGAATACTTGAAGTGCTCGAGCAAATTTTGCATTCACTTACATGTAATCTAAGTTTGCAATCGCTTAATATATAAAAAAAAAAACAAACAAAACTCTTGCTAAATCACACGCATTTAATGTTAAATGAATCCTTATTGCTCTGTATATGAACAATTTAATCCTTTACATATTCCTCTATAAATATATAAATTTATATATATGATTCTTTGTACAATTTCTTAAACATTTTGGGAGTGGTTTTCAGAAGACAATCAAGTTGATATAGTTTTGATTTGCAGCAGAATATCCTAGTGATAAATATCAATTATGGAACCTTACACTTTACAAGATTTTAATTTTTATTATCACAATACTAGCAGATTAGCTTGATAATTATTTATTTAAGTTTTTTTTTTGAAAACTTGGCTTGTAACGGCCGACAGCGTTGCCACACGTCCAAAATGAACAGTAGAATAATGATGGTGCTCATGTGGGTACATTAAAGCGAGTTGGCAGTCCCGCCACTCAACTCACATGTTGTGCGGTAACATTCTCAATGTGCCGGTTGATTCCCATTTGATGTAGAGAACAAAAAAAAAAAAAAAATGAAATGAATATTGAAAATCGAACAAAATGTACAAAACTATTTGCTGGACATTAAGGCAGACAACTGGCCAGTGGACATGGAAGCGCACATCGACATATCGTACGATCTGCACGACCTTGGTCAGATCCGAAGAAGTACAGAAGTCCGAATCGGATTTGGATTTGGAGTCGGGGACCTTGTCGCCGGATGCTCTGCGTCGGCAATTTGCCCAGATGCCCGTGCATCGTATACGTAACTTTAGTATCATTGCCCATGTGGATCATGGCAAGAGCACGCTAGCGGATCGTGTGCTGGAGCTGACTGGTGCCATTTCCCGCAACGCTGGCCAGCATCAGGTGCTCGACAGCCTACAAGTGGAGCGGGAGCGCGGAATAACGGTTAAAGCGCAGACAGCATCCATATTTTACAACTACAAGAACGAATTGTATCTGCTTAATTTGATTGATACGCCCGGACACGTGGATTTCTCAAATGAGGTGCGTATTTCAGCTTGAATGCGACTGGAAAGTTTAATGTTGTTGTTGCTCGATCCCCCTCCTGCAGGTTTCCCGCTCGCTGGCCGCCTGTGATGGCGTTATTCTGCTAGTCGACGCGTGCCATGGCGTTCAGGCGCAGACAGTGGCCAATTATCATCTGGCCAAGCAGCGTCAACTGGCCGTGGTGCCGGTGCTCAATAAGATTGACATCAAGCACGCCAACCCCGATCAGGTGACCAAGGATATGCAGCTGCTCTTTGGCATTGAGCCAGCGACGGTGCTACGCGTCTCGGCCAAACTAGGCACGGGCGTTGAACGGGTGCTGGAGCGTGTCATTGAGGCGATACCACCGCCCAGTGTGGAACGTGAGAGCGATTTTCGTGCGCTAATCTTTGACAGTTGGTTTGACAAATATCGCGGCGCTCTCAATCTGATTTATGTGCTGAACGGACAATTGGCCGTCGGTCAGGATATTCAATCGCTGGCCACAAAGAAAGTGTATCCGGTGAAGAGTCTATCCGTGTTGCGTCCAGCGGAGTGTGCGGTGCAGAGTCTGTTGGCCGGTCAGGTGGGACTCGTTGCGTGCAACATGCGCAACAGCAAAGAGTCGATCATTGGCGACACCATCCATCTAAAACATCAGTCGGCGACAGCAGCTGGCAGCTTTCGACCGCAGCCGCCGATCGTCTTTGCCGGCATCTTTCCGGTCGATCAGTCCAAGCATGTCGCCCTGCGCAGTGCCATCGACAAAATGGTCCTTAACGATTCGGCGGTGACGGTTAATGTGGACTCGAGTCCAGCCTTGGGCCAGGGCTGGCGTCTCGGTTTTCTTGGCCTGCTGCACATGGAGGTGTTTTGCCAGCGACTGGAGCAGGAGCACGGTGCCGAGCCCATTATCACCGCACCATCGGTCACCTATCGTGTTGTGCTGCGCAATCCGAAGATGATTAAACAGCATGGCAAGGACACTCTCGAAATATCGAATGCAGCCCTGCTGCCGGAACCCACAAGCATTCTCGAATACTACGAGCCACTGGTGCTGGGAACCATCATAACACCCACGGACTACGTTGGTCAGATAATTGGACTGTGCGTGGAACGTCGAGGATTGCAGCAGAGCGCGGTGAATATCGATGAGACGCGCATCCTAATGAAATATGTCCTGCCGCTGAGTGAAATCATTTTGGATTTTCATGATCGCTTGAAATCGCTTAGCTCGGGCTATGCCAGTTTTAGTTATGAAGATCATGGCTATCATAGCACAAATCTCGTCCGTTTGGACATCCAACTCAATGGGCGGCCCATCGAGGAGCTTTGCCGCATTGTGCACGCGTCCAAGGCCACCGCAGTGGCACGTCAGATGGTGCACAAGCTCAAGGATCTCATACCCAAACAGATGGTGCAGATTGCCATACAGGCATGCGTTGGCAGCAAGGTGCTCGCTCGCGAAACCATCAAAGCCTATCGCAAGGATGTAACGGCCAAGCTGGTAACTGATAACTGAATAAATCCGTTTAAATCCTTGATAAACCTGTAACTCTCTCTCTCTCTCTATCTGTAGTATGGCGGCGATGTGACGCGACGCATGAAGCTGCTGAAACAGCAATCGGAGGGCAAGAAGAAAATGCGAATGTTTGCCAACATTCGCGTGCCGCACGAGACTTTTATCAATGTGCTCAAGCGCTAACTACCCAATTGGGGTGAGTGATGGGATGGGATGGGATGCTGCCCGCGCCATTTTATTGATACTATTATTATTATTTATTTTTTTTCCTCTTTTTTTTGTTTCCTATTTGTTTTGATATATAACAGCAATAAGAACGCTTATCGCGTCTACAACAATATTTGCCTAACGGCAAACTTGCCTCGGCTCTCGGTCGATAACACTGGCCGCAAGAATGCCCCCTTATCATTACTGTGTGCTCTCTTGTCTGGAAATAGAAAATAATCAAATATATACACATACACACATATACATTTATACATATATTTATATATATATATTATTTTGTGTGTGTGCGTGTGTACATATCGGTCTTTAATGCATGGAGCAAGTGTGCGGTGTCAGCTGCCCACAGCTGTAAATGCTGCACAGTGCACCACATTATGTCTTAATACAGATAACATTAACTATAATCTATCTAGATATGTGCTAGAAAGCAATTGAAAATTTTTTTAGAGAGATATTTCACATGAAAAGGGAAAAATTAGTGCACTACTTATTGTTGTTATAGTTTTTTTTGTCAGTCTGCCTTTCATTTTCAAAAGACCTTTAAATGTACAATTTTTTACATTTATGAAAAATTATTCACCATTATTGCCATAATAAAAGTTTTTTATATATAAATGTATATAAATGCTGGAGATCATTATTTGCACAATGTACTTAGTGCAGTTCATTAACATTAGCGTTATTTACGAGTCTCATGTTCTTGCTTAAAATATGATTGCTGTTGTCGTTGCTGACTTAAAGCATTTTCAACAACAACAATGACGACAATGACAAAAAATCGAATTTCCCTGACCCTGAATAATGCTGGGCACAAATACGCGCGCACACTCATATACATACATATATACATA
The DNA here is from genome assembly GCA_037043585.1 of Drosophila mimica. Classification (NCBI taxonomy): domain Eukaryota; kingdom Metazoa; phylum Arthropoda; class Insecta; order Diptera; family Drosophilidae; genus Drosophila; species Drosophila mimica. The sequence goes on along the minus strand of JBAMBE010000576.1, from coordinate 1,404,503 downwards.
TATTGACTGCATAACGGTATCCTCCCGTTGTCTGCTCGCCCCACAAGCAAAAACCTACACATATATAAACATTAAATTGGTATATGTTTAGTGTGTAAGATAGCAAGTTTGAACGCTTATGCCTTGCTCCCGGCAACTTTTGTTTGCGAGAGCGCAACAATCTAGCAAAGATAGACTGCCACAGAGAGAGAGAGAGAGAAAGCGAATTGAATGGCAAAGAATACAACAATTGAACTCAACCGATTGGTGGGTGGGTGGTCGGTGCTGGGGAAGTTGCGGCGAGCGCCTCTATTGCTATGCCTGTGTGTGTGTGACCTTGAAAAACAATAACATTGTTTTTGTGGTTGCTGCTCTGTTTTGGTATAGGCAATGCTGGGCAATGCAAACGCAAATGCAAATGCAAAACTGCTAAAATTGTTATGCAATATGAGAAAGTCTCCAATTTGCCAAAAAAGAAAAAGCAAAAAAAAAAAATGAATGTCAAGTTGAGATAGAGCAAGAGGTAATCACTTATTGCAGCAAATCACATTTATATATGTATATGTATATGTTAATGCAAATGCCATCATTCGTTGCAGTCAGTTCGCAGTGCACAATTATTTTTCATGGAAATCATTCATATTTCCTTCCTGCCTTCCAATTTGCATGTGCCATATGAAAATCAGCTGCACTCACATTTTCAATCAACAACAACAAGAATAAGAGGAATAAGAAGAATAAGAATAAGCATCTACAGCCAGTCAAACAGCTGAGTCTGAGCCCCACACGCAAGTGCAAGAGAGTCCACACACACAATCACACTGACAACAAAACTAGCTCTCTCTCTCACATTCACATACATAAGTGCTTGTTCGATGTGTGTGAACAGCACGAACATAAAGCAAAAGCAAAAACAATTTTCGTTAATTTGTTGCTGTTGTCGCTGCTGTTGCTGCTGCTGCTGCGCTGCTCAATTCAACGAAACAGAAGCGACGAAGACTGCCGACTGTCGTCTCGCCTGGCGCCTGTTCCGTTGCTCTATTGCCGACGCCGCCGTTGGCGTTGCCTCTGTCCACAGCACAACACAAAAAACAGTCAGTTTTCATTCTCATTTGACATCATCAACATTGAAACTTAATTAAAACAAGAGCAGTTCGAGTTCGATTGCGATTCTGATTCTCCGATTTATTGTTGCTGAAATTCAAAGTAAATTATTTCATTGATCAAATTTCAAATGGTGCTTAATTTATGTACGTTTTCGGTGTTTAACTTTTCATTTATCAAACAGCTTAAATTACTTTTCATTGTATTTTTCCAATTTTCTTTGCCAGTTTTTTTTTTTTTTTTTTTTTGCAAAATAATCACCGCGGACAAAACAACAAACGTCATCAGCTGTTCTGTGCTTGTGTACTTGTTGTGAATGTGTGCATGCCTGTGTATGTGTGCGTGTCTACGTTTAAATGCATACGTATGAATGTGTGCATAAATATGTCTATCAATGTGTGAATACAAATACTTATCCATTTGATTGAATATATTTTATATATATGTATTTGCAGAAATACAGACATATCTGTATTAAATTGAGAGCGCTGTGGAACATCACAAATAAATAAATATATAGCAAATGCAAACAATTGTTGCACTCAGAAGCAATGCCCACCCCTCCCTGTCTGCCGCCACCAAATATTTAGCTAAACGTAACATAACCTAGAAGTGTATTTAGATTGAGAACTTGTTTGAAGGTTACGGCACGGCGCCACGAAACATTCCTTCCTTCCCCCCACCGCTTTCGCTTTTCTCTTTCCACCGTTAACAATCTTCGCGTCTCATCAATGGTAGCCTCGACACCGCTCACTTTGGCCTTGACCGTGTACTGTTAGTGCGAAACAACAGCTGACAACTGCTGTTGATGTGACTGTGACTGCACTTTTGACGCTGCAAATGCGTCAAGTGGCAACGCTGTCGGCTGTTGGAGATGAACACCGAGTAATAACATAAATACTATATACTATTACCCATCCGAACAACAGTGGGGCTTGAGCGCAGTACGTCGCGCACACAATCACAATCAAGTTCAAAGTAATCGCAGCAAAAACAAAAAAGGAAAAAAAAACGGCATCAGCATCGGCATCTCCCGCACATACACATGCACACCAGAAACTGCGCGCATTCGCACTCTCGCTCTCACACGACACACACACATGCAAATATATATATGTATGTAGACGTCCACACAGCTGTACACGTAGCAATGTTCACAGTAGTTTTTTTTTTGTTGTTATATGAAATCCAACGGTAGACAGGCAGTCACAATAAAAGTCAGCAAATTGTGCAATGATCGTAGAATTAGAGAGAAAATTGAGCGAGAAACATAACAAAAAGTGCAAATAATGTTTATAATTAATTACGCATGTATTGGTTAACAAGGCACCCCAACCAGTGAATTATAAATACTTAACAGTTATTTACAAAATAATTTGCTAGCTGGCACCAGCAAAGTGTTTGTCAATTTGACAGTGTTGAACAATATTTTCGATTGGGAACTGCTTTCGCGCTGCGCAGTTGCCTTTGCTGTTTTCCCCCGTTGTCGTTTTTCATTGTGCGTTCGTTTTTCTATGTGTGTGTAAAGTATTTATGCAAATATGTGCATACGTGCGTACATACTTATATGCTTATACATACATCTTATGTATTCGCTGAATTTTCGACTGTTTGTCCGTGTGCCAGTTAAATACATACATTCATATATTTTTCACTTTGTTCATACATCCATACATCCATATATGCATACATGCAAACATATTTGTACATACGTATATATGTATGTACGCATGTATTTTGTTTAAAGTTTGCAATGAAAGAGAGAGTGAGAGTTAATTAATATTATATCAATATTGTGTGCTTGTTGACAGTTCTTGTTGTTTTCGTTTGGTCGATTCAGCATTTTGTATAATATATATTGTGAACATTATTTTTTAGCATGTTAGTGTATATTTTTGTGTTTTATTTTTGTTATGCGACTACGGGCGCGTCAGTGCCAATGGCAAAAAAAAACACATATTTGTGCATATTCACGTCAAACGTCACACAGCTGATATAAGTTGTTGTTAGTGGTTGGCGCACACGCACACATGCAAACACACACGCTTGCGAATATAATCGACACTCTTTCCCTCTCTCTCTGTTTCTTTATTGTACGTGTGCCACCCACTCTCGTTACTTTATTTTGTAAACAACTGAGTAGCGCACGCAGTGCTGCCAGATGTTTAACAATTTCAATCTACAATGGCAGCCCTGGTTATATTCGCGCACACGTATACACAATCCATCACACACACACTCACATTGTGATAATATATGCATTTGTAAAATTCCTATTTCATTAGATTGCTTCACATTTTTTTCTTCTGTTTTTTTCTGCAGGCCGCGCAGCAAATCCACATAAATCCATGCCACTAATCAAGACGCGAGGCGCGTGCGTTGACCACAAATATGATCAACAGTTTTAGTGTTGCCAGCTCGCATACAGCTGCAAGTACTGCTGGTGGTGTTGCAGGTGCTGCTGAAGGAATAGGTGCTTCTGCTGCTGCGATTACCCTGCATTTTAATTACAACAACAGCAGCAACCAGAACAATAACAACAACAGTGGGCTTAAAATTCTGCCCGCCCCCATGGCAACAGTAACAGCAACAAATGAGCACAAAAGCCACAATATAATATCAACAACAACCACAACAGCAACAACAACAACGGCAAAAATGTTTAAAATAACACAAAGCGAAGTTGAGGCAAAGCATTTCTTAATGACTTATCCACAACAAGAACAGCAGCAACAGCAACAACAGCAACAGAAAAAGGTTGGAGGCGCATTCAAGTGGATGTCGCCAGGAAAAGTAAATACCTCAGCAAGCACCAAAGAGCCGCAGTTTATACAAGTCAACATTCAGTCCATCAACAACAACAACAGCAACAGTACTAAATCGAAGCAACAGTTGCAATTAACAACGACAGTAATACCTAAAAGTGCCTTTATTGAAGTATTGACAATGCCACAGCAACAACAGCAGCAACAGCAACAACAACAAAGAACTGAGGACCAAGAAAATGCCTTTCGCCAGATCGAAGATGTGCACAATTATGCAAAGCTGCAGCATCACCATCATCAACATCACCACCAGCAACTTCAGCATCCGCACAGCAGCAGCAGCGATGATTTGTTCGAGGAGGAAGATGATGATGACGACGACGACGATGATGACGAGGAAGATGAACGGCAGCAGCAGCAGCTGAAAAATAGAGTTAAAATTAATGTGCCTAATATTGTAAATAATGATGACAATGATTCCGAGGAACATGTCGAAGTGGATGTTGTTACTGTAACACCAATAACCCAACAGCAACAGCTGCAACAGCAGTCGCAACAGATGTCAGCAGCAACGGTTGTCGATCAAGGTATGCGACCGGAACACCATGCACGCCGTCCCATGAACGCATTTCTCATATTCTGCAAGAGGCACCGTGCCATTGTCAAGGAGCGCTACAAGTCCCTTGAGAACCGGTGAGTGGAGTGCACAGAAAATGGCAACTGCACTGCAAGTGAAATAAGATCTAATTTTACAATTATGAATTTCGAATAATTTGACAGATCCATTACTAAAATACTCGGGGACTGGTGGGCTGCACTCGATGAACAGGAAAAGCAATGCTTCACCGATCTGGCACAGCAGGTAAGCAGGGAGCATTTAGCCGATAGCTTTTAATTCAAACGACAGACTCAGAAATTATTCCAATTGATTTCCATTCGTTTAAAATGTCAATGAGACCAATAAGAATACATATATAAAAGCAGTCCGGCAACTTGCTTGAAATTCAAATTGCGAACGCAAAGGTTAAACATAAAGCGATACAAGCTGCGGCAAACAATTAATAATGTTGGTAACCTTTGTGGATACAACATTTTTGTCTCTTAAAGAAAAATATGTGGAAATAACGACATCGAAAATATATAACGATTAATTTTGAAGTGATTTTGCTATTGCATGTTTCCAATACTGACGTACATCTGCGAAGGCTGCCACATAGTTGCTGTCTGTCAGTAATCTGGCAACACTTGAATATTCAAATTCAAATTGTGCGCTGGCTCTTAGTAATTTTTTTTCTCTTTGTCTCTGCTGTTTTTTTTTTTTTTATTAGTATTTATTTTATTTTTTTTTTTCACAGAACAAGGATGCTTTTTTCAATGCCAATCCCAATTTTAAATGGTACAAACTGCCAGCACCGCCGCTGCGCACACTTGCCACGCGCCCTAGCAATGCCGTCGCCGCACATCCCAACGAGGAGCACCAACAACAACAGCAGCAGCAGCAACAACAACAACAGTTGCAGCCGCAACAGCAGCATCGCCACTGGGAGCCCAATGAGGTGGCGCATCTGCTGCGTCGCAATTATTTTAAATTTGCGGATGAGACACAAATGGGTGAATTGAGTGCGCTGCTTAGCGCCAAAGCGGTCAATGTGCGTGATAAGGAATATGCTTTGCAGCAGGCGCTAAGCGAGACAACACAATTTCTAAGCGCCCACATGCCCAACAACAACAAGCGTGGACTGCAGCCAGCCGGCGACAGTGCAAGTAATTCAAGTGAGGAGGAGGAACGTGGCACGCCCAGCAAGAAGCTCAAATCGACGCGCAGCTGCAAGGGTAAAATATATCAGGAGCTAATCAATTCGGGCCAATTGGCGGCCATTGCCAAGAAGAGTAAATGCCGTTTAAACAGTGGCAGCAACAGCAGCTGCACAACCGATGCAACCAACAGCAGCACGCCACCTGTTTCACCCATTGCAGCAGTGACGGCCACTGCAGCAGCAGCGGGCATTGCAGATTGCCAGCTGGAGCTGGATGCGGTGGCGGCTGCAACAAGTGCCACTAGCACGAGGCGCAGCAATTGCGATGAATTTGATTTGGAGGAGAAGATCAAGGAGCTGCCGGCGCTCAGCTTGGATGCGTATTTGCAACGCAAACGCAGCACCAAAAAGAAGAAGAAATTTAGCACCAGCAAGAAACAGCGCAACTCCAATTCCAACAGCAGCAGCACCACAATAACAACAACAGCAGCAGCAGCAGTAGGAGCAGGCGCAGCAGGATCCGGCCTCATCAAGAAAGCAGCAACAAAAAGCGAATCGGAAAAATTGCACGCTGCTGCTGTGGCTGCTGCTGCTGCAGTGGGCAGTCAGAAACGCAAGGCTCGCAAGGAGAGCATAACGCGCCGTGACGTCAGCGCCATTGAGCAGGAGGTGGCCTCCATTCTTCCGCTGACCATCAATGGCTGTTACTACTTTAATCATCAGACCCAGTCGCTGGCACAGTTGCAGTCGCCCCGCGCACACCCAGCAGCAGCAGCAACAACAGGAGCAGCAGCATCAGCAACCACGTTGGGACAGCAGGCCGCCTCCTCCTCCTCGTCGCCGCTTTCAACGGCATCGTCATCATCATCGTCATCGTCTTCGTTGACGCTGTCCGCATACGAGCAGCCTGCATATGATGCGACCTCTACCTCAGATCTACTCATTCTGGCCGAAGTGGCCGCCAATCGCACCGAGCTCTCCAAGTCCAACTAGGAGCAGCAACGCCCACTTGTTAGTTGTTAACGCAGCGCGCATCAAATTGACAAAAAAAAAAAAAAAAAAAAACAAAAAGCTTTTTGTTGCGACTGTACTTATACATATATCAGTTTACACATACATATGCATATACATGTATATACACATATATATAAATGTATATATATATAAATGTATATATATATAAATGTATATATATATAAATGTATATATATATAAATGTATGTAAATATATATATATTTATTATATATATATTATACATATATTGTAATTGTTTTTGTTTTACTTCTTTTAATGAAGATGTTAATGATTATTATGATGATGATGATGATACAGTGATCGCTCGGTAGTTTGAATTATACAATGAATTTGTTTATGAAAAAACTATTGTCATTTTAAATGTTTTCAGTTTGAGTGAAAACAAAAGCTTTATATTTTTTTCCAAAAACGTTAATTATGCTATTGTCTTCAAAATTGAAGTATTTTTACTCAAAAAAAAAACATCCAAAGAATATGCCACACAAGCGATTTATGTTTACACTGTGAAATATCACTAATTAAAAATAAATTATGTTAAAAACAAGAGATAAAAATAGATTCGAAAATAAGCATTCATAAGTTACAATTCACAAAATTGTCCGCAATTCTAATGTATGTTTTAAGACAGTGAAAATTTCGATTAAAAAACATCTTATTTATAAATAATTCTAATTTGATCTTAAAAAGAAAATACGAAAATTCGATATTTTAAAGTGTTTGTCATGATATTAATATTAAATATTCGGAAATAACAAATATCAGAATTTTCGAATCAAAGTGTAATAATTTGTACGGGTTCCAATTAGCGAGCGATGACTGTAATATTCGTGCGCCAAGTGCCTGTGCCACGCTCTGTCACTGTAAAAGTAGCTATAAATTGAGACACACACAAATACACACACACACACCAACACACACACGCATTGAGAGTTAATAGACATTTGTTAATCTACAATTTAGTCAATAATAAGGAAACAACAATCACAACTACAACAACACACATATGTATAAACAACGAGCAGAAATGTTAAAGTTAAGTGCAGAGAAAGAAACAGAAAATGTTTTAGATCAAATTTAACAATTATGCCAAAAGCGACATATCTTTATGGTTTATTTTTAGTAATTTGTTATTTGTTTAATTTTTCCTTTTTTTAATCGCTTTGAAATATGTTTTTTTTTTTAATTTTTCAAAACTTGTTTTTGTTGCTTCTCGATTGATTGTTATGTTTTAAAAACCAAGAGCAACAACAATAATAGAAAATATGCATAAGTGCTGCGCTTATTAACTGTTAATTATTATTATTATTTCTAATACACATTTTAGCTATAATTTATTATCCATTATCTATTGTGAAAGTGGAAACATACAAGCGATACATATATACATAATATATATACATACAATATATATTCATACAAACTGAATGCGACTTTTAAATTTCAATTTTGAACAGCCCACAAATCGATAACAATCGATGTATGAGAAATTTTAGTTTTTTATTTTGGTGCTGCCAGATGCGCAACATCAGTGAACCATTTGCCGGTGTTGCGTTGCATGTATGTGTGTGTGTGTGTGTAAGATAACGAGGCCCAGATAAGCGGCCAGCCAACCGTCTGCTGCGTAGATAAGCTCAAGCATTCCAATTGGACGAACACAAGACACATAAAAACAAACTTATCAAGGATCGTGCTTTTAACACTGGCATGCCACTAAATAAAATGGCGAGCGCGTGCACTTACGCGCACTTACGTTCGAGCTCACGTGCAAAGCAAATAACTGAAAAATTAGCAGCGACATCGGCAAACAGCTGACATTGCCAGCCGCCATTGCCACTGTTGTTTCCATTACTCGCTGCTGCGACGGCGACTGCGACTGCTCCAAGCGATTTCGGTTTCGACCCATTCGGAAGCTTCGCGCGAGCTTTCGCCAGCAGCAGTTTTGCCTCAATGCTGTTGGCCTTAATTTAGTTTGCTGGCACATTCAGGCCCTCACAGTTGACGGACGTTATTCGTGCGAACCGACGACAACAACCAACAATTTAAACAACTCAACAACAACAAAACGGCAGCAACAAATAAAAACAAAGTAATTCATTTGTATGAAAGAGGTAGGAATTGTGCTGCGTTGCGTTTGTTGTCAAATTTTGTTTATTATTTATCGGCACAACGAAAAATATTCTTGTCTTTGCATCGCTTGGCTTAAAAGAACAGTGTTCGGCAAATAGAAAGGCGCAACAGAAATTGAAAGTGTTGTTGGACTGTGTGTTGATGAGCAGAGTGCGGCGAATAGCTTGTATGTCAAATTTGTAGTTATGCATTAGAAATATACACAAGAGGAAAACAAACACGCCGAAAGGAACACAAATTACACACAATGTACGCATGCATGTGTTTGTGCGTCGTAATAGAAGGATCTCTGTTAGTGTTGGCGAAAGCACGGTTATATAACAGCGATTCTAGTAAACGAATACAACAAGAAAAAAAGAGACAAAACCAAAACAGTTGCCTTTTGATGAATTTGCATTTTTTGTTTGTGCGATTTGCACGACGCCAAACGCATTTCGAGATCTATCTGCTGCTGTCTGTCTTTCTCTCTCTATCATCTGCCCCAGCATCATTAATAATTAAATGTAATGAAATCTGTGTGTGGAATGAAACCCGCTAAGTTTGATTTTAATTTGATTGTTTGACTGCGGTTGCGACGGCTGCGTATCGTCTGCTGTTGCATTTAGCGTGACGCTAATAAATTAAAAATAATCGCAATTGGATGAGTAGAAACGGGTAGGGGTGATGGGGGGTTTGCTTTTGCACGTTTTTTAATTAACAGCAATTAGTGGCTTGTCTCGCAGACGACAATTGTTGGTATTCGCTTCTCCTCCACTTATTCTTGTTGGGCATTTTTATTTAAACGCCAGATAGATCTTATTATTATTTGTTGAAATAGTAATATCGAAATTCAACCCCAATCAAATCAAAGCGAAACCTATCCAATGGTACACATACAAATATTTATATATATATATATATACATACATAATACATATGTATATGTATATATAGAGAGGAGGCTTGTGCGCGTCTGACGTCACGCAGCAAAGTTCTTCGAGTCGCCTGGGTGTAGGTGTTGTGGGTCGCTTCAACTTAACATTCAGTGTTGCCACTTTCGCTCTTTTTAATTTATTCTATACATGCAGCTTTTTATTAAAGAGTACAGCGAAAATTCGAAAACGTTCAAATATGTCGGATGTCAATCTGTTCAAATGACAAATAAATTTCTGAAATTCTTGCAAATGCAAACAATTAAAATTGTTGGTGCCAGAGTAAGTTAGTTAATTCATAAGAACCACATATAAAATAGTATCTAATAAGATAGCTAAACATAGTTATTAAAAGAATTATACATATGGATCCAAAAAAAAACCAAAATGATAATTCACTGTCAATATTTTAGAGCAGTCTATTAAATTAAAACAAGATTTTTTACATTTCAATTCGCCATATAAAAAAATAGCTTGCTTACTGTTTAGAAGATGGCAACACTATCGCCGCTGCTGTTATGTAAGCGAAAAGCGAGGAAGGCAGCAGCGCAGGATGAATGTGCCTGATTGCGGGCCGCCTGCCTGCCTGCTGTTCGTTCGTGTGTGCGCTCGTTGACCGTGTTCGGTCTCGTTGCTCTCATCTCGTGCGCCTTCGTTAGTCATTTCGCCGCTGTCGTCTTGACAGTTTGAACTGTGCTTTTGCCGTGGCAAAACGTTCGGCGTACGTAGCGCAAAACGCAATCGACAAGAACAAAATCAGAGCAGCGACAAACAGAAAATAAAGCAGGTACAACACAGAACACAAGCAATGTCAAAAGCAATTTATGCTGAAGCTTCGCAGACCAATATTGAAATTCGTTTTTAATTTAATTTTTAGTGCACATTGTTTATTAGCCGTAGTTTGCGGTGTGTGTGTGAGAAATACAGTTGTGTGTTTGTGTGTGTGTCAAATTTGTGTGTTTTATGCGCGCTCTAAGCTCTCTCACTCTCAGTGTCTAATCATTTTTGTATTTCGTTTCTTCCCCCTTTTGGCGATTGTTGTATAACACATGTGTATGATGTGAACGACAGCTTCTTGCATAGAGAGAGGAAAAAGCTCGAATAAATCAACATTACGCACATCAAGGCAAAGCAAAAGAAAAATAATAAGTCAGCTGTGACATTTTTCATCATCACTTTCTTAGGAGAAAGCAATCAGCAGCAGCGGCAAAAATACCCAGCACCACGGACCGAACGTGAGTGAAAAACTGAAAGACAGCGAGAAGCGCACATTACAAGTTTTGAGTGCTGCTTCTCAAAGAGCAAAAGACAAAATAGGAATCGAAACAACAACAATAGCAACAACAGGAACAATTCTCACTCAGTACTCACTCCGTTTGTAATGGCTCAACTCCGTTCGCTAAGCACTCAGCGTACAACAATTAAATTCGTTTACTACACTCGCAATAGCAGCGGAAGCAGTAACGGTTCTTTCGCAGCAGCAGCAGCCGCCGCAGCGTCTGTTCACAACGGTAAACGTAATCAGCAAAGATGCTTACATACAGCGACATGCAGCAGCAGCAGCAGCAGCAGATTTGGCAGCAGCAACATTCTGCAGCGACAACAGCAACAACAACAGCTGCTGCTGCTGCTCTGGCAGAATCAATTTGTAAGCAGCGCGCGCTGCTTGCATTCGGCAGCGCGCGAACAGCAGGCACAGGTGGCAATCGCTGAAGTGTCGGACGAGAGCGGCAGACGGGGGGCAGCCAAGGGTGCTGCAAAGTCGGTACAACCGTCACAGGAAGGCCAACCGCAGCGCGATCCACTCGATGTGAGCTTCAATGATCCAATTGCGGCATTTAAGAGTAAGACAACGTGGGAACTCGTCCGTGCCTATATGGTCTACATGGTCTGTTCGAGCGAGAAGCTCGTCGAGCATAACATGAAGGTAAGTGAAGAGAGCGCATGTTTAAAAATTTATTTTGCTCTCTTCCCACTTTTACACAATTATTCTCTTTAGATTGCAGTAGTGATTAACTCGACCCCCTCTCGCTCTCTCTCTCTCTCTCTCTTGACTCTCTTGATCTTTGCACTGAGCCAAAGCTCAGATTTAGTTCTTCAGCCCTTGGACTCCTAGCGCAATCTGTAATCGTCATTCTTTCTCTTCCATTATCTTTTCCAAATTTAATTTTAGCAAAGATCAGTAACAATTACTGCGGCATCCTCCCCCATTGCTTGATTTATGTAAGTCACTTGATCTGGGTTCCCTCCTCCCTCCCTAACCCCAGTCTCTTTTGTCGGTTTCTGTTGATGGCTTTTTTAATGACACATCAAAATTTGAATGCGCTTCTAATTGCCACGCCAATTTGTATTCAGTTGTTCGGCTGAGTAGGTGTAGGGGCGGGTGGGGGGAAGCTTTTGAGTGTTTTAGCGTGTGTGAGTGGCTCTGTGTGTGTGTGAGTCAGTGAGCCACTAAATCATGTGCATTTTAATGACCTTGTGCGAGGCCGTTGCTGTTGTTGTGTTGCAGTAGCTGAGCGACAGTCAGACCGACAGTCAAGTAGACGCCAGCAACAACGTGTTAGTCAGAAGTTCAGACAAAACACACACAACATACATAAATAAGTATGTAAATGTAAGCTTCTCAGTGAGGCAGGCCCCCAAAAGTGCGCCAATCAAATTGCCATTCGCAGCAACTACAAAAATAGTGGAAGAAGCACATCTCTCTCTTTCCCTCTCACCCTTAGCCCATGTTGTATACGCATGCCGACATGCAGTGTATTGGTGTATTACGTATACGTTTTATTTTAATTGCATATGTGTGGGTGTCTGTTAGCTTATCGATTAGTTTGCAGTTTGATCGATTTAATGAAAAATGTATTGCAGTGAATTTAGCAGTAGTCGTGTAAGCAATCTGTATGTTTGCAAACATCTATGCATATGTATATGTTGGCAATACTTAATCGTTAGCTGTGGGTTTCTTTTTGAGACGTATTCTGTTCTATTTGCGGTTCATGTCTGTAGGCAGTATGCTGACATGTCTCGTGACGTGACGAGGGGGCAACACAGCTCACAGCGAACACCTGTTTTTTTTTTTTTTTTAGGAATCGACACTTCAGCCAAAAAAAATGAGAATAAAAAATAGGCGAATGTCTGAGCAGACAGAAGTATTGTCAATTTTATGTAACCTGTTTTTGTTTTCACATGTGTTTAACATGAAGAAAAGTTTGTATAGTCTTTTTTAATCATTCTTTCTGCCCTCTCTCCTCTTCCTCCTTTCGACTCAATAACCGGTTCGTTTTGTATACATAGACATATTCCATCCTGTGAGCGAAGCACGTTCAATGACTTTTTTTTTGTTTTATTTGGCAGCTGTTTGAAGTTTTATTAATTGCTTCACAGCACACTTGCGCAGTTCGATCCCCTCCCGCTCTCTTTCTCTCTCTCTTTCGACACTTTCTTCGCTCTTCTGCGTTCATTTTGGTTTCGCTTTGTCATCTTGCTTAGCCTTGACACGATCACACGACTTTTTTGTTATTCGGTCTCGCTTCCATCTATCGCTTTGCTTTTGCATACGTATTTGGCTGTCGTCCAAATGAACTATGCACGCAGAAACGTGAACGACAACAACAACAGCAATAATACTGAACCATAACAAGCTGCAAATAATTCAATTTTTGGCTCTGGTATCCATCTTGTGGGTGTGCGAGCGAGAGGGCGACATATGTATGCGTTGCTATGAGGTAGAAAACATGAGTTAAATATTACTGAGAATATTTGTAAATTATTTTCTGTCGACGAATTCTGCTGCCTGCCATTCTCATCACAATTTGCCACCACTTCTATTTACGTATTGTTTGTAGTCATTGAAATTTCGCAATTAACTAAAAATCAAAATATTTAAATTTATGTAAATATATATTTACACAATATATATAAAACAAAAAAACAAACTTCTTTAAAATGTTGTCTAAAAACGAAATCATCGCAGCTTTTGAAACTGGCAAACAAAATATTGGGTAAAAGGTTATTTACAGCATTGATGAAGGCATCTTTCTATGGCCATTTTGTTGCTGGCGAGGATCAGATCAAGATAATACCCACTCTGGAAAGGTAATTGTAAAACGTATATTGAATGCACTAACGCGATATTTTTCTTCTTTTTTTCTTTTTTCTTTTTCTCCATTGTACATTTCGCTCTCTGTCTCTCTTGCTTTGCTGTTGTGCTATGCAAACCAACCAAAAATTAAAAAAAAAAAAAATAAAATTAAAAAATAAAAATATTAAAACATCAACCAAAAACAACTGCAAAAATTCAAAATAAATACCAAACAACAATCAACACTGCTGTAACGTTATCGATATACGATAACCGATCAACGATAAACGATGTGCAACGCTTCTCCCTTCTATAAAAAAAACATCTAAAAAACAAAAACAAAAGCTTTTAAAAGTCGCTCGTACCGTGCTGGGCAGCAAACTATTTGTGATGCTGATGAAGTCCAGCTTTTACGGGCACTTTGTGGCCGGCGAAAATCGCCACACGATTGTGCCCACGCTTGAGAGGTGCCCAAACCGTATCCGTATCCTAAACCCATGCCTAATCATCCGATAATAATAATAATAATAATAATAATAACCAACATTGACTAAACTCCATATAAACAATATCAAACTCAACTCAAATCGAATCGATTCAACTAACTTGAACTAATGCAACGCTCATTTGTGGCATGTGGCATGTTGATTTCGGGATCGCTTCTTCCATATCCGATTCCCATATGTACAATTCCATCAAAGAAAATACATATTATTATCGATTATTTGGTTTACGCTGACTGCGAATTGAGGTTACAAAATTTAGAAAAAAAAATGTTTCTATGTATTTTCCTTCATGTTGAAGATGTACTGTATTTGTATTTGCATATTAAACGCACTTTTACACGCACACAGCAGTAATACAAAATATATATATTTATATATATATGTACACTAGTGCGCTCCTCCGAAACACCCCCCCCCCCCACCCCCTCCACCACCACCCTGTCACCACAAAAAATCTTTTGTTTTGCAAAAGTTGAAATCCCGAATTTCCAGCTGCATTTCTAATGCTCAAATTTTCGCTCTAATCTTTTTGCTATTTAATTCGTGGCCGGCGCAGACTTCGCTCATTTGGCGTCAAGCCCATCCTTGATTATTCCGTCGAAGAGGACATCTCCCAGGAGGAGGCCGAGAAGCGTGAAGTTGAGTGAGTACAAAATGCAGACACAGACGGAGATAATTCAACTCCAATTCCACGCACGACACACTCTGTGGCACTGTTGTTATTTTTGATTTTGTTAACGCATTCTTTTCAGATCTTCCGTTTCGAGCGCCGGCGATAATGTGAAGGATGCGGGCGCCTTGCCGCAATATCATGTGGACAAATCGTTTGCCGATCGTCGCTATAAGGTGAGCAGTGCTCGCACCTATTTCTATCTGAACGAGGCCACCTGTGAGCGCAACATGGAGACCTTCATCAAGTGTCTGGAGGCGGTTTCCGGTAAGCGAACAATCCCCTCCCCTCCCCTCCCGAATTTCGAATTTCGAATTCCGAAGCAAACGAGTATGCAATTAACTCGATGTGCATGTGCTTCCCCCTCGTGCATGTGCATCCCCTGTGTGCATAATGTTCAACCCTTTTTTAATTTCTTAAATTATTTATGACTCATATTGTTTTATTTGTTCACGTTTTGAATTGTTTCTCGTTGAATTGGCGAAGGGGTGACTCTAAAAGTCAACTATTGCGAACAACTTTACGCTTCTTGTTTAACCATCGCTTCTTTCTTGTTTTCCAATTATATTCAATATTTGCAAAGCTTAAGGAAAGTTTTATTTTTTTATATAACCGGAAAGATAAAAACAATTTGTAATCCGTGCGGAAACAACTAAAGCTGCATGAATCAGAAACGAGTCAGTAATTAAGAAAGGAAGTTGGCTTTTTGTAGAGGTTTTTTATAATTTTGTCGTAAATATCGTCTCCGACTCCAAATCGGATATATATGCATATATATATTATTGTCCTCATTATTTATAGCCCTATTTATCTGAAAAGGGAAACTCGCTTAGTCTTAAAGTGGGCTCCTTGCAACTTGGATATATCCGTTTTTGAATGACGGATCGGGTCTCTATTCTACTAAAGAATATGTCGCAGCGAAGTCAAGTCAATTGATATGTCAGCCGGTCTGCGGGTCTACAGGTCTCTGGGGTATATAATCTTTGTCGTGCCTAAGATAACCGTTATTCCTTGAATTTCGTGTTAAATTTGAATTGATCTAGGACCATATAAATAGGAGCAATAGAAAATGAGTTTCCGCTTAGCTTATTTGTGTTTTATGTGCAAGGATATCAATTATAATTTTTAGACTTTTTTCGTTGCCATGATTTGTGCAATTTTTGGTGATTATGTTTATGATTCTGATTATCTATGGTTTTATTTTATAATTCATATTTATTAGCCGTATGTAGCCGTATCCTTCTTAGCCTCCAACTACTCTGAATTATGTGAAAAAAATGTATTCGTTTTTTTTATAATTTTGATTAATTTTCTTCCGAATGCGTCTTTCTTTCTCACCACTCACTATTTGAAAACCGTTACGTAAACGCCAACCAAATGCAAAACCGACGGCGGCCCGCTACCCAAATCCAAAAAAAAACCTATTAACGATTGTTGTTGCAACTGCAACTAACTGTAATCTATCGGAACTAAACGCCAAAAATTAAAACGAAAAATTCGAAAACTAACCAAAATGTGTATATGTGTGTGTGCGTGTTTGTATATATATATATGTGTGTATGTGTGTGTGTGTTGGCCAGACGATGATGCCAGAGAGCCGCGTGCTGCGGCCGAGGGTAAGCCTGCTTAATAAAACGTTAATCTAAAACCATAAAAAGAAATACAACTCGAGTCTCAAAGTCAAAATCGAATTATTTGTTTGTTTTGTTTTTTGCTTCATTTGATTGGATTTGTTTTGTTGTGTTTGTCGTATTAGATTTAGACTGCTTTATTGTGTAAACTTTGCGTTTGTGTATATGTGTGTGTGTGTGTGTCTGAGATGTATCAATTGCATGTGTACCGAGTAGATCAATTGGCTAAAGCGCCTTCGACAATGCCACGCCTCGCTTCGCCTCGCCGCGCCTCGCCTTGCCTCGTTTCGTATTGCTTTTGCCTTGCATTCATGCACTCACTTACCTTTCAAATGCTTCTCATTTCCGAACAACAACAACAACAACAACAACTTGCAACAACAGGCGCCACCTTCGGAACTGGCATCACAGCCATCAAACTGACCGCACTGGGCCGTCCACAGTTGCTGGTAAGCTATATGTATATATATATATATGACAAAGCTGCTATATATATATATATAAATATATATGTATATCGAACAGATATATATGCTGCATATAGTAGATAATTAATTGCATTCATTATCTATGGCTTGTTTTTAGTTGCAACTATCTGAGGTCATAATGCGCACACGTAAGTATATGGAGGCACTTGTTGGCGGTCAGGGCAATGTGCTCACCCATCACAAGACCATTAAGGATCTCGAGAAGTATTATGCCAGCGTTGGCGACAACAAGGATGTGCAGGCGTTCTTGAAGAATGTTACTTCGGACAAGGAGGGGTAAGTTTTCCACTCTTTCTTTGGTTATAGATATCTAAAGTTATATATATATTTATACATATATCGATGTAGTTTAACTTAATTTATGAAATAGTCAGCAGCTTTGTCATAAGTTGTTTTATATTAACTTAAGTTACTTGAAAGCTCATTTTGAATTCACTTGAATTTCACTACTATGAATTAGTCATCGAACCGGTTTTTTTTTTAAATCCAAACAATTTTGAGTGATTACTTTAAACACTGAAATTAAAGCTTCGCGTAAACATTAATTGAGGACACATGACTATGAAGAATTTTTGATGAAATACAATGCGATGAAATGTGACTGCCCAAGTTAGGTTTAGATGTTTATATTGATATATATAAATATATATAAATATATGTATATATATATACATATATACATTCTATTTATTTATATCGCTTTCTATATCTTTTGTTTAGCATATTGCATCTGTTTCCCTGGTCGGGCATTGTGGATGAGGATTCACAGCTTAGCGATACATTTCGCGTGCCCGATCCGATTACGGGTCAAATGCGTCGTCTGATCTCACAAATAGAGCCCAAAGAGGAGGAGATGTTTAGAAATATGATACGTCGTCTAAACACAATTGTAAAGGTAAACAACAAAAATCGAGACAAACAAATTGCATATAAATATTTATGAAGAAAATATATTTTCTTTTCTTTTCTTCAGACTGCCGCTGAGCTGGATGTGCGCATTATGATTGATGCTGAGCAAACTTATTTCCAGCCAGCAATCTCGCGCATTACGCTTGAGATGATGCGCAAGTACAACAAGGACAAGGCCATAGTATTCAATACCTATCAATGCTATTTACGTGAGGCCTTCCGTGAGGTGATTGTTTAGCATACCTTGATAACCTAACCGTGTCGACTTTAGTGTTCTCATCACGTTAACTCTGCCTTTTTTTTGGATTGCAGGTGGGCACTGATCTGGAGCAGGCCAAGCGACAGAATTTCTATTTTGGCGCCAAGTTGGTGCGCGGCGCATACATGGAACAGGAGCGGGCACGCGCCCAGGCGCTGGGATATGCCGATCCGGTGAATCCCAACTTTGAGGCCACCACAGATATGTACCACAAGACGCTAGCCGAGTGCCTGCGTCGCATTAAGGCAAGCCATCTGATATCCTCCATCTACAATTTAAATGACACCATTTTGCATCGTTGTCTTGTTCACAGGTACTTAAGGATTCTGGCGAGGATGCTCGTAAAATTGGCATTATGGTTGCCTCGCACAACGAGGACACTGTCCGCTTTGCCATTGAGAATATGAAATCGATTGGCATCTCGCCGGAGGATAAGGTCATCTGTTTTGGTCAATTGCTGGGCATGTGTGATTACATCACCTTCCCGCTGGGTGAGCAATCAATCGTATCATTCATATCACTGCATTTACTCACTCCATCCATACACAGGTCAGGCCGGCTACTCGGCGTACAAGTATATACCCTACGGCCCCGTTGAGGAGGTGCTACCGTATTTGTCGCGTCGCGCCCAGGAGAACAAGGGTGTGCTCAAGAAGATCCAAAAGGAGAAGCGTCTGCTCGCCAGCGAGATACGGCGTCGCCTTTTCGGTGGACAGCTCTTCTACAAGCCCAAGGGCAACTATGTGCCCATCTAAGCACAGTTGGCCAAAATAGCGGCCAATCGACCGACACTCGATTAACCCCACAATACACGGACACCTCACTGACAATGACAACAATTGACAACTGGAAAACACCTGATCAACCGATGACACCGGCGAGAGACTCTGCTGCGAGCATGCTTTTCAGTTCAAAACTTGTTTCTCTAAATGTTTTATCGCTGGACACGCCCCCATATATGCATCTATATAGTGTGTGGCATAGATGTACAATATATGTATGAATGTATACGCAAGTGAATCTCCGCAGCAATGCAACAAAATGTCCGTTTCATGTCAAGTTTTCGTCTAGCTAAAATTTCAATATACGCCACGCATCTTATATATATATATATTATATAAACCTAGATAAATATATATATAGATACTCGAAACGTGTGCAAAACGAATGCGAGAAGAAAAGCATAGCAAAGATCAGCGAGAAAAGTAAAACAACAACAACAACAACAACAACAACAACAACAACAACATAATGTTCAACTAACGACAGTTGTTGCATATGCATACATATTAATTTCGATATTTGTCAAAAATATTTGTACGTCTTGTTGCAACATTAATACAGCAGCTATGTCTGTGTGTGTTACACATAAATAGTAATAAAAGCCGAAAACCAAAACATGATGCAAAAATTCTCTTGCGCGAGTTACGAAATCGAAAAATACAACAACAACAAAATCAACAACAAACGTAAACATAAGAATACATCAAATTATATATATGAGAGCAAATATATATATATATATATATATATATATATGTGTATGTATATGTATTTATAAATAGATGTATAGTATGTGGCTGCATTTTAGGAAAGTTTCGAGACAATTTCAATTCAAATAGTTCGAGCAGTTTCTTAATTCGTGTTATTTCTCAAAAAAAAAAAAAAAAAGTTTTCATCATATGTGTGATCTTTTATGTTATTTCCTTAAGCATTAACTGCAGTTTATATATATGTATGTATGTATGTATGTATGTATGTATGTATGTATATATAAATATATTATATAGATCGCCTCAGCATAGTCGCTGCATTTGTTCCTTTACGCCGTCAGAGCAACCCTCAAATATATGTCATAGTTATAAATACTACTTATATCTATATACATATATTATATTGCCACCCAGGGATAAACCTAAACCTAACTGCAAGTTTTATTATTATTATAATAGCTTTAATTATAATTTTTGTTTTATGTTTTTTCGTGGAAACAAGTTTAGAAACCGATTACGATATTATGCATAGAATCTAACCGCTTCACTCCACTCATTGTATTCTGCCTAGGAGTTGGTCGCTTCAGTGTGACTATCGTTAATCGATAACTATTTATGTAATTATGTATGATGTAATTGCGCGTAACCGTATCAAATCAAATTGTTTTTTTTATGTATTATTCTATATACATTCATAAATATGTATTGCATAAAGCAACTTTTGCAGTTTAACTTGGTATGTGTATTGCTATATACGAAACTATACATTTTCATATGTAATAAAAAACACAAAATAAATGAAAGTCAATAATTGTTAACTATTTCAATGACAATAATAAAATGTTAAAAACTATTTCTCGTTATAAATGTAATATTTCCAATGGGCCCCCAATTGCCGCATATTTCAATTTGATATATTTTTTTTTAACTGCTAAGTGGCAAGGAACTCGTTAAGATCAATAAGGACTAACACTCACCAAGTTTGGCGATATCCGTTAAATATCAGCACCAGCATCCTAGATTACTAGATTATATGTAACTATCGATTGCTCTCCAACTTTTAAGAAACGCTTACTTGTCAGAGCTACTCAATATGGGCGACGAAATAAAATCACCTAAAAAGAATTTAGATCTGTTAGCTGATCTGAAATCTGTGGACAATATGCTGCGAAGCCTTAAAGTCGACGCCGATCTAGCCAATGCGATACCGATGCAGCAGGATGAAGCGATTGTGAAGACCATCCCCAAGCCTTCGCCACCAACTGCTGGTAAAGTGCGGCTACGTGCGAATACACTGTAAATCAAAAAATGTGGTATAATTGAAATAAAAGGTACTTTCTCTGAACAGATAATTGCTCTTACCTCTAACACATTCTTACGGACTTTTGTCGAACGGATTTTTTTTAAATAGTGCTCTCTTTTAATCAAAGGACATTTTCATCCCACTTGTAGTTTATGACTAAACAATAATTTTGTGATTTCAAAGTTCTTCAAAGAGTACATATTCCTTGATTGACTGAAAGTCTGTAAGGATTTGGCTAAGTGAGATAATTTTTCTTTTTCAGACCAACCGGCAACAGAAAAAACGTTTTGGCAAAAAAACATGTCCGTTTATTTGTTGTGTCCTCGCTGAACTTGTATTATTACTTAAGTACTTACGAATAGCACGTAATTGAAGATAGTGCTTTTAAGAAGTGAGTTCGCAAAAGTGAATTATCCGAAAAATAAATTACTGTAGATGGTAGTATGAACACATTGTGTAGACTCTTATGATAGATCACTTGACTAAACATTTAATTGGACATGAGGCAAATAGGATACAAGTATAATACTATTACACACAATACACTGAGTTAAGTCATATATAAATTCACTAAATTGACGCAAATTGAAGCCGGAGTTGCTAAACCTCGATTCCGTCATCGGATCGCTTGTTCTGACGCTGCAGAGCCTCCTCGGCGTTAAGCTTGGTCTTCTCGGTGCGTGTGTGCCAGACGAGCACATCGCGACAGTTGTTGGCCAGCGGTTGCAGTTCCTCCCGGGTGGTGAGGTAACGCAGAATTTCGCTTTCCTGATAGCCTCGCTGCACTTTATATGAGAATACCGCCTGCGGATATTTGAAGAACAAATCTGTGCTAATGCCAAATGCGGCCATATCGATGGGAAAGGGACGCTCCGGCCGCCAGGCGGCATTAAAGCCAACCACCTTGTTGTCGCTATTGAGCAGCGGACGCTCGACCATTAGGCCGCCCACCAGGCCAACGGGCCAGATGCCCACACGACCTGTCTGAATTTTAGCCATTTCGGCAAACAGCTCCACAGCATACGAATTGTCATCGTCCATGAAGAAAACGATCGAATGACGATCGGGTGACGCATGTGAACGCAGCCAGGCGAGCGCCAAATTACGCTGCTCGACGCCGCGCGGCTTTATCCAATTTGGATCCTTGCCCTGCAGCTTGAACTCCGGCGTCGTCTTAGTATTTAGCTGTACAAAGCGATTCTCCAATCCGGCGCGGAGCAGCACATTGTGCACCAGCTTCGAGGTACTATTCGAATCTTCAACAATGATCCAGTACAGATTCGGCACCAGCATAAACAAATGCGAAAGCCTAAAATTAATGATTTATATATGCATTTCATTCATTTTGTTAATTGATGCAATTGATGGTCACCTGGTTAGCTCGGCTTTTTGTGCGGGCCGCGCATACGTCGGCGTTATGGCATAGATTTTGGGCAATGTGTCCGCCTGGGCTTTTGAGTACATCGCCTGCAGATACTCTGGGCCCTGGCAGATGCGTTGGCCGTTACGATGCACCATCAGTAGGATGACAATAAACACAATAATCAAAACGAGCACTTGGCGCGGGCGTATGCGTACCTCAGACATGTCGCATCTAATCTCTCCTTAAGTAATCAAAATTATACAAAAATCGCCAGCGTGCCACTGCGGCAAAACAAACAAAAATAAAACAAACAATAAATATACATATAGTTCTGTTTGCCTTCCACTCATTGTACTGTCTACCTTTTACTTTTCTCTACACCGTCAACATTAATAAAACTAACGCTTCAATTTGTGTTTTGGTATTCAGAAGGAAGTTAAAATGAATTTACAAAAAATTATACATAGTGACAAAATTGTGCTATTGGTAAAAATTCGATAGGTGCGTCAACGCGATACGGCCATTCAACTGGTTTCCAATACTTGCGAAACATCGATATATCGATAACTACATAAGAAATTAACGATTACTGTTTCTGAGCGACACCATCGTCAAGCGGTTAGTTTAAATCGAATTTACATTGCCACAGTTTTGGAATTGAAGCAACCCAGTAAATCAAAACATATTGTGTTCGTCATTTACATACTAAAATTCATTGCTATACATCATTGAAAAAATTAAGAAATTATTGTTACTGATAAAACGATACACGCCATGGGCAAAATTGTGAATGACATTAATCAAAGTCCACCAAATTTAAAAAAATCAGAAAATGTAGGAGCAGACCAGCAAAAACTGAAATTTATTGGCATCTGTGCGTTAACCGATAGCAAACTGTCCAAACTACACCACCTGGATAAGCTCACTGACAAAGAATTGAACTCGGTACAACTGGAGCGCCAATCGCTGATCGATGACTATCGCCATCTGGAAGAGATGTCACTTCTACATAAACTGAAAAGCCGGACCTGCAAAGCGTCGAAGTTACCAAGACCGGAAAAAATGTTCAGCTATGATCCATTGAACAAGTTCTTTCGCTGCATGATATCACACAGTATGGAATTCTGCACATACATGGAATGTGAATTGAAAATCATAACCGATTTTCGCAAGGATCGCACCCTTAAAACCCTTATGATGTCTAACGATGAGCGTGAATCGGAACAGTATTTTTCTTATTTTGAGTATTTAGATAATATGTTGAAAAATGGTCAGAAGGTCCAAGTCATGGAGATTGTGGCCAAAACGCTTTTATGTTTCCATCGTTATCCGAATCCTGTCAAGAATCCTGTCCGGCCCGGCTTTAGGCGTAGCTATATTCCCTGTTATTCCCGAAGAATCAACGCTAATGACATAAATTGAATAGTCGATCGAAATTGAATAATGCCTAAGGCTACGCATATTTGTTCTTTCATTTGTTTTATTCGATTCGTCATATTGAAATACACTTATTTCCGTTAGTATTATTTTAAACACATTTTCAATTTAATTTAGTTTATCAATTTGTTTCTTTTATATATCCTTGGATGTATGTAATTTTTGCACGCTTACTACCGAATTACTTTTATTTTTATGTATGTTTTTTTTTTTAAGTTTAATTCTTTTTTATTTTTAGTTCTGGGACTGTCATCGAGTTAAGACTGAAATTGGTTTGCATCCCGAACGAATTTTAAATTCTAAATGCCCGACACAGTTTTACTTGTTTTCTTTTTTCAGGGTAGATTTTAGTTACACTTGGTTGGGGCTCCATGTACAAATATTGGTATGTATATTGTATATAAGTTAACTATACGTTGGGGTTTGGGGTCGACTTAGGGGTTTGTCTACGATTAGTAGTTGTAGGTAATCCTTGTATTTAATTGTAATTGTAATTTGTAGTCGATATTTGTAATTGTAATTATAATAGTAGTTGTAGTAGTTAGTATTTTAATAGTAAATAGTAGAGTACATATCGAAGTATACATTTATATAAATTTACGAGCTTTTCTTTATTTTTTTTTTTTTAATGCCCAACGCAGACAGACAAACGAAGACTCAGACACA
The DNA here is from genome assembly GCA_037043585.1 of Drosophila mimica. Taxonomy (NCBI): domain Eukaryota; kingdom Metazoa; phylum Arthropoda; class Insecta; order Diptera; family Drosophilidae; genus Drosophila; species Drosophila mimica. Next base: position 1,380,021 of record JBAMBE010000576.1, on the reverse strand, counting down.
CATACATACACACACACACAAACACACACATAAACATTGACATTCATTCAGATTTCAGACAAGTTTTATTAAAACTATTACATTGGTATATTTTAGGTTTATTATAAGTATTTCTTTTGTTTAGCTAACAATTAACTTAGTTTTTAGTATGTCTATGATCATAGTTCTCTCTCTCTCTATATCCTTCAATATGTCCATTCCCACTCTTTCTCTCTTTGAAGTAGCTTTATTGTTATTCCAAACTAACAAGTGCACACAAGACGGATATACAGTTGCTCAAAGCGAGCGTTAAGCAGCGATAAGCAACAAATTTAAAGTGCTATAAAGTTTAAACAAGGAAACAAATTCAAAATATTTAAATGCCAATTTGTTTAATGTTATATTACATTTCAAAAATAAACTTTAGTTTTTATTAAAATATTAATTAATTAATTAAAATTAGTCAAAAACTGAAAACATATCCAAAATACAGGTCAAAGCCACGTTAAGCAGTCTTAAGAAAATTTAAATATTTGGCGTATAAAACATTATATAAGGATGTTAATACTTAGTATGATATCCTTTAGCCTTAACAACTTCGTTTAACCTATTTTTCATGGAAGATACCAGCTTCCGGGTAGTTTCTGGGCTGATCTTGCTCCACTCCTCCAGCAGAGCATTTTTGAGATCTTGTTTGCTGGATATGTTGTAATTCCGGATGTTATTTTGCAGCAGAGCCCACAAATTTTCAATAACATTTAAGTCTGGAGACTGGGCCGGTGAAATTATCACGTGGGGGCAGTTCCAGATAAGCCAGGACTGTACTATTCCGGACTTATGCTTGCGGTCTTTGTCCTGGAAGATCCGGAAAGTGCGTCGGATTCGAGCTTCTCGGCACTTAGGAGTAAATTTTCCTTTAGCATATCGAAGTACACATTCCTGTCCATTGTTGTTTCAATAATCACAAAATTTCCGCCACCGGCTGCCGAGATACATGCCCATACCATTACACTTCCTCCGCCGTGCTTGACTGTTGCCTTTAAGTGATTGGGATTCAGTTCAGTATTGGACTGTCGCCACATATAATTCCATCCGTCCTGGCAAAAAATGTTGAATTTGTACTCATATTCAAATATGACTGTGTTCCAGAACTCCAAATCCTTGTCCAAGTGGATTTTGACGAACGTCATCCCAGACCCTATATTTTTTGCTTTTACAAATTTCTTTTTCCGTGGTTCTCGAGCCTTAAAGTCATGGTTTCGCAGAACTTGGAGCACAGTTCCCATACTGAACTTTTTCTTTATTTCATCCTGCACCTATTGAGTCAGTTTTTGAGCCGATAGGTTAAGATTTGCCCTTGAAATCTTGATGATCCTCGGCTCGTCCTGCTCGGTGAAAATAGGATTTGGTGCCATTCCGCCCTTGTCCTCTGTCCAATTTTCGTCCACGAAACTCCAAATGATGCAGAATGCACTTGAGGTGTTTAGATTGACCATTTTAGCTATTTGGCGATATGAATATCCAATTTTTAAGTGTTCCAGGATGAGTTTCCTTTGCTGAATGGTGGTCAGTTTGCCCATGGTCCTTGTTGGCTTATTGCACCCGAATTGCAGGAAAAAACTTAACTGACTACGAAGGATTGGTCTATTTATACCGAAAAAATTTAACTTTAGGTAAAAAAAATCCGGGTTTTATGGCACCCAGGTGTCTACAATGTAACTGTTTGTTCTTGGGTTTGACCCAAAAACTTAGGTACTTCTTACATAACCCGACCTAACGGGTGTGGAAATTCCCGTTTATTAGGGTCATATATTCATTTCGGTGGTTCATATATGTACCTGCCATCGGTCTTTGGAATTTTTGAAAAATAATGAATAATGAGTTTATGGCAAGCAATTAAACTTTTTGCTTGTCGCTGCTTAACGCTCGCTTTGAGCAACTGTATATTTATATTGTATTTTTTTTTAACAAAAACAAGATCTAAAAAATAGAAAAAAAAATTTAACCAAGGAGAAAATTTCGGATATAGGTTGTTCATATACATATGTATATAGGAGGTATATGTATATGTATATGGTATTTGTATATTTTTGTATTTGTATGTATAATAATGCTACTTTGGTCTGTTAGCCAACAGCTTCCAAACTTCAAGCTCGAGCCACAATAATTATAATAATAACCATAATGAATTAAAAATAATCATCAAGAACTATATGGTAATATCAGAAAAATACAGCCCTGCATATGGGAGTGACACAGCGCTTAGCTTTTGTGCGTGGTGCTGTGCACATGATTTACACAATTTTAAGGAGGAACGGGAAAATCGCAATAAACATACATACATACATACACACACACAAACACACACACACGCATGCAAGTACACTACAAAGTATTATTGTATTTAGGTGCAATATTTTTTGTATGTACGCACAAAACTACCACATTTAGATTTTAGATTATATATGCATATATTATATATATTACATAAATACACACACATAAGAAACATTGAATTTATAGCCTAGCACAATAATAATCATATTTGTTGTTCAATTTAGTCCCAACTGTTTTTTAATTGTCTTTCGGGTGAGACGCTGCGTGGCTATGCAAATGACAGAGACAGCACTATGTGTGTTTCGAGGATGTTTTCGAATTTTCTTTTTAGTTAGAACGAGCTCGTATTTAATTAGCTTTTACAAATCTACAGCACACTGAACACCAAATATTTATTTAGCATTTCGATTTCTTTAACTTATTTTTGTTACTTTAAAATTTGTAAACATTCTCTATGCGCACTTAGATCTCTAAAAAATTTTTTTTGTTTGTTTTTGAATTTTTTTTTTATTTAAGAATTTGATTAAAATAATGACGTTTCTTTTAGCTCGTGTTTAGATTTGCTTACATTTTACTTGGTTTTAAATGGGTTTTGTGTTTATTTATTTAGTATTATTTGTATTATATGTGTATGGGTAGCGTATATATATAAATTATATATATATATATATAAATATACATAAATTATATATTTGTATATATTTGTATATATATATATATATATATATAAATATATATAGATTATAAAAAAAAATTTGTATTATTCATATAATATTATATGTTATAGTTGCTTCTTACAATGTCTAGGCTTTGATTTATGTGTGTGTTTTGCATCGAACTGCTGCTTAACTTTCTTTATCTCATTTTTTACTGGATCTATAGCCTTTTTTAGAGGATGTTTTGTATGAAGGAATTTAGGATAGTTGGCTGTGCTTCAAGAGCGGGGTTTCTCTTTTTTATAGCATAGTATGCATCTCTCATTAGGCTTATGGCTGTTGGGGTTGGCAACAAGTTTCGCCTGCTTACAAACCATAGATATCTTTTTATAGATATTTATATATATATATATATAATTGTTTTTTTTTTTTTCTTTTATACATATATCAAATTTTTTAAATACATATAAACGCAAATTTCTTTTTGTATTTACAATTACCATTTGCTCTGTTCTTTGCACACTTCTGACTTTTACCTTTTTTTCTTCCTTTTTTATATTTTGTTTAAACAAACTAAATTTTCGAGGCGTACAAATATAGCTCATTTTCAGTTTGTTTACTACGCATCTCAAGCTACGGATGCGTATTTCTAACAGATCAAATTATTTATAATAATGTCTAGACTTCATTGGTGTTGGTGAAAAAAAAAAAAATATATATATATATGACAATTCTTTATACGAAAAAAATTTTCAAAATGCGCTAAAAATTCAATTTCTTCAAATACAAACTAGGTGCACTAGAAACCTAAATAAATACATTAAATAGAATTAATTCTTCTTGTTTTCTTTACGAGTTATTACTAGAAAAATAACAAAATCCAACCAAATATGAATATTTGTTGTTGGTATCTTAAATTTAGTGTTTTGTGTACAATTGTATAAAGTGTGGAGGACATTTCATGCATTATTACGTTTTCGGGTTCCTTTTCGAAACAAAAACTTAACCTAAACGCTGTTCCTGACTTGACATGATGTTCTGTGGTTGTTTGTTGTTGTTGTTATGTTTTGTTATTTGTTAATTGATATTCTGTGTGAGGCTTCCAATGGTGATCAATAGTTCAACAATAGTTGGATTATAATTAAACATTACATTAGCTTAAAAAGCGTATTGTTATAGCAAACATAGATATATAATATAATATATATATATATATATATTATATATATATATATATATATATATATATATATATATTATATATATATATATATATTATATTTATATATGTGTAGGTGTAGGTGTAGTTGTAGTTGATTAGTTGTAGTTGGTAGATGTTGTTATGTATGTTGTGTGTAGATGTGTATTTGTGTGCAAATGTTGTATGTGTTGTCTACAATGGATGTCACATTTAATCAAGCAACTTAATAAAAGCCTATGTTTTCTTATGTTTTGCGTTTGCATTCTGTTTTTCCATTTTCATTTGCGGTTTGGTTTCCTTGAGCTGTGTTGTGTTCCCAGTGTCGCATCGTTTCCAGTTTTTCAACAAAAAGTTCAACAAACACAATCAGGACGAAGGGAGAAATGACATGTCGAAGTGAAGTGGTGGACGCCGCACTTAGGAATCATCCAAATCGTCGTCCTGCTCGTTGTAGAAAAGCACGCTTTTGCTATTGATAACGTCACTCCAGGCTAATAATTAAATCAAAAGGGAGAATGACATGTGAGTAATGAATTCAAAATACAACAATACTATATAATTATAATAATAATTTTATTTTATTGTATTTTGTTAATGTGTTAATTTTATTAGGAAATTCCGCCTCTATAGGAAAAAATCTGACGACACTTTTTAATATATCAGCGCAGATCTAATCGGAAAGAAACTATTGAAACGGATCGAAAATGGTGCTAATAACATCCGATATTTGGGTTAACAAAAACTAAATAATCTTCGATGGAAACTATATTCAAATTTTCAGCACGATAGCTTTCTTATTGAGACTAGCTTGCATAATGCTAAAGCTACATATATATATATATATATATGTATATGCTGATCATGAATGACGACAATAAAAAATACACTGCACAAGAGTAAAATAAACAGAGTATATATATACATATATGTATGTACATCATATGTACATCATGTAGAATGCGAATAACTCGCTGCACTTACAGTTGCTGATGTATTCGGTGAGAACCTCTGTGTAGGAATCCATTTGTGGGGTGGGAGGTGTTGATATTGACGTGCCGCCTGCTGTCATCTCTGTTACGGGTATGGCAGCTGCTGTCGTTGCCACCAGGTCCGACTTGAGATCGGACATGAAGCTAAGCTCGCACAGCTGCTCCTCTTCATTCAGCGTGACGGAAGCACCGCTACCGCCAGCTCCATCTCTAGTTGCTCCCTTTTCTGGCTGATCCTGTGAATTGCTGCGAGTGCAGCTGCCGCTGCGCGACCCGGATGCCGACTCGGAGACGGATACGGAAACAGAAACAGATGCAGATGCCGATGCTGAGGACGAACTGGCGGCGGCAGCGGCAGCGGCACGTGCGGCTGCAATGATGGCCGTCTCAATATCATTGCACGTCTCCAGCTGTTGCATGGGTACCATTGGCTGCTCATCGTGGTTGCTGGTGCTGCTGCAGCTGCTACTGTTGCTATGGCTATTGTTGCGGCTCTTGCTGGTGCTGGCATTGGCCTTGCTTAGAAAATTGGACACATGCTCCTTGATGCTGGCAGCGGTTGCGATGGCGGCCGCAGCGCTTGCGGCTGCGGCTGCTGCGGTTACTGCGGCAGCCGCGGCGGCAGCAGATGCAGCTGCAGCTGCGCTGCTGGATATGTTAATGCCGCTATCGCTGGACTGATTGGCCAATTGTGAGCTGACCCCCAAGTTGGCCAAGTTGCTGTTGTCATTGTCATTGCTGCCACTGCTCAGCGCCGATGAGGATGCGGAGGTGGAGCACGAAGCCGAACTGGATGCCGTTGACGATGTTGATGAATTATTAACGGTTGATGCTGCATTGGGCGACGACTGTGCCGCCTGCCCTGAGATCAGCAGCATATCCAAACAGGCCGAACTATTGACCACATCGGATGCAGCGCCTGAATCATTTAAGAGCAGCTGTTGCAGCTGCTGTTGTTGTTGCTGCTGTTGTTGTTGCACATCGGTTGCTGTTGCTGTTGTCGCTGTTGTTGGCGTTGTCTGCTGCTGTTTGTGCTGCGGTTGCAATGCCGCTGACTTCTCCTCATCCTTTTGCTTATCTTTACTGATGGGAGATGATTGCTGCGGCTGAGGCTGCTGCTGTTCCTTATCGCTGCTGGCATCGTCAAACAGCTTCAGCTCGTCCTCATTGAAATCGCCAAAGATGAACTCGTTGTTGAGCCTGCCCATCGCCGAGTCGCGATCATCGTTGAGTATAATTACAGCCGGACGATTGCCCAGCGGCAACGAGGTGCTTGTGGTTTGCACCGATGCAGTTGAAGTGTTGTTCGGCTTTTTGGCAGTTTCCGTTTGGGTGGCTGCAGTGGCTTTGTTGCTAAAGGTAACGGGCGGCGACAGCGGCGGCGGTGACGACTGCGACGACTGATCCTCCTGACTAGGCTTTTGGCTGGAAGATGATTTATCTTGCTTTTTGATGTTGCTAATGCTATTGCTGCTGCTGGGCGATAGCTCCTTTGGCTTGCTGCTGCTGTTGCTGCTGCTGTTGTTGCTGCTACTGTTGCTGTTGCTCTTAGTCTTGGCTGAGGTGGTTGCTGCCGTTGGCGCTGTATCCAAGCTAGACTTGTCGGGCAACTGCTGCTGATGCTGCTTGGCAGCTGCTGCAAAATTGTAGCCCGTGGACATGTGGGCCGGCAGCGACACATAGTTGACGCTATGACGCTTGACGGTCTTCTCCAGCGCTGGATATTGTAAATCCAGATTGCTGCTATTGAAACTATAACTGCTCGCATCATGCTCCACACTTTTCGACTTTTGCAGTGCATGCGCCGGCGCTGCAACTGACATTGCAGCAGACGATGGTCCGCTTGAGCTACAACTGCCAATGCTGCCAGTTACTGTTGTTGTCGGTGTTGTTGTTGCTGCTCCTGCTGCTGCTGACAAAACTGATGGCTCATTGTGGGTATCCATTTCCCAGCTGTGGTGGTTGTTGCTGCTGCTGCAGTTGTTGTTGCCCAGGCTCTGCGAGTAACGAATTAAAGCGGCAGCAGCTGCCGCTGTTGTGGACAAAGTGGAGACGGCGCTGGGCAGTTCGGGAAAATCGGGTCGGGCCAGCTTAGACTTGGCCTTGGGCAACTGTTGCAGCTGTTGTGGCTGCTGCTGTCCTTGAGCTTGCGGCTCGGCAGATTCGTGACCGACATCCTCACCGGCTTTGGCCAGCTCCTCGCGCTTGTTGCGTGCTATGTCTGCATACGAAATGGGCGCTGGTGAATGGTTATTGTTGTTGTTGTTGTTGTTGTTGCTGTTGTTGCTGCTGGTGCTGGTGCTGCCGATGTTATTCTTGTTGTGCTTGTTTTGAACGACAACGCGCTTGTTGTTGTTACTCTTCTTTTTGCCAGTTTGTATGGGCAGCGAATGCACCGAATCGAGATCACTGGAATCGGACTTCTCCGATGGCGGCATTGAGGATGTGGACTTGCGACGCGAACTATCTTGTGATGCACTTGCAGCAGTTGCCGTTGCGGCTGCAGCCGCAACTATTGTCTGATGCTGTTGATGTTGCTGCTGCTGCTGCATCTGTTGATGGTGTTGCTGCTGTTGCTGCTGCTTGTTGGTATAGTAATTGTTGCCGCTATTGTTGTAGTAATCGATGCTGCCGCGCAAGCGTTGCGACATCATGTTGGATGATGCGGATTTTGTAATCTGTTGCATGCGCTGCAAATTGCCACCAGTTGTGGCTGCCGCAGCAACTGCTGCATCATCCATGGTGACGGCTCGTTGTTTCTTTGGTTTCTTCTTCTTGGTCACCACATGAAACTCGGCCGTCTCGCTGAGCACCGTGTTGAGCGCCTCCAGCTCAGACATGCGCGCCAGCGTTGGTAACGATGCCAGCGTCGACGACAACTGTTGATACTGCTGATCGTGTTGTACGTCCAACGGCGGTGTTGGTGTTGATGGCGCCACAACAGATTCGGTCCATTTGCTGGTGGCGGCGGCAGCATCGTTGAGTGTCGGTTCACCCAAATACTGTAGCTCCTCGGTGCCCCAGGAGCGACGTTCACCCTTTCGTGCCTGTTGATGGTGTTGCGAGTGCGACTGTTGGTGGTGCGATTGTGGCTGCTGTTGCTCCTTGTTGCAGTTCTTGTTAATGTCCGCAACGGAGGCGGAATTGTGCTTGCCACCGCCACCAGCAGCACTCTTCTTGTTGCGCATCATTTCGGTGGTGGCCGCTTGTCGCTTAAGCTCATCTACCTCCATTTTGGCACAGCTGCGCAGCTCCTCGAGAGAATTGCATTTCTTGAGCTTGTTCTGCTTCTTGCGCTCCTTTTTCTTTTGCTGCTGCTGCAGACCAGGGGCGCCATCATTCTCTATATACTTGACCAGCTGCTCAACGGGATCCTTGCCACGATAGCCGGCAACCGATTCAACATCGACGGTGGTCGTATTACGCTCCTGCTGTGACTTCTTCTTTAATTTGAGCTTGGTTGCCGGCTGCGTCATGGAAACACCGACGCCCCCAAAACCGGGCGTCTGTTGCATTTGACTGTTGAAAGAAGCAGCAACGGCAGCGGCAGCCATTGCTGTTGTTGTCGTATTCGGACCAGTGGTGAGCAATGTGGAAACGCTATTCGAGCGTTGTTGTTGCTGCTGCTGTTGTTGTTGCTGTTGTGGCAACTGTTGCTGCGATCCGCCCATTGAGCTAGCAATAAGCGTGTTAAATTGATTTGAGGAGCCACTGGCGCTGCTGTTGCCGCTGCTGTTACCACTGCCGCCGGCATAGCCGCCATCGCTCAGCGCATTCCCATTCTCGTCAAACTGCCGCTGCAAGCAGAATATAAAAATCAATTACAACAACAAAAACCAATTTGGTCGATAAATTAAGAACAGTGGGTTGTGATCCAGATCTATTAAGATCTAGAAAAGATGACATTATTCAATTCAAAGTTTCTATGGCAGCTGTCCGATCTGGACTCTGCACAATGTGCCTGCAGACAGACGATCAGATTTTCAGTATCATCAAGATGGCATGGAAACATGCACGACTTTTATATACAATTATATAGCAATTTTTATTGCACATTTAAACACAGTACAAAATGTAACTGCCATTGTAGCACCCTTACCGATGTGGTCTTAGCAATAGCTGCTGCTGTGGCTGCTGACATCATGCGCCCAATCTTTGCCGGACGTAAATCGGAGCCAGCATCGTTGGCCGACGACGAGGTGGATGGGTTAGACATGCCGCTAACACCGTAGACGGACGAGCAGGCCGTATAGCTGTCATTCAGTGACACATAACCAGCCTCAATTTTGCGCTTCTGATCATCCAATCCAACAGAATAACCAGTAGCATTGCCTTGCGATGCTCTGTAAATGTTGTGGTTTTGATATTGTTGCAAGTGCTGTTGCTGATTATGCTGTTGCAGCATCTGGGGTTGCTGGGGTTGTTGTTGCAGCTGTTGTTGCAGCTGTTGTTGCTGCGGCTGTTGATTCTTAGTAGACAGTTCGAGCACAGAAAATTGAAGGGGATCATCGATTAGGAACTCTTTGACTGCACCCGCATCCTTGGTTTCGGTTGGCTGCTGTTGTTGCTTTTGCATCTGCTGGGTGAGAATATCAAGCAGCTTCTCACATTTCAGGGTTACGGCCTGGTTCGATGACGACAGCTTCCTATTCTTGCGGGCTTCCCGAAGCAATTCAAGCTGCATCTTCTTTAAAAGAGATTGAAAAAGGGTCTGGATTAATTCTCTTTTTACAAACGATATATATTTACATATCCAATATGTAATTGAGGTATGCCTACTTTATAGTCTAACACCCAAACACACAATTGTTGTGCTTCTTCTATTTTTCTTTTTCATGAATAGTAAACAAACTCTAGATCTTCGGGAATATACCTGTCAAAACCCGGGTCGAAATCAATTTTGATCGATCTTGGCGATATGCAAACAATGACCGACAATGTTATATCTTTGTATAACGAAGAGATTGGCATAATCAAACTGATGAGTATTAAACAATATGGTGAAAAAACAATATTAGAAGTTGGACTGATTAATTTGCCATTTATTACTTTGATTCAACTGAATTTAATTTAAATCGGGTTTGATATATGGTTTCGTAGTTGAAGAAAAGGGCTTCAGTTGTCGTATAACTAACTATCTTTGTATAAGATCAGATCGCAATTCATTTCATCCAAAAGATTAACCCATTTGCCAACTGCGATAACGCTTACCTCCGACGGATGTTCAACCTGATATTGTTTGATGACGGGCAAGCCGTCGCCAGATACATTTTCAGGTGAATAACCCCCAGCAACGTCCTGCTCATCCATATCTAACTGCACGTCAAAGGTTCCTCCACCTCCAGCTCCAACTCCAGTGGCGGCTCCTGTTGCTGTTTCCGTTTCATTCAGCTGACTGGGCTGACTGCAACGATAGCTCTTACTGTTGGTGCTGCCGCTTGCCGTGGCAGCAGCAGCAGCAGCATTTGTATTCATAACGATCTCCTCGCCCAATGCGAGTTTTAACTTGGCCTCCATGCTGGCTGCCTCAAAGTAAACGTTGCCTGGCAAGCTGCCGCCTTCGCGCTGTCTCGCCGAAACAGACGTTGAGTTGTTACTATTGTTGTTGCTGTTGTTGTTCTTATTTTTCTTGCCGGCGAGTGTGGCGTTTTGGTTGTTACTACTGCTGTGCTGCTGGCGTCGATTGGTACGCGCGTTGCCACCACCACCACCACCGCCTAGCTGATAATCACAGTTGAAACGTTGGGCTGCCGCCGCTGCCGCTGCAGACGTTGTAGCCAGCTCGCTGCGCTGCGTCGCCTCGACCAGATCCTGAAGGGAGCCGCCCTGCTTGTGACGATTCGTCGTCGTCCGATTATAGCTACTGCTACTATTGTAATTGTTGCTATAATTGTTGCTATTGTGCGCTCCGAAGTTGCTGCCGCTGCCAACGCAGCCGTGATAGCCCCCGGACGTTGATGATGATGCGGACGTGTTGCGTACTAGATTGGAATGAAGTGCACGATGAGAGTTCGCCTCGTCGTACTCAGCCTTTTTGAGCATTTGCTGTGGGGGAAAGGGGACAAACAAAACAATATTAAATACGTTATTTCTGGGTGGGTGGTAACTAAATAATGTAAGACTCACCAGAAAACGCTCACTTTTGTTTTTGCGATCGCCGGGATTGCGATACCAATAGGCCTCCTCGAGTAGTTTCTTCAATGATGCGTCATCGAGATCATTAATTTCGCTATCCTCCCAAGCATCATACTTTGCCTGCAAATTGATCGTGTTTTTAACTTTGGTGGTTATTTTTTTTATTATCTTTTGTTCATGTGTGAATCCAAATTGACTTCAATTCTTGTTAAGCACTGAGCAGCGTGTTCGCATCTAACCTCAAAACACTTAACTTAACTTAGCGACAGCTTACAGTGTGTGTATTTTTTTTATTTTTTTTTTTTTGGATAAGGAAGTGCGGCGAGGAGGACTCGTTGCAAGCTGAGCTTAAGAAACTTCAGCTTTATTTTCTGCGTCTTGCCGCTGCGCCTTTATTGATTAATCTAACACATGCAATGCAGTTGTCTCCAGTTTAAATACAGTTTCGATGTATGTACACATTTATGTATAAGTATGTATATCTATATATACAGCTCAAATCACATAAACAATTGAGCGACGATAAATAATTATTAAGTAAATTAAAACAATTTTGTGCGTGTGGTTTACAGTATTTGTATATGGCGTCGGTGGTGGCGGCGCCACAAAACCAACCGTTTCACGGTAAGCTCAAAGAATTACAATTAGAGCCAATACCGATAAACAAAAAACCAAACTCTTAATCAGTGCTGTACAAAATAATTATATATATTTGTTATTTATATGTATATTAAAAGAAAACGAAAAATTTATAGACGATTTGAAAAAAAAAAAAACAAAAAGCACATTCGGCCTGCCGATCTTCACTTCCACTAAACACCGGCACAAATCCAAATTCAATGCAATGGAAGGAACCATGGCACTTTCAGAAATTAACGGCAGTTTTCCAATAAAAAAATACGAGAGTGAAAGAGAAACTATACGTTAACATTGCTTGCGGTTTTCGTCTACGAGTGCTTGCTTGCCTGCTTGCTCTGGGCTTTATTGTTGTCGGTTAGGTTAGGCAGTAAATAACAGCTTTAATTATCAGTTTTGCAACACATTCTTGCAGATGACGTTACCTAGCACTACAAACCAAAACAACTTCACTTCAACACACGACAATCAGAGCAGCAGTAACAATTAAATTTAAATCAAATAAGTGCCAGACTTTAAATTAATCTAGTTTGTAAAGTTTATGATGGATCGATTGATTGATGTATGTACGTATGTATGTTTGTATTTGTGAGAAAACTATTAACAAAAACAATGATGTCCAAATGATTTTTAGTAAATTGTATATACATAAATGACGTATGCTCGAACAATTATGTTTGTGTGTATGTTTTGTCGATATTTATAGAATGTTTGTGCGATTTTATTGGATATGTAATTTATAAAATTTTTTAAACTGAGATATGACGTGCGACCTCAGCCACGAAATATGAGTGTCTGTTGTGTCTGTGTCCATATGCATGTGTGTGTGCGTGTATGCGTATGTGTTCTGTGTGTACAATTGTTGCAAATAAACGCTGGGAACGGTTAGAATAACCGCAAGAGATAGGCAAAAACACAGGCAAAGACATGAAAACAATTTTGTAGAAAGTTATCAAAATAAAAACAAGAGAGAACGTTGCAGTCCGACTTTACCGGCTGCGAAACACTTTGATACCATAAATTGTGTGTAGCCAACAAGTTACGGGAGAAATGGGCTTTTTGAGATTTTGGGGGCTGAAGTGGGTGTGGCTGAAAAAAAATTATAGAGAAGGTTCCTAACAATCTTCCTTCCAAGATAGATAGATAGAACTGCAGATATTAAATTGCATGAGATATAGGGTTCTGAAAATTTTGGAGGCGGGAGTGGGTAAAAAATGTTCTAGTACGATCTTATTAATATATCTTCCAGGTTTTCGAACTATAGCTCTTAAATTGCAGGAAATATAGGCTTTTATCGGTTTTGGGGGCGGGAGAGAGCGTGGTCAAAATTTCCCCCATAGATTTTTGAACGGTGTTACTAGCAATGTATTTGATGATATATGGTCCTATCGATTTACACTAACTGGTGTATCGGTTTAGGGAGGCGGAGTGGGTGCGGCATATGCCGATCTTTAAAGGACATCCCCAACAACCTACCAAAAAATTTTGTGTATTTGGCTTTAAAATTGTGGGAAATTTGCAAATATCGATTTCCTAGCTCCCTAGTGGTCGGAGCACTCAAATTTTAACACTTTATCTATCGGGAGCACAGACCAATATATGTTTAAAATTTCAAGTCTATATCTTTCAGAGTGTCGAAAAAATTTCGCATACTGACGGACAGACAGCATGACTGGCATTGCACAAAACCAATATACTATAATACCTTCGGTATCAAAGTATAACAATAACCAAAGCAGAACAGGGGAAAAAACAAGAATCTAAAAAACAATGAAGTTAGTTCATTTACAGCAAGGGTCAAGGCCAGGAAGAACACAAAAAACAATTTATATTATTATTCATTGTCAAAGTGATAGTTTTTGTTGAGAAATCATTCAAACACTATTCGAAAATTCAATTCAAGTGGTCAATTAAAACAGTAAATAATAAAATTGAAATTGTACGCGTAATTTCTTAAACTTAAACCACCAAGTATATATTCCACTCAATGGGATTCCAAGTTGGAAAGCAAATTAAAACAATATTCGATGGAAAGCTTAATTATTGCATGAGAATTTATTTTAGATTTGCAAAATATATTTGCCAATTTGTTGAGATAAATTCAATGGTGCATAATTATTTAGTTAAACATTTTACTAATGGAAAGGAACGTGTACATTTTTTTCGTTTTTTTCTCTTCCAAGCTACTGAGAAGTTCGAGCAATGAAGCTAATGATATGGGTCGAGTTAGAAAAGTTGTGTTTTTTTGCGAATTCCAACTCCGTTCTAATTAGCGAATGTTTACTGTATATTGGGATATTATATTATGTATCACAGTTGGCACAGATGGACTGTTGCATTTGTTTGCATCTCTTTCTCGCATCATCATCTCTATGTATGTGTGTATGTATATTTGATTATGTGAATTGTGGATGGGGCTGTGGGTGGGTGATGTGGGAGTGAGGCTTTGATGTATTTTTTTTTTTATATGGATACTCACCTTTTTATTTTTCTGACGCTGGCCCACATTTTGGTCATCTTGGGTTTTGCCCTTGGCGGTGGCTCCACGTCGCGTTGTCGCCGCAAACACCTCAGGCGGCGCTGGCGCTGCCGCTGCCTTCGCCGCCGCCTGGCCACCATCCACCGACGATTCGCTTATCTGCGGCGTCAATGTCAATTTGTGATGCTGTGCAACAGCAGCTGGCGAACTGTTCGATTTCGGGGTCGAGCCCGGGCTCTGGGTCTGGTTCTGGCTCTCACCAGCTGCAGGAGGAGCATGATTCTGGTTAGATTCTGTAGCGGCTGCAGCTATATCTGCTGATGTTTCACAGTTGTTGTTGTTGCCATTGTTGATGTTGTTGTTATTATTATTATTGTTGTTGTTGTTGGTCAGTTGTGTGTTGGTATTGGTGCCACTGGTGTCGTTGGCCGGACGCTGCTCCAGCTTCACATTGTGCGACATTAAGGTGACTAGATGCTCCTGGAAATAGGGCGTCGGTGTCGTCTTAGTCGATGTGGTTGTTGAGGTGCTCTCACTCAACGTGCCAGCGGCAATCGATACGATGGGCGTATCGGGAATTATCGCTTGAATTTTTGTTACCAATGTAGCAATATTGTTATTGCTACCGGAGTCCTCGTCGTTGTTGTCTACGCTGGCGTTGCCGGTGACGCCGCCGGCAGCGCCTGTTGATATGGCCTTGATAAGTTGCTGCTGTTCTTGTTGTTGCTGCTGTTCTTGTTGTTGTTCTTGTTGGCGTAGATGCGCAGCAGCTGCTGGTGATGCTGTTGTTTCTGTTGATGTTGTGGATGCTGATGATGATATTGATGAAACACCAATTTGTTCATTGTTCATCTTTTGTGGCATAGAACAAACAACGAAATGCCATTAAAAATTATTACGCACGCACAATTTGGCAGCTTTGCAACTTGGCAAAACGACACAAACAAAAAAATTATAAAAAAAAAAAAACAACACAGAACCTGGAAAAATACAGAATTTAAAGAGAGCCATGAGCTGCGTAATACAAATTTTCTCTCTCACAGGCACGCACACACGCACACACACGGATACGGATAGAAAAGATACAAAAACACACATATGGAAGCGCCGCTTATAGTTACTTACCAATCCGGGTGCGAAAAATTAACTGCGCGCTACGGATCCGTATATCCTAGGGAGAAAATCAGCTGTCAAGGCCGCCGTCGACGTCGCGCGCGATTTAACGCCGCCGGGCACCGTTAGCTTCTTCAAGGTGCGTTGTTTGTTCCTTTCTGTTGCTCCTCATGCGTTGTGCTTATTCTTCTTTTAAGCGTTGCCCAATTGCAGCACTTTTCTGTTGTTTTGCGTCTGGTGTAAACTTCATTTGTTGTTGTTGCTTTTTTCACGCACAATCACTGAATTGTTTGTTTGTTTATTGGCGCAAGTAAACTGTTTGTTTGTTTGACGTCGTACACGTTATGCACGTTGTTATTTTCTATTATTCGATTTTTATTTTATTTTTGTTTGAAGCTGTAGACTTTTTGCCTCGATTGCAGTTCCCAATCCATCGAAATCGAAGACAAATCAGCGAAACTGTTTTAAAGCGACAGGAGTCGTGTCACTACAAACACTTACATCGGTCGAGAGTCCGAGTCTATAGTTTCCAAATTGAAAAGCGATGAAAAAATAAATGTTAAAACAACAATGAAATACGAGTGGTAAGAACGAAACACAACAAAAAAATATCTCAATTTCCTGGCGAAAGCCGCGCAGCAGTGTTTCTTTTAGAGATGTGCGATGTGAACAAGCGTCCATCGCTAACTGCAAAATCGAAATTTACATACTCTCATATCTAGTTGCCAATGTTATTTTTGGCACAGGCACACACACACACACATACACAAACGGGCACACACACGCGCACAATCTCACAGTAAGCGCTGCACTGTTTAATGCTTGATTATGCGTTTTATTCTTTGATATGCTGCTATCACAAAACAACGTCACGAAATACAAAATGTTTGGAGTGGCTGGGCGGGAAGTGGGGGTGGGGGAGCAAATGCCAACAGCAAACCGCCGCTTGGAAGTATGGAAGCTGGTTGTGCACACGCGTTGGCAGCCCTGGTCGACTGGCTGGCTGTTGTCAGTGGCAACACTAGCGCAAACACGTCATTTTGCCACACACTTTTTGTTGTTGTAGCAAATTTACAAATACGTTCTATTAGCATGGAATGCGCACTCATATGCACACACACATATACGTGCACACACATATAAACGTATGCGCATATACACACAGAAATGTGTATGTTTGTGTATGTACTAACAGTGCTTACTTTGCACTTTTATTTTGTTGTTAATCGCAATGCGATTTGTTTTTTTTTATACATACGCAATGCACACATACAAGCACACTCACACGCACTAGCTTATGCACCTTCCACTACACACATATGTATGTACATTTTTCTGACCTTCTCTTACACACGGTGAGGAAAATAGACATTTTGCGTTGCACGGTTTTACATTAGTTCACACACACGCAGAATTATGAACGTAGTCAATGCAACATATGTCATTAATTTAAATGCACAAGTTTGGTGTTTGTGTGTTAATTGCACATGAAACGTAAAATTCTGAAAAGAACGAACACTTTAGAGCGCAGTTGTTTTGCTTTACAACACTTTCGCATGTCTTTTACAGCACTATCGGCGATAATGAGCTTATCGAATACTCGAGTGAGTTTTGTGTCGAAATACAACTTTAGCTCCGTATGCGTTAACATTATGTTAACCTTGGTTTTAGAATTGCATGTTTTGTTCGTGCATTGTGCAATGCTTACCAATCTTATATTTTCATGAATATTTTTTGAACTGATCCCCATTGAACTGATTTCTATTTCGTTTAAATTTTTGTTCAATTCAATAATATAGTTACATCGATAAATATCAAAAATTATCTTAACAGAGTATGCATGTTAAGACAGTAGAGTTATCGATAACTTGTCAAATTCTATGCAGTGAATGCTTGTCGCTGGATATCAGAAGTTGAGCGAATAAATGTAATTTAAAGCTTATAAAATTTGTTTTAGATTAACAAAATGAAGCCCAAATACGAATTTGACGACGATGTTGCATCAATCTGCGAATCGACGGTAAATATGAGCTATAAACTTGCATGTGTAAAATACGCAAGCACAAAATTGACTTTAGCCATATCTCTTTAACTATTGCCGGCACTTTTTTTATTATTAATTTCATATAACTTAAAAATTGTTAAAACAGGCTGCCTTAACCGAGGGCTGTCGTCTGTCAGTACGCATGCACAAAACCGACGACTGGCCGCTGGCGGAGATCGTTAGCATCAAGGAGTTAGAGGGTCGGCGTCAGTTCTACGTGCACTATGTGGATTGTAAGTAAAAAATGATTGCATTATTTGACTCTGGCCCAACAACATGGAGTTCATAGACTCATTGCAGTTCATGTAAAGACACAATTTTGTAGAATGATATTTTCATAAATATTTATTTATGAATTTCGCAACCACAATTTCGAACCAACGACAACTCCAAAATTTTTGAGGTTGGCAAAATTATTTTGAAATCTATTAATAAGAATTTAGTTTGTTGCTCAAGCACGATGATAATAATCATTTAATGTATTATTTAGTTAAGCGAATGAAGGCTTGTAACCGATGTAATTTGATATCGACGATCAAAATATTGGGAGATCGTTGACGTATTTTAGTTTAGTAAAGTATTTTGAAATTGTTAGCATAAAAACAAATTAAATTCTTTTTGCCCACAAATCATTGTCCAGATTTACCATAAGTTGCTGCACCGTTGCCATTATTAAATTTGTAATTGTTATTTCAATTCACTTCACTTCACTTCAATTGCTAATTGCAAATTTAAAATGTAAACTTACCTCAATCAAATCACTCTTTTGTTTATATTTATTTAATTTAATTATTTGCATTTATTTAAAAAAAAAAAAAAAAAAAGTAGAGCCGAGCTGAGCATAAACACAACTTCGCGGGAGCAAAACAATGCAACAATGATTGTTGTGTCATGTGTAGTTTGCTGGCTGAAGACAAACTGGTCCTGTTCCAGAAAGGGGTAACACTTGACTGCGTAGCAGCGTTGCCATGTTGTTTATATTGCAGCTCCATCTGCTGACGCAGTTCACACATTGATGACGCTTTCGGTCACCTGAACTTCGCCACACATCGCACGATGCACATAACAAGCTGCAACGTAGGTCGCATGTCCTTCAAACGTGACAACGCGCGCAAGCAGCGAATTTCAGTTAGGCAGTTTCTCGTTTAGCCAGCCAGCTCATCCCCCCACATACACATGTCCACGTAGTTATGTGTGTCCTTACGTAGATTGAATTATTGAACTGACAGTTCCAGTAGCTCGTTATGTTCTGTCTGGTTACATATTGTTCTTTGGCATTTTTAAATGCGATGCTGCCGACTCTTCTCAGTTTGTAGCTGGCAAGCAACCATTTATGGTATTTGCAAAAAAGAAAAAGAAGAATTTTATTCTATATTGCAGCTTTTTAATGAGATCATCTTGTAAGCAGTAAATTAGCTTTTATATTACTTTAAAAATATCAGCTTTTATTTGGACCGATTCAACATGCGCAGATTAGTTAAGTTTGTAAGAGTTTACTCAACTAGCGCAGTTTTAAATATTTGGATTATTTTCGTTAGCAACACGATTATTTATATATAAAAAGGTAAACTTAACTAAAAATAACAGGATTTGCGGAGTTATGTTGAGGAGTCAAATGATCCGATCGAAAGGAAACATAAAAAAGGGTCTTTGATAAAATTAAGTTTATTACACCCAGAATATTATAATAACTGAAGAGAAATACTAGCTCCGTATATTTCCTTCTGGGGTATTATATGTATTATATGCGACTCATAGTTGGAGGACCACTCAGTGTATGGAATTTCAGCAATTAAATAAAGTTCAAAGATTTCTACTCAATTCCACCAATTCAATTAACGACTTCTCAAGTTTTATGTGCAATTAAAATTGAGTTGTTATTTTCTATTTGCAGTTAACAAGCGCTTGGACGAGTGGGTCAACGAGGAGGACTTGGATACGCGCAAAGTGCAGTTTCCACGTCGCGATGGCCCCCAAACTGGTACCAGCACCGGGGTGACCACGCCCAAGCGCCATCATTCACTTGCGGGAAGCGTTTCACGGCCAACATCGCCGCAATCGCTGTCGGGGCATCATGGCGGCAGCTCCAGCGTGGGCAGCGCCGTCGGCGGAGGAGCATCAGGTGGCGGTGGCGCTATGGGTGGTAGCAGTGGTGGCGGTGCAGAGCTGGTGAATGGCAACAATGTGCTAGCAGCGGCGCTGCAAAAGCGCATCAATCGTCGTCGCAAGGTGCACACTGGATCGCAGCATCTGCAAGCGCTGCAGCAGCAACAGCAGCCGTCGCAACAACAGCAGTTGCAGTTGCATCAACAACAGCAACAGTTGCAGCAACAACAGCAGCTGCAGTCGCATCCACAACAGCACTTGCAGCAACTGGCAACGTCACAGCAGCAACAGCAACAACAGCAACAACAGCAGCAGCAACAGCAGCAGCAACAGCAGCAGCAACAGCAGCAGCAACAACAGCAGCAACAACAGCAGCAGCTGTTGCAGCAACAGGTGCCGTCGCATCAGACGGCAATGCAAATCAACTCGGACGTTAGCATGTCAACAACAGGCGTAGGAGTTGGAGGAGCCGGTGGAATGGGAGCAGCAGCTGGAGCTGTTGTTACAGCCATTGAGGATGGCTCACAGGATGGCAAGATGGCGACACCGCGTCAATCGGGCAGCATGGTGACACATCAGGATGATGTCGTCACACGCATGAAGAACGTGGAAATGATTGAGCTGGGAAGACATCGCATTAAGCCGTGGTATTTCTCGCCATATCCGCAGGAGCTGTGCCAGGAGCCCTGCATCTACATATGCGAATTCTGTCTGAAGTATTGCAAGAGTCGCACTTGCCTCGAACGTCACCTGACCAAGTGCCATTTACGCCATCCACCCGGTAATGAGATCTATCGCAAAAATACCAATTCCTTTTTCGAGATCGATGGCCGCAAGAATAAGGTTTACGCACAAAATCTCTGTCTGCTTGCGAAACTCTTTTTGGACCACAAGACGCTGTATTATGATACGGATCCGTTTCTATTTTATATTATGACCGAGTTCGATTCACGCGGTTTTCACATTGTCGGCTACTTTTCGAAGGAGAAGGAGAGCACCGAGGATTACAATGTCGCCTGTATATTGACAATGCCGCCGTATCAGCGCAAGGGATATGGCAAGCTGCTCATCGAGTTCAGCTACGAGCTATCCAAATTTGAGGGTAAGACTGGATCACCGGAGAAGCCGTTGTCAGATTTGGGGCTGCTCTCCTATCGTTCCTACTGGGCCCAGACCATACTCGAGATCTTGATCAGCCAGAATCCCAGCACGGATGGCGAGAAGCCCACCATAACAATCAAGTACTGTATTATTGTAGCATTTATTATAAACTGTGTATATATAATATAACTGTTGTCTCTGTCTGGTTTTAGCGACATTTGCGAGTGCACCTCGATTAAGAAGGAGGATGTCATCTCAACGCTGCAGAATCTCAATTTGATCAACTACTACAAAGGTCAATATATTGTCTGCATTAGTCGGGACACCATCGAGCAGCATCAGCGTGCGATGGTTAAGCGCAAGATACGCATCGATTCCAAGTGCCTACACTGGACACCCAAAGATTGGTCGAAGCGCTCCAAGTGGTAATGCCTGAACTGAATTTTGTTCTGTTCTATTCCATATTTTCTGCTCTGCTCTGTTTTGTTGCGTTGTGTGCTCTCCCTCACTCTCAACTATATCGGAGAACTCATCAGAGAATCGAATCGAATCGAATCGAATCGTATCGAATCGTATCTAATCTGTGTCATTTCTCTTTCTTAGACTTCGCTATGCTGCCGCCTGACACGCTAATTAATAACAACAATTAATTAACAAATCTCCAACTGAAAGTACAATAAATGATTGCTTGAATCGCTTGCATCGTCCTCATGATCAACACGAACATCATATTTTATAATATTTAATTCAATATTTATTCAATATTATTTATTTTACGGTAGTCGCTTGAAAAGAAATGTTCAACATATCTAATAATTTCTTGTTTTTTGGAACTCCTACTTAGCAAAGACAATTTCTTTTTTTAAATATCATATTTATAAAGAGAACTCGCAAATTCAAAAGCTAACTTCGCATTGAATCTTAAATTTTCTATTCTATAACTTTTAAAAACATCAATAATAAAGCCATAGCTTTATTATCAATTTGCAAGCGGCTACTGAAGTTGTGATCACATATGTACCATATAATTTTTCATTCCTAATAAAGAAGTTACCTAATAGGTATTATAAAAAAGATCTGTTATTAATATTAATAATTGCTAAATATTTATTAAAATTTTTTTTTACGAGAATATTGAAAAAATTGTATTTTACTGTTTTTTTATTTTCAAATATCTTAAAATTCATTGTTTATTAATTGATATTATTAAAATGCTTACAGCCTTTGTATTTCTAGTTATTTAATTATTCGAAATAATGAATTAAGCCCACAATTATTATTTAATTCATGGGCAGTTTCTTGTGTTGGAGTTTTAAACCTAATAATTATAAATATTACAATTTAATCTCAAACGGTGGGAATATTGTGTGGGTGTGTGAGCTTTAACTGCTTTGGACGTCAGTAGTCTCCGGTGGCGATTCATGTTGCATCGTCGGGGGCTGCAGATCGATTGTGAGCTGGTGAATGCCCGCTAGTGTGGTCATCTTGAAATCATTCTCTACCTTGTCGAGCATTGTGCGCAATGAGTTTAACAAATCGCGATTGTTGGCATAGCTGAGCTGCTGTTTGGTGAGCTTGGTGCGAGGTCGCTGTTCCTTCTCCAAGTGCAGCTTGAATTCATCTAAGGTGCGATCGTCCAGATCAGTTGGCCGCTTATCACTGGATATCTTTTTGCACAATTTGGACAGCTGGTCGGTTACATTTGTGACATGATTGACATCGATAAGCATTTTTTGTTCGTCCAGAGCTGTACACAACTTGACTTGCTTGACCAAGTTGACGAGACGCAAGTATTCGCGCTTATATTCCAGCTTGGCCTCGATATAATTGCGCGCATGCTCCTCCACTTGGCGGTGCACAGTTTTCTTTTCTTCGACAAAGCGCTTTACCGCTTCCAGGTGCAGCAAATACTGTATATCATCCTGGAATATGACCTCATTCTTAGATTCGTTCATTTTTCTTGCAATAATACGACTTGTAATAATCAGAGAATCAAATTTCTATTGCTATTTTCTATTTTTTGTCTTTCGATTTAAATGAAGTACGAAATGTCCGATTGCTATCGATAAGTGTATATCGGTTTCAACAGGGCTACATAGAGCGACTAAGACGATAGCTAAAACTATCGATGTTTGTTGCTCGATAATGCTGAAGCGCTGCCAGACGTCAGCTAAGACACGTGTTGCCGGCTATTGCAATAAACACAGCGCACGGCATTTACGAATTTATTGACTCAAGTTTTATTATAAAAGAGCAGCAAATCAAGACAATAATTGGAACAATGGCCCGCGGAAAGAAACAGAACCCGTTTGCTGCAAGAAAACGACAAAAGCGTGCAAATGTAATTGGCAAATACTGCAAACTTATCTCTATATAAATGGGGCAAATTTTATTGACAGTTAAATTTTCCCAATTTTCTTTTGATTTTAGGGCGCACCGGAACGTCCCGATCGACGCGCTGAACCGTATAAGGAGATCGAACGGGATAATGCGTTCTTCATCAAGTACTACCATCTGCAAAAGATCTGCGACACGGAGGAGGAGTGGACACAGTTCCTGGCCAAAATACGTGACAATCTGCCGACGACATTTCGTGTGACGGGCTTCAAAGATGAGGCGAAGGCTCTGCTGAATATAATCAAGACGCAGCTATTTGAGGAATATGTTCGTGCTGTTGCCGAACTAAACGAATTGCCCACTGAGCAGGTGGAGCGTCCATTGTGCCTGTCCTGGTATCCCAATGGCATGGCCTATCAGCTTCATTTGACGCGAAAGGATATACGCCGCTCTAAGCCGCTCTTTCGGCTGCACAACTTTTTAATTGTGGAAACAACGGCGGGCAGCATTAGCAGGCAGGAGGCGGTCTCCATGATACCGCCACTAGTGCTCAATGTCCAGCCGACGGATAAGGTATTGGACATGTGTGCAGCGCCTGGCTCAAAGACGGCACAGCTAATCGAGGCGCTGCATGCGACGCCGGATCAGCATAAAATTCCGCCGGGCTTTGTGCTGGCCAACGATGTGGACAACAATCGCTGCTATATGCTGGTGCATCAGGCTAAGCGCCTCAATTCGCCATGCCTGCTGGTGACAAACCATGACAGTAGCGTCTTTCCCAATCTGGTCCAAACAGTGGATGGCAGCAAATCCATATTGAAATTTGATAAAATCCTGTGCGATGTACCCTGCTCCGGGGATGGGACGCTACGCAAGAATCCGGACATTTGGATGAAATGGAATCTGGGACAGGCATACAATCTACATGGCGTCCAGTATCGTATTGTGCGTCGTGGCGCCGAAATGTTGGCGGTGGGCGGCCGACTCGTTTATTCCACCTGCTCGCTGAATCCCATTGAGAATGAGGCGGTGCTGCAGCGAATCATTAAGGATGCGGATGGCGCTTTGCAGATCGTAGATGCGTCACATCTGGTGCCGGGCCTGAAATACAAACCGGGCATGACAGACTGGAAGCTGGCCACCAAAGAAGTGGACTCGGTCTATACCAGTTTTGAGGAGGTGCCCGAGGATCTCCATACGATTATACGACCAACAATGTTCCCATTGCCGCCGGCGGAGATCTCAGGCATTGGCTTGGACAAGTGTATGCGTGTCCTGCCGCACTTGCAGGATAGCGGTGGGTTCTTTGTCGCTGTGCTCGAGAAACAACGTGCCTTAAATTTCGAGAAGAACGATCTGCAGGACTTGGAGGAGCCGCAGAAGATGGATACAGAAACGGAGACAAAGGGTGACAAGGAGGAGGTGGAGGAGAAATCGACGCCATGGGGACCGCAACGCAAGCGACGTCGTCTCCATGGCTACAAGGAGGATCCATATGTCTTCTTCACGGAAGATGATGCCGACTACGAGTCCATCAAGCTGTTCTATCAATTGGATGACACACTCAACAAACGCTGCCTCCTCACACGCTGTCAAACGGAGCGCAAGAAGAACATCTATTATTGTTCGGAACCCATACGGGATCTGGTGCTGCACAACGAGAAGTCGATCAAAATCATCAATACGGGCGTCAAGACATTTGTGCGTTGTGAGAATCGGCACACGGATCATCCGTATCGGCTGGCTCAGGAGGGACTGCAGACATCGAATACATTTATTGGCGAAAGTCGTCGCATACAGGTGGAACGCGATGATCTCGTCTTGCTGCTTAACTGCACGGACCCAACCAAGCCGCCATCGACGCTGGAACTGCAAATGGAGACACAACAGCGCTGCAAGGAACTGGGTAAGCATTAGTCATTAGGTCACTCTTAATATCACTAACATTCCCTTCTGTCACAGGCGTCGGCAGCTGCATACTGAAATATGTGGATGAGGCATTCACGCTGTTCATTGTCGGCTGGCGGGGAACTTCCAGTCTGAAGACCTACGTCGATCGCGATGAGACCGTGCACATACTCCGACTGCTCGGCGCCGATCTCACCAAGTTTGAGGTCAACAAATACGAGAAGGCCAAGGAGGCTGCAGCAGCAGCAGCGTCGGCGACGGCGGCAGCAGCTGCAACATTATCGCTAGAGGAGGAAACTTCTGTTAAGGACGAAAATATTGAAAATCTTCATAAAACCGAGGGCTCAGTTTTACAAGATGAGGTCATGTAATGGATGTGGATTGTGGAGTGCAGCATTTTATCATTTAATCTATATACAAATATTGATATTTATGAATATCAAAGACGAAACTGTTGACTATTCCCCTTCTAATAATAAATTTTGTATTTTCCTTGTTCAAAACATTTCTCAATCAATACTGTATGCAAATTGATAGTTTGAGTTATTCATATCTTAAGCTGCTAGAACAAAATAAGCCCAGGCTCAAAGAACCTTTTCAAGTTTTAAAAATATTTGCCAATTTTACATTGATTACCGTCGCAGTTCGGTCTGAAGATATCGATAGTGTTTGCCAAATGTTCTATCGATGTTTTGGCAAATTCGTGACTATCGGCTGCAAACAGAGCTGATTTCATTATTCGTTGATCGTGATATTTGAAAAACTAAAAATCATGTTATTCTTCAAAGATTAAGTAACATGCAACATGCTAGTTGCATGCATTAATTGCCTTAATAAAAACGATTTATTTATGAATGCCTTAAATATGTGAATGGTGTAGAGCTCAGCGTTTTGCTATCTATTATTTGTGAAGAATTTCAAAGTTCTCAATTTGAAATATTTTCCAGTGTCGTTCAAAACACACGCAATGAAAGTTTGCCAATAATTAAGGTACAAATCCAATTTGACCTTGTTTATCTTCGATTTCTAATAACCCGTTTTTAGAGCTCCGCTTATTTTAACGTAACAGAACGTAACGTAAGGCAAACACTAAATCGTTACGAAATAAACCAGAGGAATATTATCGAAAAGTTCAATTAAAGTTTTGTTATAAAATGTTACATTAATGGTTTTATTATTTAGTTTTTTTCCCAGTATAAATATATCATATATAAAGTATATAAAAAAAAGTTGTTTAAAAAATTACACATATTCTTTTTGTTTTTTTTTTTTTTCATTTTATATATAAATGGTATCTCGCGTTTGCATTTGTCGCAGTTATGCATAGTAAATTTCAATTTTTATTTTCTCGTGTTTTAAAACGACTTTTGCGTTGTTTTTACTTGTTTTGTTTTTTTTTTTTTGTGTTTGTCTTTTGAAAAGTACATAGAAGATAAAGTAGTATAAAAATTTAAATATTTTAGCGCTTGTGTTGTTTGTTGTGTGTATTGCATGTCTTTATAGATTGCGAGAGAATTATATGCGATGTTTAAATAGTAGGAATAAGCTTTGATTCGCTGTTTTATTGCAGATGCATTTGACAAGACTTGGAAATCAACTTGGCAATATCAATAAAACGACAAAAACAGCAAAAGCAACAACAACAACATTAAGACCAACAACAAAATGCAGTCACGATTCCACAAACTAAATAAAACGCAAATGACGCATGCGCAACATTTTGTTGCAGCTGTGGCATTGATTGACTTTTTTTGTTGAATTGCTTGCGTTTGTTGGGTGGGTATGTTGTTGTTGTTGTTGTTGCATGGATGGAGATGAAGTGTCGTTGTTTCCAATATTACATGTTGCTTACAAAAAATTAAGAAAACAAAAAAAAAAAATTAAAAATTAATTTTTTCAAGAAACTAAAAAAAAAATAAAACGAACTTTAAAACTGAGTTAGAGAATGAGAAGAGTTGTAGTTAGTAAATGCTGCTTGAATGCTAGCTGGATGCCAAATTTGCTGTTGCTGTTGTTGTTGCGGTTGCAGTTGCAGTTGTTTTTGTTATTATTTAGGCCTTCTTCTCGGCCTCGATGACCTCCTTGGTTGGCAGCACGTTCTTCTCAGTAGTTTCAGTGTGCTTCAATTTTTTCGCATCAAAGTTCTCGATGCCGGCAATGAATTGATTCTTCTCCTTCTCCTGTTCAATTGCTGCCGAGCCAAAGACAATACGAAAGAAAGAGATTAAGAGAGAGAAAGAGAGAGGAGAGAAAAATAGTTGGTTTAAATTGTTGGATATTAGTTGCAATTGCCATAAATAGCCACAGCTGGTTTTTGAAGGCACATGCCCGATTCGATATCGGCTTGGAGGGAAGTGTGTCTACTTCTGTGTACGCACCTTCCTTATTGGGCAATGGATTCTTCTCATTGGTCTCCGTATGCTTCAAATTGGTCTGATCGAATGCAGTGATGCCCTCGAATATAGACTGTTGAGTCTTCTCAGCGGCCACATCTGAACAGCAGCCAACAAGCAACATTGCAACATGCAATAACAAATTATTTTAGTTAGTTTATTCAATGGTTATCACAAAACTCTTACCCTCAGCGGTGGGCAAAATGATCTTCTCTTGGGTGCTGGCATTCTTCAGTTTCTCCGTATTGAAGCCCTCCAATTGGCTCTTCAGGTTCTCGGCCACCTTGGGCAAATCCTTGAGTGCTGGTGCTGTGGATGCCATCTGCACAAATCACATAAGAATACAAATAAATGAGGGAACTACGGTCAAATAAATAACTAAATAAAAAATATTACTAAATATAAATAAGCCAATATGCAGAGGTATTTGGGAATAACAATCTTTTTTGTCGTAATTTTTAGACAATTTAATTTTGAAATATATTGTGGATTACATCGAGAGCTTTTCTTTAAGTCAGCTGTCAGCTAAATAAGCAATTGCGCATAACAAGTATTCAACAGAAATTTGAATAATTATCAATAAACAATGTACATTTTTTCATTTGATTAAAATTAAAATCACCCCCATTAAAATTACCATGCCATAGCAAAAAAAAAAAGAAAGAAAAACGAAAAGAAAACGAAAAATGAATAAGCCCGGATATCGATAAGGCAACAATGAACAAAGAATGTGCTGAACGGGACGATGAGTTTGTCGAGCTCTCGATAAAGAGGAAGTGATCATCGATAAAGATGATTAGGTGCGTATGCTCACACACACACACACATATATATAGTTGACTTTGTGCTTTTTGCGTTGTTTACCGTTGGGTTTATTATGCGATTTCTCATGGCGACTCCGCTGAAAGGCGCGACTTATTGATTAAGATAGAAGAAACTCATCCACAAACACACAACACACGCTCATTAAAATTTGTCATACAAGCAGCAGTTAATGAGTCATGCATATGCACAGCAAGGACGCATACACACACACACAAACACGCAAAATATATGCGTGTGTGTGCGCTGACTATCAAAGTACCAGCAGAAAGACGAGAGCGAGTGAGAGAGATAGAGAGAGGGGGAGAGAGAGCGTGACTGACTGCGAGTGAGAAGTTCAGCGAACCTACCGCAGTAGCAGCAGCAGAAGAGCAGCGGTAGCAGCAGATTAAATTCCAATTGGACAAGCTAAGCGACTTGAGGCGAGTGTACCGTTATCAGTGGTGTGCCTTGTTTTGTTAGTCGTCGCACACAACAATAAACTGCATTTTATCACGTTTATTTTTAGTTGCAAATAACCCAAAATGGGTTTGCTAACTTAACTTGTCCATTGTTCGTGCTCATTGCCAAGCTAGCTAATCAAAAAAAAAGTTTCCATTGGTTTACTTTAGTTTTTAAGAAACAGATCGATCGCAGCCGTGTCGCTCGAATTCAATTTTCCCCCTACAACTAAATTTGTTTGGTTTGCCTTGAATGCCAACTATTCAGACAAAGAAAGTACTTCATTAATATCGATAATAAGTGCATCGATGCATGTGTTTGTGTGTGTGTCTAAAAATTGCAAAACAAGCGTTACAAGGGCGGCAAGCGCTCCAAAAAATATACGTAAATGTACAAAATAAAAAACAAAAAAATTAAATCTACGCTTAATAGTCGTCTGTATTTTATTGACCATATTTGGGTACTAGGCGCGCCGATCTCGTCGATAGTTTGATGATTGACTACTAGCGGCGGCCGTTTAGCGCCTTAGTCATTTTTCCAGTAACTCCTTTTTCAAGCAAAAAAAAAATAAATAAATAAAAAAATAAAATTTAAACAAAGGCGAACATTGCAACAAAGTAAAACACATTTACACACACATACACATGCATATTCATGTATGTATATGGACTTATACGGCGAATTGGTGCTGTTGGTTTGGTTATTTTTAGGGGGGTGAGGCGGCAGCGTTTCAGTTTGTATGTTGTTGCCTTGTTTGCCATGAATCAACTTCCAACTTCGAGCGAATTATGGCTGAGCGATGAATCATAAATTCGTCTTTGCCGCTTCAGCCCACACTTGAAACGCCCTCTTTCTCTCTCTCTCCATCTCTCTCGTTCACTCTTTTCTTTCACTTTGTGCGCTCTTTACAAAACTTCGCTTGCCGTTTTTTTATGGCTTGTCTTTTGTTTTGTTAATTTTGTGACTTGTTTTTTTTTTATTCGGGGTTTATGCTGATTGAAGTGTGTGAGCGGTAGGGTGAGTGGGGGTATGCTTGGGAGTTCATTTGGCCGGCGCCAGAAAACCGCAAATGTGCCGTTAGGCCAATTTTGACATTTGAAAAATATCGTTGCCAGCTGAGCCGAAAGACCGCTCAAGTCTTAAAAAAAATAAAATCCGCCTACGACGTCGACGGGCGATGATGCGTGGCTCGGGCGGGGACGGGAGCGAAGAGCAAGCGAAAGCGCACAGAACAAAAAAAAGGAAGACAAATGACAGACACGTCCGTTTTACACCCTCGCCAACGCAGCAGCAGTAGCAGTAGACGTTGGCTCCTGATATGCATATACATGCACATACACACACACATGCACACTTGCATACATACTTAGTGCACGTCTGGCAGTTGGTACATAAATTTTAATATGTGCGCCCCGCGACACAAAGTGAATTTTAAATACATATGCGCAGTTTAGTCATCCTCAAAAAACACACACACATATGCATGCATGACAAACACTGTTCATTTGAAATATATTCTTACATTCGCAGCAAGCCGTCAGCGGCGATAAATTTAATTCGAATTGGATATTATCGATAACAATCGTTGGCAGTGTCGTCTGGGCCACGCCCTCGTCTAAAAATCATTTTCGCGACAAGACACACACACGCACACATACATACATACATACATAAAATGCAGCTTGAATGCACATCTGCACGCATACATGCATGCATGTGAGCACGCGCAGGCACACATTGTGGGGAGGATATGTAACAGCGTCAAATGCCCCGCCCAAGCACACACACAGCACACGTACAAGCGGCAGACGCAAAAAAAAAACGAAAAAAGCCGGCCGGCAAAGCTCTAAAAAAAAAACTGTAAAGAGAAGAAAGCCAGCTTAAAGCCATCGACAGCTGCCCAAAAGAGCGAAAAATAACTAACGGTTTAATCGCTGAAGCCGTGGCCGCCACAATAAATAATTTATAACAAATGGTAAGTGACGAATCTGCCATTTGCAACGAATGAGAAGCGCAGCCACAAGAAATACCAACAGCAGCAACAACAACAGCAAGAAGAACAGCGGCGCAAACAAAAACCAGTTGGCGTTGACTTTTGCAGCAGCGCGCTTTATATTATTTTTTTTTTTTCGTTTTTATGTTTGCAGACTTTTTTTTGCTGCCCCCCTTCTTTCTTTCTGCAAGACGGAAAAAATACGAAACGTAGCAATGTATTGAAATTAAAAAAAAAAGATGAATTGCCGGCGCAAAAACTTGAACGTTGAAGGAAAAAAAAGCTGAAACTCACCTTAAATCTGTGGTTGGCTTTTTCTTTTAATTCTTGAAAAGTTGGGTTTTGTTGGCAAAAGAATTGCGCACTTTACAAAAAATATATGCGGGTGGGTGAGTTAACTGATTGGGTGGAAGTATATATATATCTATGATATATACAAAATATCAGTACTTGGCAAATTTAACACTCGCTACAAGATAACTGCTATATCGCGAAAGCTTGGAAGCAAACAGAACGACACACAAATTAATACTGCGCGATAATTGTTGAAGTCCAAAAGATGAAGGCGTACGAATGAGTTCCAGCGGTTTGAACGAACGCAGCATTTGATGTTGCTTATCGATAGGAGTTATCGAATGGGTTTTCATTGCCCTGCGGCTGTTATCGCATGGCTGACCTATACAACACTTAGCTGCGTACGGTATGAATTGTACTATCGATTCATAGGCTATAATAATTTCATATGTTGAAGCTCAGATCGATGAAAAGCTTGCACTAAAAATAGGCGATAAGGAAAACAGTAATTGAAAATTACTGTTTAACATTGATCCACTTGCGGCGATATGGATCAGAACATATTATGGAAGATACGAGAGTAATCTTTTCAAATTAGACCAAAATACAAAAAAAAAAAACCCCCATCCACAAACATATTCATATAATATATCACATTTTTATTTAATTTGATTTGATTTGATTTTTCGATATTTTTGCTGATTAAACGTAACGTCTTTTTACAGTGAAATTGTCATTTCCATTTGGATTTCTTGCCTAGTTTCTTATGCGAAGCAAAGCTGACCCCAAAAATGCCCAAAATTGGGCATAAACTATGCAATCTTGCACACACAGCAATTTAGTACAAAAACAATTATGACATTTTCTTTTTCAGTTTTATTTTTGGAATCATCTTTGTTCCTTGCCCATACCGATCTGCAACTCCCTATATTCTTAACTTTTGTTTTGTAGCTTGAATTTCGTTAAAAAAAAAATAGTAGCTTGGAAAAATCGGTGCTTGGCTTAAATTTGACATGTAAATTAATTGTAATTGGACTGGAGATATTTCCACAAACAATTTTAAAGATTCTTGCAAACGGTTTCAAAGTTTTTTTTTTGTGTAACGAATTTTCGTTTGTGAAAACGGAATTTTTCGCACTCCAAGCCTCGGTTAATGTAATTTGCTATTGACATTCACCACGAACAGCAAAGCGTGAGAAAGCGTTAATATTTAAAACAAAGTAATAATTATTTGTTAAATATAGTAAGGCTTAGCTTGTCTGTATTTATAGATATGCTTATTTACATATATACATGCTAATTGATCACTACTATAAAACAAATGAATGTCTATATATATTTTGCTACGCATAATTTGCCGAGCGGCATTCGTTCCAAATGCGCTCCATTTCAGTGGGATCGCTAAAGCCATGTGAGGCAATCACATCGCTATAACTATCGGGTCCATAATAGTTGGGCCGATTGAAGTGAAATTGATCGCAATGATGGACGGGTACATGGGCTTTCAGCGCCACCATGCCCAAGTATATGTCATCGAATCGAAACAGGGGCAGACTGCGTCCCACCGCATACATCTGGAGGAGGGCATCGCGGGATAGGATAAACGCCCCCGCCGTCACATACGGTGGCCACTTGTCAAACGGATATTCCTCGAGAGAGACATACCACTTGCTAAACTTGTGCCGCAACGGGGCAGTCTCGAACACAAAACCGGCAAAGAGCGGACGACGTTCCGTATGCGGCGTCTGACGACCTCGGCCCAAAAATCGCAGCAAATTCTTGATGGACACGTAATAATCGTCGTCGACAAATAAATAGAAATCACTGGTGTTGAAATGTTCACTGGCCCAGCGCATGCCCATCATTGTTTTAATCGTATTATTGAAATACGTATCCACAAAATCCGCTCGCAAAATGTCACCATGATGTCTGGCCTCTGTTGCAGTCGCATCCTTGCTGTTCACCAATCCGGCAGCGGGATTTACGCCCAGCACAAAGACACGTCGAATGATGACGTCCGAGAAGCGTGTCTCGTAGCCCCAGGTTTTGCGTATGGCCTGACGCCGCTGCATATTGCCAATGGCGCTCTTCACCAATATCGTGAGTCGGGGCGGATCCGTTTGTCTAGTAAATGCGGGCATTTGCAGAAACTTGTAGTCCAACGTTGGCGACGCCGTGACGCTCGCATTTTGAAGCGGATAGTAATAGTGCGCCTCATAATCCAGTTCGTACAGATGTGTGAGTATGCCACAAAAGTCCACCAGCAGGATAATGGGTATGGCGAGCGCACATTTTAGCAGCAATTTGTAATGTTTTTTTAACATTGCGCGATGCTTGTTATTAGCGATGTCATGATGATGATGGTCGCGATATATATCGCATGCACACCAGAAATGCTTGGACGAGCTATCGATCACATTCAAAATTACATTAAATACTATTAGTTTTCGTATGATTAAAACGTGCAGTGATGTATGATTTTATTAACTTTTTATTGGGCCAATTACTAAAAATTTAACTTGAAAAAATGTATAATCAATAATCTTATTTTTTTTTTTAAATATATATCGAAACGATATAATAGCATACACAAAAAAAGCAACTGGCCAAGTAAAAAGAAGAAGAGCGTCTGTATTGAATTTTGCAAAACTGCATGAAATGAATTTTGCGCTCAATTTATTTTAAAAATGTCTGAGGAAGTAGTAAATGCAACAACATCGACCGCTGGCAGCTCAAAGCTGACAAATGCACAAAAGGCACGCATCGAACGCAACCAGGCAAAGGCGCAGAAGCTGAGGGAAGCCAAGCTGGTCTCGCATCCCTACAATAGCAACATACAAAAGTAAGCAAATGCAATAAAAACAGTTGAACAAGTGTGAAACCAATCATAATTAATTGACTAACAAACAGCATAAATGCCAACGAGGAGCGTCCAAATGACGATCAGAGCAAAAATGTGATTAAAGTGCAGGGCACCAAATATATTGATAGCGGCGGAGGTTTCCTATTGGAACAGCCTGTGCTGGCCAATAAAGTAACAGGTTCGGAGACAGAGGCGGCTGCGGCGCCAATTATCGAAGATGCCATTGCCATTCCAGTGGTGTATGAGGAGTGCTTGGAGTGCGGCGATCAGTTTGCCGATTCGTATTTATTTAATAATTTTGGGCACTCCGTTTGCGATAAGTGTCGCGACACCGAAGATCGCCATGCTTTAATTACACGCTCCGAGGCCAAGGCGGAGTATCTGCTGAAAGATTGCGATTTCGATAAGCGTGAACCAATACTGCGATATATTAGTCGCAAGAATCCGCATAATGTCCGCTGGGGCGAAATGAAGCTCTATTTACATCTGCAGGTCGTCAAGCGCGCCATGGAGGTGTGGGGAGGCGAGGAGGAGCTTACACGTCAGCACGAGCAGCGCGAAGATAAACGTGAGTTGGGGAAGGCCCGCAAATACAACAAGCAAATGAAACAGCTGCGCATGGAGGTAAGAAGCAGCATTTACACAAAGAAAACAACAGCGGTCCACCAGCATGAATTCGGTCCGGATAGCTACAACGAGGAGGAGGACAGCTACACTCACGTCTGCTTGCATTGCCCCTACACCGAAACATATGAGAAAATGTAAAACCCTACAATTATCCATTAAAATTTCGTACTGTATTTGTTATAAATAAGAAAACTTCAATCATCAGAAAAGGTGTTTTTTTTTTGCGCGCGCACAATTAAATTCTATCGTGTCTATCGAAAAGTGCCATTATCAATTTGTGTATCGATATAGCGCTACTTTTAAACGTGATTTGTTTGAAAAAAGAAGAAGGGTGTTTAAGAAAGCTGTATGAAATACAAATCCGATTTTGGTTACAATTATGAGGAGTATAACATAACAGGTCTATTTAATTTGTTTGATATGGAAATATTGGTGAGCAAACAACTTTTAATACAAAAACTCATATGTCAACCGATTGTTCCTATGGCAGCTAATTGATATTTTAAATCCATCCGTAGGCCTGCAGCAATAAGACGGATATATTTCAAGGCTCGTCAAGATAAAGACAAATCATAATAACCTCTGCCTGAATATAAACATTATGTGCAAACAAACCGTTCTTTGGAGATGTTTGAATTACACAGCATGCGAAATATCGATATGCTTTGAGATTTGCCATTCGCAATAAGTCAATTTAATATGTTCTCGCTATAAAGTGTCATCGCTAAAACAAACGCCAAACTGATAGACCTGCAGCAACAGCAGTATCCAGAGGCAGTGCAGGAAAAATCATAAACAAATTTTCCGTGGAAACGGGGAAAGTAAGATTGCGCCCAAAATGGAGGAACCATCGGATGATGAGAATTTTGAGCCGACGCCAAAGAAGATCAAACGCGATTGGCTCAATAGCTATTGCTATTCGAACAAGGCCATGGGCATGATGAAGAAAATGGGTTACGAGGACGACAAGGGTCTGGGCAAAAGCAACCAAGGTCGCTTGGAGCCCGTGATTGCTGTGCAGCAGGATGGCCGTCGTGGCTTTGGCCTCAAATTGGACACCGTCCATTGGTCCGCTGGCAAATGGGATCCCAATTGTGAGGATCTGGAGATACCCGAACCAGTTGTTTGGCTAAAAATTGAGGGCAAAAGCTGTGGTGCCTATACGCTCGACGAACTGATGACGCACATGGTCACCGGTCCGCGCAAGCTCAATCTGGATGATGAGACGTTATTCTGTGACCCCGAGATTCTCGATCATATCCTCAAAGCAAAGACCGTCTTCGATGATCTCAATGATACGGAGAAGCGTCGCGCCCGCTCCCGCTGCAATCCATTTGAGACCATACGCAGCTCCATCTTCCTAAATCGTGCAGCCGTTAAAATGGCGAACATTGATTCCATATGCGAATATATGTTCACAGAGCCGAGAGATCCACAAAGAAACACACTGATTGGACACAATGAACTGCTCTACTTTGCGGATATTTGTGCCGGTTGGTTTGTCCGACTGTCATATATATATATATATATATATATATATATATATATATATATATGTATACTTAAACCCAGCTTAAATACAACTTTACTATCTGTCTTTCAGGACCTGGCGGCTTCTCAGAATATGTGCTCTATCGCAAGTCGTGGGAGGCTAAAGGATTTGGTTTTACGCTGCGCGGTGCCAATGATTTTAAGCTTGAACGATTTTTTGCCGCCTCACCGGAATCCTTTGATACGTTCTATGGCGACAAAGACGATGGCAATATTTTTGATCCGGGCAATCAGGACTCATTGAATGACTATATACGAAAGCATACGCCGCATGGCGTTCACTTTGCCATGGCCGATGGTGGCTTCTCTGTGGAGGGACAGGAGAACATTCAGGAGATACTCTCGAAGCAGCTGTATCTGTGCCAGTTTGTGACGGCCCTGAAGATCCTGCGCGTTAATGGCAACTTCGTTTGCAAACTTTTCGATTTGTTTACGCCATTTAGCGTGGGATTGGTTTATTTGATGTACAAATGCTTTCATGAGATTGCGATTATCAAGCCGAACAGCAGTCGTCCTGCCAATTCGGAGCGTTATATTGTGTGCAAGAATAAGCTGCCGGAGACGGATGCAATCATTAACTATTTGTCCACCATCAATCACATCCTGCTTGAGCAGAGCGAGAAGCAGCAGGAGGAGCAGCTAGATGTGATTGAGCTATATAATCGCAAGGAAATGCTGGAGGATGAGCACTTTATGCGCTACATCATTGATTCAAATAATGCCATTGGAAATAAGCAAATTGTGGGATTGCGGAAAATTGCTGCATTTGCCCAGAATATGGAGTTGAAGGAGCCGCGTCAGTCGGAGGTGCGACAGGAGTGCCTTAAATGCTGGGCACTGCCCGATAAGCTTCGCCAGGCGCCCGAAGTGAAGACAACAGATCGCCTGTTGGAGGAGCTGTTGCGCGATTGGTCCAAGGATCGCGCCTGGCTAAACGTGCCCGCACTGGAGATGAACGGACGGACACCGTTACAAAATAACATCCTGAATGTGAGTGACTGGCATTTCATGCCAATTGGACGCGGTGAGATTAATATAAATGGCTGCACCCTCTTCCTATGCAAGTCACGGGGCAATTTGTTGCGCTATACGGATCATCGCAAATGGGAGCTGGTGGAGTCCAGTTTCAATGTCCAGCCACGTTCCATATTTTTCGGTGAAATCGTGTTCGAGTACAGTGGCGAGGGACGCACCTCTCAATGCGTCTCCGCCTTGCACATCATGGATGCGATCTGTTTGGGCGGCATCGATATCCGTCGCCGACCGTTCCTCGAGCGCGTTGCCCTCTGTATGAAATATGCCCGCAGCCTGAACAAACCGTTTAAAAAGGAGCGCACCTGTGGCGCCATACGCTGCAAACCGATCTTTCGGCTGCAGGACATGAGTCGATTCTTTAACGCAATGCGTCCGTATGTGCTGAAGGATAACTCACAGAGATTTGGGTATACTCTGGATGATCAAAAGTTCTTGGTGCCTGGTGGCATTATCATATTCTGTGAGCTGACTATGAATTTTGTGACAGCATATTCGAAATCGCATCAGCAGATCTATTATTACAATACCATTACCAAGGAGTCGCAGTTCAAGGAGCAGATCGAGCCGCGCCGCTTCAACGAGGTGTTTGCCTCGTTTCGCCATAGCTATACGCGACGGCATCTGTGGAAATGGACAAGCACTTTGCAGGTGGAGGAGCATGCCACCGAGGAGAATCCAAAGATATTGTATCGCAGCCACTTTGAAAAATTTATTCAAAGGAAATTAATGTCTAATCCCAACTAGAACAACTACCAACTA
Organism: Drosophila mimica; assembly: GCA_037043585.1. Taxonomy (NCBI): domain Eukaryota; kingdom Metazoa; phylum Arthropoda; class Insecta; order Diptera; family Drosophilidae; genus Drosophila; species Drosophila mimica. Next base: position 1,342,222 of record JBAMBE010000576.1, on the reverse strand, counting down.
AGTCACATTTTAAAAGAACGCTGCATGGATTAGCGCGATTTTTAATCTATCTATATATATATATATATTTATATATATACATTTTTTTTTTGACAAATTAATTTTTCTTATATTTTAAGACCAGAAAATTTGGTAAGTTTTGTTTAGTTGTTTTGTATTGTTTTAATCTATATACTAACTTCGTTTAGTATTGACGTTTTAATGCGCCGATCGGTTCTACTATTTAATTGTTAAAAAAAGTGAAAGAAAAAGAAATAATATAATACAATTGTGTAATTGTAATATCGATGGCTGAGCCCACAAATACACATTGCAAGGACAAAAAATACAGCATTAAATTAAAATAAATAAATAACACTGACACACACACACACACACACACACACATAGAAAAAGTAACACTCAAAAACACATTTGATTCTTAAAAAATAAGACAGGCAAAAACACAAAAAAAATCTCGCACACACAGACACACACACACACATACACACGCACACAGCTGGTCTAGCAATAGTTATGATAAAGCCCCATCTATATAAATACTTAAGTTATTTACAACAAAATTATTTGCATTTTTATTGCCTTGGGCATATGTTCATACATCCTTCCACCAACCATCAACTGGTGGATGTCCTTTTAACCAGAGATATTCCTTCGAATTAGGCGGTAAAAAGGACGAAATTCCTTCAAAGGTGACCTTTTATTGGATGAGCCCAGATTCCTTGAATGCAGTTTAATAGAGCCAGTTAGAGAGATTCTAATGCACCATGCCCTTTGAAAATCTGTGAGTATTTGTTCGGCAATATTGTTGGAAACGTAAGTGTCCTGGACGATTAAGTGTCATCCTAAAAGTATGCTTTGACAATGTTAACATGTGACATTTGAGTTTTATTGGTAAAGAAATGCTAGGTGGCATGGTTGTATATTCGATTCTGATCCAATTATCTGGCTACTTTAATAGTTTCAGATGCTTCACATATTTGTGGACCACATCCTTCACATAGGGCTTGAGTGCGACGCAGGTTGGAATATTCTCCGGCTGTTCGATCCAGAGTTTGCACTTTATATCGTGCTCATTGAGCTTATCGACCAGTTTCATTAGCGCCGCCTCATCCTTCGCCTCAAGCACCACCTTGTGCATGTTGTCCAGATCCTTGAGATAAGCCTGCGTATCCTCATCCTCCGTATGCTGGCTCATCACCGCCGCCGTCGCATGGCAGCATTGGGCAATCACTGCGCCCAGTGGCCAGCTTAGAGTGGTGCGCAAATCACTCCGCACCACAATATACTGCACAATGTTGTTCATCTTTTGTCTGTTTAGAAATATATTTGCTAACGGGTGATTGATTATGCCGCTGCCTGCCGCGTAGCTTATAGTATATAAGTATTCTCACATAGCACAATGTTTGTGAACAGCTGATTAACAGTCGGCGATTAAGGTGACCAGGGTTTTTTGTTCTTTTTGGCGCATTGGCCACCTTACTTAATTTCGTAATTCACACGTTGGCGGAATTTTTAAGCTTGCTTTTCAAATTATTTGTTTCATTTGTTTATATATATATTCTGATCGAGAGGAATCGAAAATATGCTCTCGAATTATATTAACGAGATCTAACGCTACAGTTTCCAATTAATATTCTTGATTTATTTAAGACACAATTTTAGTTATCATAACTATCATTCTTGTCGCAACTCATAATTTTAAATTTGAACTGAAATTCATTAAATTCAGTCTGTCTTCGGTTAATTTTTCTCTCAAAACTCCAAATATGTAAAAAATTCTGTCAATGATAGCGTTGTCATGTAAAATGAAAGCGCCGCTGGTAAAAGCTTTTCGAATCTGAACCGATTTTATGTCTCGAAGCCATTTAAATTGTACTTAAAAAAATTTTTTTTTTTAAATCTATGCACGTGTATTTCTAACATAGGTAAATGCTCTTCCTTCGGGTTAATCTTGTTTCATTCTTAATTTGAAAGGGTGAAGTGGAGTCTTCTTATCGTTTAATTCAGTTCATTATATAATTGGGTAGTTGTTATCACCCCTGCAACAAAGTCTCAAGGCTGGCTACTTGTCAGAAACAGCGGACTTCAGTTATTTATTTACTTTTATTTTATTTGCGACACTTGCAGCTTAATTAATCACCTAGCGCACAGAAGAGCGAGGGTTTCTTTTATAAAATGCAAAAAATATATTTTTAAAATTTTGAATTTCGTTAATCTAATTTGAAATAAGATTAGTGGTGAACCTCCAATGTTTGTTAAAGCGATGAAAAGTAAATATAATTTGATAAGTACTCTAAGTGGCAATAGTAGCTTATGGAACTACCCTCGCATTTTTCGGTGGGTCAGCGAAGTAAGATTTTGTTTTTGGTTTGACAGAAAGCAAATAAGTAGTTTATATATTGCAATCACTTCTGCAGAGGCTACTGCTGTGAATTTGAAGTGTAAGGACGAAGGATGGAGGGAGGAAGCGGTAGAAAGGGGTCGAATCGGGTGTGGATGGAGTACTGTTTTCCGGCGCATAGTGCCAGTGACATGCGTCCGTAATTAAGGTCCCCATTTTGGGTTAGATTATCCATGAATAATTGGAAATGATGGTCGCGCCTGGTCTTCGACTTTATCCGAAACTGGACGGAATATAAGGGGGTGGGGAGTAGGTGCACTGCGGGAGAGGGGAAGAGGGAGGCAGAGGAGTAACGTACAACTGCAGCAGATTGATGATGCCGGACAACACAGCAGCAGCACACTGAGAAAAAAAATGCAAGTCGATTATTTATGCACAAAATGTAACATTTCTAAGAAAAACTCTTCGAAAATTCGAGTAAAAATATCTCATCAAATATGTGTAAAATGTGCTTAATTTAAAAATTAAAATGTTTGATATGAGGTGATTTTTTGTTATCTTAAAATGTAATTAGTATTGATAACAAGTATTGAGATAATATTTCGAATACTTAAAAAAATAACTATATATTTTAATTAATAAAGAAAATAGCAAATACTTTTTTTAAATAAGATTTTTGATTTGTTTTTGAACTTCTTTAAATTTTTTCTGGGTGCAGCCACTGTTGCCATTTACTGCTGCGCCACTACTCTTGGCTGTCCGCCTCTCTCTCTTTCTCACTCTCTCTATATGTCTGTCTCTCACTTTCTCGCTCTGTCTGCTGAAAACTTTGCTAATTGCTTTTTGGCCACATTGGCCAAGGCGCTGGCGACGACAACGCTAGCTAACGGGTTTCAGTTATGGCCAGTTACCCAGTAGCCAAAAATGCCATTTGCCCAGTTTGCCATTGCATTATTATACCCTGTACTCGATCTGACTCGAAGTGGATATGCTCTCATTTTAAATTTTTATGGTTTTTATTTTGATTTCCTGTCTTGTGTTTGTCATATAGGAATTGTTCAAAACGTTTCTTAACCATTTTTTTTAATAAATTCTGCATTTAAATTTTGCGAATTTCCAAAAAGAGATAGAAAAAAGTTATTTCTGATTTGGTTTTATTTATGAAATTTGTATTTTGTGGTATGAAACTAAAGAAAAAAAATAATAAAATTTTTCTAGGGTATTTTGAAGTTGACTTAATTTTATCAGCTCATTTGTCTTTGTTACCATTGTTGTTGTAGCTGTGCATTTAATTGTGCCTTTTTGTGTCTCGGCCTACAAATCGCCGAGTCAGCATAGAATTAATTGCACAGCCAAACAAGCAACACCCCCCCCCCCCCCCCCCCCAACACACACACACACACACATGGGGGCAACAATTTGAATAGATAGTTTTTCGCACTTTTGGCGTTCCATAAATTTTGCACTCACTTCTCAATTGTCAAAACAAATTTGCCAAATGTGCCATTCATTCGTTATGAGATTAGGGCACAGCACCCACATCCGCATTCACATTTGCACTCACATTCACAGCTACACAGTGAGAAAAACGCTCGACTTTACCAATTTCCAAATCTATACACTTTTTTTTTAAATATCTTTCAGTCTAAATTATTTGGTGGCATTTTTCTCTCTGTGCTAACATTCATCCTCGTCTTCGTCCTCGACCAAATTCACATCCTTGTCCAGGCTTACGTGCCCACAGTGCTCCCCGGGGTCTTGCATATGAGCTGGACACAGCTGTAGTGCTGGGACATGAATATGAGTGAGGGGCTCGGGGTGGAGGATTGGGGGGAAAGGCGGCTCTGACCGCTGCCCAAATGCAAATGTCATTTTGTGGCCATTCGAATGAATAAACGAAATTAAATGCAAAGAATGACCCAAAAGCGAACGAGTTTGAATGGCAGCTCAACTAGCCCAACAGTGCCACGCCCCCCATACCTAGCTCCCGCCTACACACTTGGGACCGCACATCAACCTGACATCAATACAATTGTACAAATATATATATATATATACATATATTTATTTATTTATTTATATAGAATATGCGCAGGGTTGCAAATTGAATCGAATTTGAATCGCAGCCCAGTTCAGTTCTTGGGTCCCATTAATCAAAATCTTACGAATCAACCCTCGAGATTCTAAACGGAGTTTGCTCTGAATGGGAGCCTAACTAACTAGTTAGTATTAGTAGTAATTAATTAAGTGTCTAATGAGCTTTAATAATTTATAATTGAAATCAACCTCAAATCAAGTGAATGCAAAAGTTTGCCCTCAATTCAAATGATAAGAACTTAATTCTTTACTTAATTTGTTTTCTTTCTTCTATCAAAGTTTGAATAATATAAGAAGAATAAGAATCATTATTAAATCTTTGAGGTAATCATGGCATATAGTTTCTGTTTGATATGTGAATAAGTGAATCCCAAAAAAACGACGGAAAATTAGCTATTTTAGGTTAAGATTATTAAAGTTTGAGTTTAAGCATTTAAAAATCAATCTGAATTAACATAAGTATTCGGATATATGAGATCCTAATTAGATCCTAACAACCCAACTCATTTCAAGGAATTTTCCTGGCCAGAAATTGGTCGAACTATTTTTGTATAAATATCATAATTATTATACTATGCTAGTAACACCCATAATAAATCTGGAATTTGCCCATATGCCGATTTTTTGACTATAATTTTGACTTATCTTCCGACCCAAAATTACGTTTTCAACTTTTAATGTACGATTGATCTAGATGCCAAATGATGACTAAAAAGCCTTTACTTTTGAAAATGCCTTGACTTTTGACGAAGTTATGGCATTTTGAAGGTTCGACCTATTCCAATATGCCGATTTCGGACTATAATTTTAACTTATGTTCCGACCTAAAATCACGTTTTCAATTTTAAATGTACGATTGATCTAGATGCCAAATTATGACTAAAAAGCCTTTACTTTTGAAAATGTCTTGACTTTTGACGAAGTTATGGCATTTTGAAGGTTCGACCTATTCCCATATGCCGATTTCGGACTATAATTTTAACTTACGAGTATGTTCCGACCCAAAATCACGTTTCCAATTTTAAATGTACGATTGATCTAGATGCCAAATGATGACTAAAAAGCCGTTACTTTTGAAAATGCGTTGAGTTTTGACAAAGTTATGGCATTTTGAAGGTTCGACCTATTCCCATATGCCGATTTCGGACTATAATTTTAACTTATGTTCCGACCCAAAATCACGTTTCCAATTTTAAATGTACGATTGATCTAGATGCCAAATGATGACTAAAAAGCCTTTACTTTTGAAAATGCGTTGAGTTTTGACAAAGTTATGGCATTTTGAAGGTTCGACCTATTCCCATATGCTGATTTTCGGGGATATAATTTTGACTTATGTTCCGACCCAAAATCACGTTTTCAATTTTAAATGTACGATTGATCTAGATGCCAAATGATGACTAAAAAGCCTTTACTTTTGAAAATGCGTTGAGTTTTGACAAAGTTATGGCATTTTGAAGGTTCGACCTATTCCCATATGCCGATTTCGGACTATAATTTTGACTTATGTTCCGACCCAAAATCACGTTTCCAATTTTAAATGTACGATTGATCTAGATGCCAAATGATGATTAAAAAGCCTTTACTTTTGAAAATGCGTTGAGTTTTGACAAAGTTATGGCATTTTGAAGGTTCGACCTATTCCCATATGCTGATTTTCGGGGATATAATTTTGACTTATGTTCCGACCCAAAATCACGTTTTCAATTTTAAATGTACGATTGATCTAGATGCCAAATGATGACTAAAAAGCCTTCACTTTTGAAAATGCGTTGAGTTTTGACAAAGTTATGGCATTTTGAAGGTTCGACCTATTCCCATATGCCGATTTCGGACTATAATTTTGACTTATGTTCCGACCCAAAATCACGTTTTCAACTTTTAATGTACAATTGATCTAGAGGCCAAAGAAAACTTCGGCCTTAGAAAACTTAAGTGCGCATGTGGTCCATAATTTGTAAGCTTGAGGCTTTCCTAAAAGATCGATGAAAAATTTGAGTTGCCAAACTTTGAAGAAGGGTGAGTATCTCTTATCTACCTCAATCTGAAAGGCAAACTTGGAGAGTATGCCTTGGCTGCACACAAATTATGGTATCATAGTATTTCACTGTCGGTTACCTCCGACTGCAACGTTTTCTCTTGTTTAAACCTTAACTTAGTCATATTGTTGAGAACATTTTTTTTTTTTAAATTTAGTCAATATATTATTATTTGATTAATTCAATCAACCGAAATGAAAATACTTTGAATGTGTCAAAACATTTTGCTAAGAGCCTAAGTTAACTACAAATCCTCTTTGAAAACCAGAATTTTCCAATTGTGGTTTATTTTCATGTTTTGGTTCTTAGATGACGCCATAATCATAAAGAGCTGTTGGATATTATGATTACGATAGATTTATGCAAATACGAGTATTATTAGTAAGTTGATAATAAAATAAACAAATAATTATACAAAAATTGTATTAAATAAATAAAACAATATATTGATATTTTTAGAAAGTCCCTTTTGACGACAAGGAACAGCTTTAAGATCAAAGTGCAAGCATTCGATATAATTTCTCGATATTTAGATAGGGAGTTCGCTTAAGTATAGAAAGTTATGTGCGTGTGTGGGGAAGGGAGGTGGTGGGGGAAAGAGGGTGTCAAGGTTGTGGGCCAGGGCAGGGGTTGGTTAGATAGTCATGTTGATTGGGGTCATTTACGAGGGGGGCTTAGGCTAAACGTGAAGTCAGAACGTATTAAGAGTTCTGCTCGAGCTGGGACATCATGTCAAAGGAAGTGAAAGGGCGGGGAGGGGTGGTTATACTAAAGAAGAAGAAGTAGAAGAAGGGGCAGAGCGGGGAGGGGTATTATGTGGAGGTTGCACATTCGATTAGCGAGTGTGGGTAAAACTCGATGAGTTTTATTAGTAAATAATGGCAAATCATTTGGCAGTTGACACTCGTTGAATGGTCGAAAAGGGAGACTCTGCCAAAAAGTGTCAGCAGCAAAAGGACCAAAAGTACAAAACACACACACACACACACACACACACACACACACACACATTCAGCCGTTGCGGCTGCTAATGAGCAACATTAATGAGCGCTATTTTTCACTGAAGGGACAATCAGTGTGTGCGTGTGTGCGTGTGTGTGTGTGTGTGTGTGTGTGTGTGCGTGTGTGTGGAATGAGGCTGCACAAGTCTCATGGGTATTTAAGCGTCCAGAATGAGGCAAGTGTATAGCAATGACAGCAGGTGCACACACCCACACCCACACACACCCACACCCACACACACACACACACACACACGCACACTCACATTGAGGGTTTTGGGCACACATGAAAATTTAATATGAATGCAAAAGAAAGCAAAGAATTTGTAATTAAATTAACCATTTTCGCCATTTGCAGGCTGAGCTATGAAAATACTCTCGTCATTCATAAATCCAAATACTCTCCCAAATCCCAACCCAAGAATCAGCAAAATGCATTTCTAAGTCTCTCTTCTATAAGTTTAAATTTTTCGTATTTGGAAAAAAAATACTAAAATAATTTTAAGTTCTATTTTATATATAATATATATCAACTTAAATATACTTAATTTTTTTTTAATTTTAAGTTAAGTTTCAATACGGAGGCGTTTTAATATGTGAGCGACTACTGTCTTTGCTTCATTTATTTTTTGTGGCACGCAGGCAGTCCTGATATAACCTCAAATTCCGCTCACGACCTGTCGGACTTTCGGACTTCCATTCACAATGGGAAAAAAGGGCTCAATCAGCTGCTAAGTGGCTCAGAGACCTGGGATTCAAGACCAAAGGACTATCCCAGAGCAGGTCCAACATTATGGCGGGTGGGGTGGGATGGTACGTGTGGGGGTTGGGCTGGGGGTGGGAGGTTGTGATAGCAGGCAAGGAAGGGTGGAAGATGGGGCACAAAATCATGAGAAATGTGAAATGAAAAATCGACTCGCAATTAGCAAACATGAAGCACGTCGCGTTTATTTAAGTGGGAGGGCAGGACACACACACATTCAAACACACACACGCACAACCCCTCAAGCTATCCTGACTCACGTCACACATACATAGGTAGAGAGAGAGAGGGAGAGATAGAGGCAGAGAGAGATACAGGAACTGGCAGCGATGTCAGCATGGTTAATAAGTTACTTTCGAGATACTTTATTACTTCCTTGGTGCCGCACGACAGTATGTGAGTGTGTGGGGCGGGGGGGGCGGTGTGGCATGTGGGGGCGTCGTGCCACATAGGTCGCACATTAAAAAACAAGGAGCTCCAAACAAATGGCAGGCGACACAGTGCCAACAAAAAAAGAAAAGGGTTGCTAGACTGCCTTTCATTAGGCATACACACATACACAAGTGTGAGTGTATATATGTGTGTGTGTGTGTGTGTGTGTGAACATTTTTTAATTTATGCGATTTTTGACTGCGGGCATAAAGTGCCAGCGGGCGGGGAATAAGAGGATGAGGACATTGATTCTCCCTCTCAAAAGTAGGCAATAGTTTTTTTATTACATTTTCTTATCAGATTCAGTGTGTGTGTGTGTGGTTGTGTGTGTTGAAGGTGTGCCACACCCACAGCTGCCAGCCCAAGAATTTGCACTCTCAAGAATTATATTTTTCTTACAGAACATCGAATGCACTCGGGGAATCGCAAAGCGATAAATATAACTGAATTATTCAGAAATCATATGACTTCACTTTTAAATAAAAATAATAAATAAAAGAATTAAAAATAATTAAAATAAATATTGGATTACATAAATGCTTATCAAGTTTGAGTTAAGTGATTTTTCGATTTTATTTTTCTGCCGAAGAACAAAAGATCTGTTCCATCTGAAACAACATTATTTGGGCTATTGTTGTCTATTTTCTCTTCTCTCTGTAAATAGAAAAATATTTTGTTATAAATCTTAAATGAATAATGAATAAATGAATAAAAAACGCTTGGTTTTTGGTAAGCGTATTTCGCATTCGACTTGCTAAGGAAACATTTTTGCTCTCATGTATTTTTTATCCTTATTTATGCGAGTGAAATCAATGCGTGTTGTTGTCTGAGTGTCTGTGTGTGTGTGAGTGTGTGTGTGTGTGTGTGTGTGTGTGCGTATGAGTATGTGTGTGTCAAAAGAATAGAATTTTTCATTTTAAATTACATGACATGAGTGTAAGTATTTGTGTGTGTGTGTAAAGAAAACTTTTGTTCGTTTATGTTGTTCAAGAACTTTGCAAAGGCGTCTCACCCACATTTCCCACCCACCGCTACCCCCTATCCCCTACCATACCTCTTTCTCTCTCTCTCTCTCTGTCTCTCTCCCTCTCTCTCTGCGCCTTTCGAGATATTGGAGTAAAGCGTTGTCGAACCACATTAAAGGTAACTATGCAAATATTTTTGCGGCCCACACGAACAAACAACGAACCTTTTCATATACCACACACACACACACACACACACACACATACACATTTACACACACACACGCACACTGGCATATGGACATTTGTGTCCTTTGAGCTAAGCGTTGAACATGTAGGTGGCAACCAAAAATATTCCAAGCTGGACATTAGTCCAAAAACTACTCATCCACAAAAGTGAACCAATTCCAATTGTCGGCACGGCACGAACAAATCGCATCCCAAAACCCAACCCATGACATTTTCCCTGCTGTTTGCAACCCGTTCTAATCGTGTGCGTTTTAGTTTTTGGATTTTATTTTATTATTATTATTATTATTTGCCTTTCATTTTTTTATTTATTTTTTTTTTTTTGCAATCACTTAGCTCACTCGTAGATTTTTGGCTATGTGCGGAATGTCTAATGAAGCCACATAAATCAAATGGCAAATGCGAAAGGCAAAAAGTCATTTGCCTCTTTTTACCTCCCTGAACTGTCCTCCGTTCCCCCTGCCTGCTTGACCAACCATCCCTTGAAACGAATCCTTGATTCCAGTTTCAGCTTTGTTGTCGTCGCACTAATTGAAATTAAAAACGCTGCCAAAAAAAAAAAAAAAATACAAAAAAACGAGAACATTTCTCTAGTGAAGAGGAGACATTTGTGCGAATTGGCTCAGTTTTCATTTTGGATTTTAGCGTTCTGCTTCTTCTTCTTCTTCTGCCTGGCCAATTAACGGCCTAGCGAGAATTGTGGCTCTGATTTATGTAATGGGAATTGCTTTTAGTAAAGCAGCAAATAAGCAGACAACTTTATTGAACTTCATCCTCGTGGCCATCTCAATGCACTCTGAGTTCGAATCCTCTCTCCTGGTACTGGCTCCTCAAGAGATCTTTTATTTGTATATTTTGAATGCATTTTACTTGGTTCGCCATTGCATTGATCCCCTCCACAGCCTATTTTGCATTATTAACCTTTGATATTATATTGACCTTATTGATTTTTGTTAACCTTTTTCTTAACCTTGATGGGTTATTAAGTTAAATGATTTTGCACTTTGTTGTTGACCTCACTTAATTTGTATCCATTTTGAATTCATCATCGATTCTTGGACAAGAAAAGGATATTTGAAGCAATCGAAATGAAACGCTGATATTGTGTATATCCTTTATTTGTATTTGAATTATTTATTTCTTGTAATATTATTTAAAAAAAAAGACAATGATCACATAAAATATTTTGTAAATTACAGAATTCTTGTTATACAATACATATTACATATATGTATAATTATTATTATATTTATATTTATATTCATATATTTATAGATTTTTAGTTATTTGGTTGTTGTTGGTTTTTGTGTGTGTGTTTTTTTTTGTATTTTCTTTTTTTGAATTTTTTTTTTGTTTTAAATACAATAATTTTTAAGCCTGCTATTTTTTTGTTTTGTTTTAAAATTCGTCTAAATTTCCTTTCGGTTTTTTCTTTGGATTTTCGTCCATTTTTGGTTTTTCGTTTATTTGTTTATATTTATATTTAGTTATACATATATTTATAAGTACGTAATACAATACAAAAAAAAGTCAACTACTTTTACTTAAGTTTTACATTTCATTTTGTTATATTTATTGCACTGAACTTTTTCTTTCTTTTCTTTTATATATATTTATATATATATATATATATATATATATATATATATATATATATATATATATATATGTATATATATATATATATATATATGTATTCCATCCATTTATTCATCTGTTTCACTAATTGTTGTTGCTGTAAGTTTTTCTGCTTAGCCTTTTCGGCTTGTCTGTCATTCAAAATTCAACTCTTGATACCGAGTACAATTCTTGTTGTTATATTTTAGTTATTTTTAACATTAAAACTTATCGATCCTAAATATATATATATGCATATATATATTCGTATATATATATGTTATGTGTGGAAGTGTTGGTTTGTGTGTTTCTGTTTTTGCGTCGAGTGTTGTGGTTGTTGCTGTTAGTGCGAGTACTTAGCTTTTATAGTTGAGTATAGTATAATTTGAAGTGGACCTTTGGTCAGCCCATGGAGATTACGTTCTAAATTTTTAAGATTACAAAAAAAAAAAATCATTTTGTTTAATTTACCGTTGATTACATTTGCATATTTAACTCCGTTGGTGTTAGACCTTCTCGTACCACTAACTAAACTTATGTTCAAGTATTTTTTCCTTCTTTTTTTATAGCATTTTTTATATTTTTTATTATGTTTTGTTTTTGTTTTTTTTTTTTTTTTTGTTTGTTCTTGTTTCAAGTCGCACGTTTAATTTGTAATACAAAATTGACCAGACATCAACATCAAACAAATGTCCTAATATATATGTATATTTAACTGCTAGTTAGTATTAGATACAGATACAGATACTAATTTAAAAAAAAAAAAAAAAAAAATACAACTAAAAGCGCACATTTAGTTTAGTTTAGTTTTTGGTTTTATTTCAATACTAGAATAATTTATACAATTTATCAACACGACAAGCGCCTAGGACCTAAACGTGGAACAGCTCAATCTACGCGATAACATCAAGAGCAAGGACATCATATCCTTGAACGCCTCTCGTTGCTTCTGTGGAACTATATCTATATTATGTACCTTATCTAAATATAGGTTCTCATATATCCTTACCTTTGCATATGACTAAATCAAGAAGTTGAACTCATTGGGAGTGAAATAAACTTTAACGAATCATTAATCATTCCATTGACTCCTTTGAATTATACTAGTTTACTATGTAATACTATCGGGTTTTGCTTCTTTTCGAGTTGTAGACCTTTTCGAAAGTAATTAAAAAACAAATAACAAATAATATAGAAGAGGGGGAGAGAGATATGTTGGGCTATTCGGATACTAAATCGACACTTCATTCTCATTTATAATTCATGACATATATAGTTTAGTTTAGTATATGATTCGTAACTCATAGTGAATAACTCAGATACACCATTAATTGTGCTTCGATTCCAAGTCAACTGGCTCAGCCATCTTAGCCCCCCTTGATCCAACTCATAGCTCATAGCATAACTCCGCCATTGAGTCAATACACACAATGCACACTCGATAAACGATAACGATAACTACTGGTATTCAATTGCAGTGAGTGAATGATTCGTAATTCATAAATAATGTATGTACACACAGTGAAACCCCGCTGTATTCGACGGTATTCCCTGTCCAATGCTTAAATGGGCGTCGGCATCAGTTTGCCATAGTCCTGGTGCATGCTGGGCTTCACCGAATTGTAGACAGAGGGACGACCCCCGTCGTCCGGTAGGGCGTACACATCGGGTGGCACGCACAGCGACTGTAACTTCGAGATGTACGAGTCGAAGTGCTCGTGCGGATGTGCATGGTGCGGATGTCCGTGCGGATATCCGCCCGGATGATGCACAGTGTAGGCGTGATGTGGCGCATGTGGCGGCGGCGGTGGCGGTGGTGGTGCTGGTGGTGGTGCTGCTGCTACTGCTGTTGCGGCTGCTGCTGCTGCCGCCACCGTCACGGCCGACTGATGGCCGTACATGGTCGACGCACTTGGTACGGCACCACCCGTTGCTGGTGGCAGCGGCGGCGGTGGTGGTGGCAATAGCGTCGAATAAGCACTCGCTGCGCTCGCATGATGCTCCACAACACAACCACCGCTCAGGCCGATGCCAGAGCTGCAGCCGGTAGTGTCCATGCCAGTATGCAGGCTGACGGGTACACAAGCACCGGTTCCAGTTCCAGTTGCAGCCGGTAGTGCACCGGCTCCAGTGCCTGGTGGTGGTGGCGGCGGCGGCAGACGGACGTGTTCCAGCAGCGTGATGACATTGTTCCTCAAACTCTCATAATAGTTGTTTAGATTTGCATTCGGCGGTGCTCCGCTACCGTCGTGCGACACGTGCGAGAGGTCGCCGATGGTACCGCTGCCTGGTCCGCTGCTACTCCCGCCAATTATGGTCGCTGTGGTCGAGGAGACGCCGGCAAATGGCGATTGGCCACTGGGCGAGCCTAAGCCAGAAGCTGTGACGCGTTGTTGTTGTTGCTGTTGTTGTTGTTGTTGTTGCTGATGGGCGCTCAGTGGAGAAGCCTCCTGTTGAGCAGAAACAGATAGAGAGAGAGGGGAAAATAGAGAGAGAGAGAGAGAGAGAGAGAGAGAGAGTAGCTTTGCATTTATATATTGTTTGAAATTTAGTGATTTTGTTTTTTATACGTATGTAAGTGGATGCATCTAAGAAAATCTGAATTGCTGTTCAAAAATATATATTTATTGAATATATAAATTAATGGAAACGAATGAAAGCAATTACAGAATTTCAACCTCAAATAAAGATCTGCAAGCTCAAGTCTAGAAAAGAAAGAAGAAGGAAGCCAAAAAACTTGATACCAGATTTCCGAATTTAAAATAAAACAGACTCAATTGAAGAATTCATGCTTTTATTTTATTTAATTTCATTTATGTCACATCCACTCCTGTTCCTTTGTATATATGTATATACATTTGTAGAGCGAACATACATTTTTAATAGTTCGTAGTTTAACTTTAAAAAAATGGCAGGTTTTTTAATTTACCCTCTGGTTTTTAAATTCTTAAAATGAGAATTAGAAAATACAGTGCTTCGATTAAACAAAATGCCCAAAGCATATTTAAACTAAGTACGAATCAAATTGCAATCATTTTCAGCTTAAAATCTGTATATAAAGTAAATAAAATTCTTTATGAAATTTCATAAGCTGGAAAAATTACAAGAAATTTTTGTGAAAATTGAGAGCTATTTACGCTTTGAAGGCGATTCTTATTTTACTTCAATTTAAATTTTTGTGCCGTGAACATACGAATATTGTAATTGAAATAACTTTTGCAAGAGCTATCGAAAACTGCAAAAAGGTGCTTGAAATTTCACATATGTATTTGAAAGTCAATTTTTCCCCCTGCACAAATAGAAAATGAGTTTTGCAGTTCGTTACGTTTTAATAACAACAAAACGAAGCAAACGATTTGCGCAATACTCGAAATTGCGATGGGATTTTAGTGTTTGATTATTGGCCATCGGTTTGTTGGACCGTAATTGTGTGCGTGTGTGTGTGTGTGCGTATATGATCGCAATTTGATGCACTGATATATTGATTCATGTTGCTTAAATTCAATTTGCTGAGCTGCCTATATAAAACACACACACTCACACACACAAACACATACATAAACACACGTATGCGTGTGTTCAAATTGAAATTCCAATAAGAACGCAGCAGCAGCAAAAAAAAGCGAGTCAAACGCAAAAGAATGAAACAAACAGACACACAAACACGAACGCGTGACGAATGCACACGAACACACACACACGCAGACAGAAATACGATTTCGTGTGCGTGAAGAGCGAGAGCGAGAGCGAGAGAAAGAGAGTGTGGCGCTATCGAGGCAGCCAACGGCGGCCGCTGCTGCTGCTGCTGCTGCGAAGTGCCTCCCCACATTTTTTTTTTATTCGTTCGCTCACATTTTTTTTTCTTGCCGTTACTTCTGCTCATAGGGAGCTGTGTCGAGGCCACAGAGGTTATGCTGTCGACGTCGCTGCCGGCGTTGTGACGCGTCGTAGCACAGTTTTTAGCTCGTTAGGAGCAAATGGACAAAAACGTTTGGCGCTCTGCGATTTGCTGTTTGTGCTGCTGCTGCTGCTTTTGGTGCCGACTGCGGCCAGACGGATGGGATACCCAGAGACCGACAAATTGACTGGCTGTGGGTGTGGTGGGTTAGTTGGGGGGAGTTGGGGCTGCAGCTGCCTGCGCATGACCACACACACACACACACACACATATGTGTGTATAGGGACACGTTCTGTTAGGGATGGTGCTGCTGGTTTCTGGTGCTGCTGTGCGCTGATTCGTCGCTCGATGCAGTCGACAATGAGTGCAGCTGCTATGCAAGGCACGCCGATTGGCTGCTGTGACGCCATTTTGAACAGTTGTAGACTGCAACAATAAGGCGACAGAGGCGACTGCAACAGATCATTGGCCGCGTGCAACAAACAAAAACAAAACAAAAACATAACTTAAGTAAAAAACGAAATATTTGCAATAAAAATAAATAACAAAATAACAGGCTCCAAGTGAAAACGGAAGTTAGTTGGCCCAATAACAAAATGTGCAAGCATAACTTGGCTAAAACAACAACAACAACAACAAAAACAGCAGACCAAGGCGCGATAATTTAAATATAATAAAAGTTTTTTAACTAGCAGACGACGCCCAACTTTCTTTGGTCATGTTTTGGGTTAAAAAGTACATTCTGGCAAGAAGAAGACGAAGAAGAGAAGAACGAAAGTTAACAGCGACGACGACGACGTCGACAGCGACTTCGGCGGCTGCTAAAACTTTTGTTGGCGACTTTTGCGCCGAGTTTCCAACATATTGTTGTTGTTTTTATTATACATAATTTTGTTGTTGTTGTTTTTGTTGTTGCTGGCTTACAGTCGCTTTATTATTGCGTTGGTTTTGGCTTTGGAGTTTAGAGACGTCCTTGAAAAGTGGCCGCAACTTAGAAGTGACTGCGACGGCGACGGCAACAGCAACTCAGGTGCCAACATAAACTTCAAGAGACAAAAAAAACAAAAAACAGAAGAAAATGTGGCAACTTTCGCTGCGCCTACAACAAGAAGGGTTTAATTGCGGTTGAGTGCTCGCCAAACAGATACCCTGTGCAGTTAATTAAGCTGTAATTCAAGGGAATTTCATTCTACTTCTTGCATATTGCTGAAGATAGGTAGAATATAACTCTAAATTAACGCAAAATTACTCAAAAACCCTTTAATTGTTCCTTGAAATTCAAGACTTGAGCTAATTTAATTAAAGTTGAAGATGATTTTAAATTGAATGTAATTCACTTTAAATAAAATATTAAAACTTATTTGGTGTTTTGTGTGTTGTTGTTGTTGTTGTTGTTCTCTTTGGTGAGTTATTTTATAATTATAGGAAAATACTCAAAATTTGTTGCGGATCAACGAACCTGAGCCTACGTACCCGATCGCTGGTGCTAAGTTGCGATTCCATCGCGTTGATGTCCGATTTGAGGCGCATCATTTGCGATTCGACGCGTGCATTTTCGCGTTGCAATTCCGATATTTCCGCTTCCAGCGTGTTGAGATCATCGCTGCCGCCGGCAACATTTACAATGCTCGCTGACTTGTCGCTGTTGATGCTGCTGCTGTTGACACCCAGACTGCTGCTGCTGTTGCTGCTGTTGTTGATGACGGGTGGCAGAGGAAGGCCGACGCCGACGCCGCTCATAACAATGTCCAAGCCGCCGCCTCCTAGATCAGCAAGAGAGAGAGAGAGAGAGAGAGAGAGAGAGTCGTTAGTGCTGGAGACGCTCTTTTTTGGAGCAAATATCATTTTTGTTTTTTGTTCAACTTGGTTCATTGTTCTCTTGGACGTGAAACTTGCTCATTTCTTAATTATTTTTTATTTTTGTATTTTTTTTTTGTAGTTTTTCTTATAAATTTATCAATGTTTAAGAAAAGCTCTCCACGGTTGTCTATGTGCGCGTGTGCTAGCAACTCAATTGGAGCTTTCATGTGAAGTGGGTGAATGTGTGTGTGTGTGTTTGGTATGTGTGTGTGTGTGTGAGTGAGATAGCAAATATCACGGCTTACCTTTGATCGTTTCTTTTGAAATATTCATTTGCTTGTGTGACTTGTTGTTGTTGTCTTTTTTGGTATATTTGTTGTTGTTCTTGTTCAATTCATTTGATGACTATTTTTGTATACATATTTCTTTTGTATTTCAAATATTAATTTCTTTTCTCGATTTTTTTTTTTTATTTACATATATGGTTTGTTTGTTTGTTTTTTTTCTGGTTTTTGCTGCGGTCTATTTTCAGTTTTAATTGTTTTCATTTGTCTATTTAGAGTAGATATTCAGCACCGATACAAAACGTCGCGTAATCTAAAAGAAATCAACGCCAACGAAAAACGCCATGAAACGAAACGAAAAAGAAGGAAAACGGAATTAAATTAGAAAATTGAAACGTAGTATATGTTTGGTATATACAATATCGTGTAAGTATCTAGTAAGTATTATGTTGTATCGGGCATCGTTGTTTATGTTATGCACCGGGAGGGGGGTGGGGTTTTCTTTCTTTTCTTGCCGGCCGGGAATCTTGGGAATTCTCGAGGCCCTGTCGAGGCGTCTGTCGTAAGGTCAATTTTGGTATATTTTGGTACGCTTCGGCTTATTTTGCACTTGTTTTTGGTAATTGTTTGGTATTTTTTCTTTTTTTTTCTCATATGTGTATATATATTTATAAATATATATATATAGATTTTTTTAAGTGTGTTTTATTGGCACATTCCGAGGAAACCGAAACCAAAACCAAAAGCCAAAACGTAAGTATTTCATTGGTTTTGTTAGACTTTAGCACACGCACACAAAATTCCAACCGAAAATGCACAATACGAGAGAGCAAAGAGAGCAACAACAAAAAGCAGATGCAAATAGCAAAATGTCACAAATGTCACACAAAATTCCAAATTCCAAATTCAAAAATCCACTGGCAACATTTCGATAAATGTGGTATCAAAGAAATGGCTGATTTTTTATTGATATTATGTTTGTTTGATCATTTTTCTGTTTGTTTGTCATGATTTTGAAACAACATTTGTGATGCTTTCTTCTGTTGTTTGTGTTGCAAACTTTATGACAATGCTATAATGCCAAATACCAGCAAATGGTAGGGCATGATAGCAACAAGCCCAGTTCATAACAGAAAACACGCAAGAGATATACGACACAATTATAGAGATAGCTATAGAGATATAGATAGAGATAGCTAGTGAACTCACAGCTCACTCGCACTCACCTGTATAGCCTTTGGGATACACCATGGTGACCTCATCGAACTTGGGTTTCTTGATTCCCTGACTGCCAACTGTGGTACACGCTAAAAACATAATGACAAATAGAAAGAGAAGAGAAGGAGAGAGAGAGAGAGAGAGAGAGATAGAGATAGAGAGAGAGAGAGAGTTAGAGTTAGCGAGGGAAAGAGAGATTTCATTTAGAGATCATATTTTTGGTGTTGTTTCCAGTAAATTTAGTTGTTCTTATCTAATTTCAATATTTTATTAAAAGTATTTTCTAGTCGTGTTTGAAGATTTTAATATTTTTTATTTTAATAATTTGTCAAAACTATCTTTGTAGAGTCGATTTTTGTTCATCTAATTTAAGTATTTTTTTAAAGCATTTTCCAGTCGATGTTTTTTAAATTTTAGTATCTTCACTTTTCTGAAAACTATGTTTGAAGCAGTTGCTTTTTGTGAGACTTACCATCAAATTTCATAGCCGTGGCAGCTGCCACAGCGGCCTTGTGTTGTTCCACGGTGCCGCCGGCCTCCAAAACACGCATCTTGTTCCGATTGGCGATGGGACAGCCCGATGCACTGTTAGCGCCAGAGAAAGACAGCACCAGACAGAGAGAAAGAGAAAGAGAGAGATAGAGAGAGAGAGAGATGAAAATGTAGCATAAATTAATTAATTATTTGTGCTCACCTTCTGTGTGAGAGAAATTTGCCAGTGGAATGGCCGGAACCATCACAACCTGGTATGGGGCAACGTAATGGCTCCGAATCCTGGCCATCTCGCGGCTTGCTCTTCGGCTTGTTGGCGCGCGGACAACCGGAGAGGCTGCGGTGCGATGAGTAGTTGCCAGTGACATGTCCCGAGCCATCGCAGCCGGGTGTCGGGCACTTCAGCTCCTGGGAGTGCGACTGCAGATGGTTGCGGTCCGAGCGCGAACAGCCCGTCAAACTGTGAATTGAAAGTCAAGTCAAGTCATCCATTAGTGTGGATTAACACACACACACACACACACACACACCAACACAAACATTAAAACACACGTAAACACTCTTGATTACGTGGCCAAGTGGCCGACGTCAGATAAGCAACAAGATTTGAAGAGTCTCTAGGTTTAAACTCAAAAGTTTGGGGTGTCAAATTGGGAACTTAGTTTGTGCCACAATAGTTTTAAAGGATGTGCGGTCTGCGACTGGGCAGCTTGGGACGGCTTTTTATGGGCGCACTGCGTCCGCATAGCCCTACTCATAAATATTAAAGTCACACACACACACACACACACACACACAAACACACACAATTAGGAAACTACTTTAAAATTGTGACAAAGAGTGACTTTAAAGTTGCCGGTGGCTACTCGTATTTCCGTGCCAAGTTGTTAATTATTTATTTTAGCCAAGGAGGTCAGTTAGGTCACTCTGGTCATTCTATATGCAAAGTGGCTAAATTATTTTTTGACCTGCAAGAAACTAACTAATGCTTAATTGATAATATTTTCGCAAGCAGGCAAAACTATTCATTATTTGCTAAACCAGAACATCTTCTCCTGCTGCTGCTGCTGTTGATGATGATGATGATGATGATTAGGGTACTCACCCATCTTTGGTCTTGTCGTGCTGCGGTATGTGTTGCGGCGGTGGCATCGAGTAGCAGGTGGCCGGACTGGGTGAATATCCGCCGGAGACTGGAGTCGGATAGCCTCCGGGGCCAACGGCCGTTGCATACGGATTGCTGCATTGATAGGCTGCGGGCCCGTATCCATGGTAACCAGCTGGTGGATAGTCCGACTGAACTACCATCCCATAACCCGGATGCGGCGAGTAGCCTGCAACATTTACAACAACAAAAAAAAAAAATAGATAAACCCATTTCATATTTGTCATCAAATAATTTAATTAAGTTAGATTTATAATTATTTTAATTAATAGTTTTTATATATATTTTTATATAAATTAATATTTAGATTAATAATTTTTGAGAGAGGGATTCACTTACCGCTCGGATCCCGATACGTTTCAATGTAATGCGAGCCGCCGCTGTCCGGCGTAGATTCGCGACTGTAGGGTCGCGGCCCGCTGATGTGACCTACCAGGCCGAAGCCGAGGGGACGCGGCGGTCCACTAAAGTCCACTGGCTCCATTTGTGGTGAACGAGGCGGTCCGTTCGGTCCAATTGAGCCGGGGGCAGCGCTGCCAAAGCCCTGGCCGTGGCCCACAACAAGGCCGTCGGCGCCGTACTGCGGGCTGGTGATAATGCTGTCGAGTAAATGAGACGGAAATGATGACATTTAATATACAGATATATATATATATATATATACATATATATTCCCACATATCAATGCTTAGTCTAGTAAATGTATTTAAACATATTTATATTCCCACATATTAATCATTAGCTTTATAGATTTATTAAATAAACGGTAGAAACCAAATTATGTGACTCTACCTATTAAGGTTTACGTAGTTTATTTTCAGCTTGATTTTTCAAAGTATCTTAAGTCGAACTTTTTTAGTATCACAATTTCTATCATATCAATATTACCACAAATTTCACAGCTCTACCAATTGTAGTCGTTGGGTTCAATGAGGTCGGTACGGTCGACTTTACTATATAAAATGCTTAAATTGTTTTAAATGCCGCAAAACAAAAGCGCAAAAGCCACTTAACATATTCAAAACAATGTAAAGCAAACTTAAGTATTTAGTAATTAACAAGTAATTAAAAACAAAAAAGGCCTGCAACATATTGCTAAGATCTCTAAGATTGCTGGATGGGTTTTTGGGTGAGTTGTTGAGGTTGTCGGTTGTGGTACGGTAGGGTAGTAGGGTGGTGGGTTGCGGTAAGTGGGTCTCACCTGTGCGGTAAACGTGTGACGCTCAGGTCCAGCGTTTGACCCTGCGGACTGGGAACCTGGGGGCTGGCAATGTTTGGACTGGCACCCGGCTGTGGACTACCGTTGCCCATGCGCTGGTTATTGTATTGGTTGTGCGATGCTGGCGAGTTGAAACCGTGCGGACTCGATGACGTCACCGACGTGGCACCCGATAGATCAACAGCGGGCGCTGCCACGCCCACATTTGGCGTTGGCGAACTACTCTGCTTGCTGTGCTGTTGCTGCTGCTGCTGTTGTTGCTGTTGTTGCTGCTGCTGCTGTTGTTGCTGTTGCTGCTGGTGATGTTGCTGCTGTTGTTGCTGCTGCTGCTGTTGCTGCTGCTGCTGCTGCTGTTGTTGTTGCTGTTGCTGCTGCTGCTGCTGTTGCTGCTGTTGGTTTTGATAGGCAGCTGCTGCTGCTGCCGCTTGCGCTGCTGCCATTTTCACGGACAAATTGATGGCGGAGAAGCCCGGCGGCAGGGGACCCATTGTCGGATCATAGTGATACATGGGTCGCGGATAAATGGGTCCGCCTCCATTGGTTAGCTCCTCGTGCTCCGCCTTGGCCATGAGCAACTGTTGCTCCTGCAGATACTTCTGTTGTTGCGCCTGCAAATCATCGGCGGTTTGCGGCAGATAATGATAAGCTGCCTGTCGCTGCCCGCCGCTGGGGCAGCAATTTGGATCGTAGCGTTCGAAGCCGGTGGCACCCGTTGGTAGCGTGTCGCCGACGCCGATCGCAAATACGGGCGCTACCGACGATCCTAGCGAGGCGGGAGGATGCGGATGTGGGTGCGGATGTGGATGCGGCTGCTCGTAAACACTGCGCGCTGTTACCGGAGACAATTCACTGCTGCTGCCATTACTGGGTTGAAGCAACTGTTGCTGCTGCTGCTGTTGCTGTTGATCTGCGGTAGTGTCATTGGGTGCCAGACCGTGTCCATGACTTTGGGCGTAGCGCATGTGCTCATACTGTTGCTGACGTTCGTCTGCCTGTTGCTGCTGCTGTTGCTGCTGCTGCTGCTGGTGCTCTGCATGGTAGCTGGCTGCATCGCTGCCATCGACGGCGCCGGTAGTGCCACCGGGCATCATTTGGCTACCCTCAATAAAAGGGCCACGTTGCTGATGCAGCGTATGCTGTTGTTGCTGCTGCTGCTGCTGTTGTTGATGCTGCTGCTGTTGTTGCTGCTGCTGTTGCTGTTGCTGATGGTGGGCATGTGGATGCGGCTGCGGGCTGTGCAACCCTACAAAGCGACTCAAATGCGGCTCGGTGGCAACATTGGGTGGCACGCTAGCAGCACTGTTGTTGTTGTTACTACTGCTGTTGTTGTTGTTGTTGTTGGTACTGCGAGCACTACCAGCGGGTATGGCGCTGCTGGCCGCAGAGGCGGCATCATTGGCCAGATAGGAGTGCATGGGGCTCTTGTTGTACTCCGACTTGATGCTGGCAACGGGGCTGTACTCCGATTTGATAATTGGCATCGTTTTACTGGGGTTGTTGTTGTTGTTGATACAGTTGCTGTTGTTGTTGTTCAGATAGTGGTTGGATGTGATCTTGAGCTTGTCCAGCGGATGGAGGTCCTTCTCATGCTTTTCCAGTTCGGCAGCTGTGATCAGATGCGACCAATGGATACAAATGGAAAAAGAAAAAAAAGAGGGAGACGGGTGCAAAAGAAACGAAGAGAGGTACAGAGAAAGAACAAAAAATAAAGGAGATAGAGAGATAGTGTTTGTGTGTGTGTGAGAGAGAGAGAGAGAGAGAATGAGAGAATGAAAGAATGAGAGAGGGCGCAAGATAAGTATTGCTTTTGATTTTATGGTGTTTTTTTTTTAATTTTTTTTTTTAATTTTGAGAGTTGCACCTGATGTGGTATCGGTATTGGTATCGCTATCGCTATCGATATTGCCTAGCGGTTGTGGTAATGGCAACGTTATCGGTATCGCTATCGGTATGGGTATCGGTATTGGTATCGGTAGCTCTATCGCGCTATAATTATTATTATCGCCTATGGCCGGATAACGCGCTACACTCGAACGGCGACCGGCCGAGCGCCGTACCGCTCTGGGGCAACCCGAGAGGCTGCGGTGCACGCTCCGATGCGGCTGGACGTGACCCCTGCCGTTGCAGCCGGGCGTGGGGCATTTCAGTATCTGTTCGTGCAACGCCAACACTGCACGGTGTTTCGGTGGGTTCGTTTAAGTTGGGTTGTGGGTTGAGTGGGTGGATGTAGGGCAGCCAGCACGCAAACGGTGGAGGGTTGAGGGTGGAGGGGTTGGAGTGTTATTAGTTCTTTATTGTTTTATTCAATGGCAGCGGTAACGGCAAGACGCTAAGAGACAGGCAGCCATTACATAACATACAACTACGATTCACACACATCAAAGAGCACAGACTCAGAGAGAGAGAGAGAGAGAGAGACAGATAGGTAGAGAAAGAGAGAGACAGATAGAAATAGAGGGATTGACTACAGCAGACTAGATTCGGTTCGCATCTAATTTGCAATTGCTCCTAACCAGCTGAATAGCTAACTAAAGTGAAAGACAGTGCTTAGAGAGAGAGAGAGAGAGAGAGAGAGAGAGAGAGAGAGAGAGATAGATAATTAGAAGATAACTTTGAAAGAGCTTTAAGTTTAAAGTTCTGCACAGAAGAAGATCCAATATCCATAGATACAGATACAAATGAAAAGATGAAGAAGATCTAAAGGAGCTTTTCTTACAATAACTATTTTATATTGACATCTTTTAGTTTAGCATTTTGATTAAAGACAGCAGGCGAGAAAGAGAGAGAGAGAGAGAGAGAGAGATAGAGACCAAAACTTTTAGAACTACCGATATATTTTTGTATATATAATGATACAGGGAGAGTTAGAAGGATCGAGAGAAAGAGAGAGAATGAGTCTAAGAAAGAGTGAGAGATAGAGTCAGCTATGTAATATACCCTAACCACACACACGCATACACATACACATACAGTTACACATACATAGACGACAACATGCGTTTTTTTTTCCAGCTGCAAATAAGCTGATTGAAAGAATGTGTTAAGAAATGAGCCAGTTAGAAACAGGTATAGAAGAAGAAGGAGGAAGAGAGAGTGAGTGAGGGAGACAGAGGTAGAGAGAGAGAGAGAGAGAGAGAGAGAGAGACAGAGATCTACATATGTGCTACAAAATAGGAAACTTTTTTGTTGGGGCACTTACATTCCGTGGTGACTTTATCGCGTTTCGGACAACCCGACAAACTACGGCCAGAGAAGAAGCCCGGATCAGAGAAGCGTGGTTCAAAGGGAATAAAATTAAGTAATAGCGAGTTGAGTATACTTGTTCCTATGTGTGTGTGTGTGTAAGTGTGTGTGTGTGATTGTAGACACCCACAAATATTAAGTGTTTCATAAATTAAAAAAATCGCGCCATAGTTCAAAATTTATTATATTTAATTATGTTTAACACAAGTTTCTTTAACAGAATCATAGTTATCGTTTCTTAATGAAAGACTTTTAAATTTACAAGTGTATCTTTTAAGCTCCTGATAATTTTAGGATTTATCAAAATAAAAGCAGTGAATTAAATAAAATTGCTAATTTTTGAATATTTTCAAAAGAAAATTTCTACCAATTTGATTTCTGGCTCTTTCCAAGGGCGATTTTAAATGTTGTGAGTGTAGCTATAGGTGTGTGTTGTGTGTTGTACCTTCGATGATGCGAATATAATCCTGTGACATGTCCTCGGCCAGTGCAATGAGGAGTTGGGCATTTGGCGCCATCTACAAGTAACCAAGTACACAAAAATGAAATCAAATCAGAAGCAACAACTAAAAACACACACGCACAGCAAATGTGTGACAGCAGTTGGGAGGAGAGTTGAGGGGGGGTTAAGAGGGGTTGAGGGCCGGGAAACAGGTTTTCTAATTAATTATGTGAATGCGTCAAAGAGAAGAGCTGAAGAAGCACGGGTAGAGAGAGTGAGGGAGGGTGAAAGAGAGAGAGAGAGACTGGCGATGGCAGTGGGGGACGACAACTTGACATGTCCTGGCAGGCAAAATGTGAAAAATATATACATGTCTATATATTTATATATATAGTCTAACCAACAGTTTACAGCTGACAACGCACACAGCGCCAATACAACAGCAACAGCAACAACAACAATTAAATGGGGAAAAAAGACAAGCGGCAGCAGCAGCAGCAGCGGTAGCAACAAGCGAATTCTTTCTGCCTAAATAATTAATTAAAATTTGATGGAAAACAGCTTTGCATTATTTACTTTAAAAAGCACACACGCACACTAACACACACGCACACACACACACACACGCATAGATGACAGCAGCAGTTGGTGGTGCGACGGCAACAGCAGAAACAAGCGACAAAAAATCAGACCAGACCACGTCTAAACTTGGCCTTCTAAGCACAAATTCTCAAAAGATAACGGTAAAACACAACACGCACACACACATCACAACACCCCCGCTCAATGCTGATGTTGCTGCTGTAATAGACAGCAACAGCAACAGCAACAGCAGCAGCCGCAGCAGCAGCAACAACATCAGCTTCGAAAGGGTTTTAATGAAATATTTTTCGAAATATTTATGCATGTGTGTATGAGTGTGTGTGTGTGTGTGTGTGTGTGTGTGTGTGTGTGTGTTTGTGTCTATTACGTGGCAGTTCAAAATGTCAAACTGCAAGCAAGTAAAAACTCCCGACTCTAATTAGAATTTAATTAAAATAAAGCAAGCTCACGAGACTAAGCTACTGCTTGCAGTTGCTGCTGCAACGACAACAGCAACAACAACAGCAACAGCAACAACAACAGCAACGGCAACGGCAACGGCAACATAAAGGTTAAGTCTAATAAGCCATTAAACATTAGCACAGCAAGAACAATAACAACACGCTAATGAGTTATTACGTGTCCTTGTTGCTGTTCTTTTTGTTGATGTTGTTGTTGTTGTTGTTGCTGTTGTTGTTGTTTAGCTTTTGTATCTCATAGTTTGTATCTTTTATATCCGGTAAAAGTCGCTGGCAACTATTTAAAAAGTCATTCAAATTATATGAATACCATAGTGAAAATATGTGTGTGTGTGAGTGTGTGTGTGTGCGTGTGTGTGTGCGTGTGCGTGTGTGTGTGCGTGTGTGTGTTGCTGGCTTAAAGGCACTTCAACTTTTGTGCCTTTGGCTTCTCCACACAGCATATTAATGCCGAGAACATAATGATAAAATAAATATGCAAAAGCGGTTGCCAAAACGTGCCTCATATTTACCCTTTATATCTCTAATCATACAACCTCTTAATGTCTGTGCCTGTTTGCATATATACATACACACACACATATATACACAAATATATATATATATGGACATCCTGTGTGTGTGCTCAGTTTTTGACAACAAGTTCAATTTGAAGTATAAATTGTACAATGCGCTGAAATTAGTGAAAAGGCCAAAACCAAAAGAGGCACTCAACTAACTCTAATTTTTGTTTATGCCAATGTGTCTTGGCCTGTCTGTCTGTGTGTGTGTGTGTGTGTGTGTGTTAGGGATGAACCCATGTCGTGAAAATTCATTAAAAAGCCATTTATTGATATACAAACAACTAAAATCAAAGAAGAAAATGCATTTCTAATCATGTCTATCGCTTCTTAAAATATGTTTATGCTAAAATTATCTATTTTCATTTGATATCTTTCTAAACATTTAAATAAATTAAATAAATGATTACAAAACGATAAATAGTTATTCATTTATGATTTGCACTTCACTTCTTAAATAGTTGCTGTAGTTTTGTCATTTTTCAAATTAAAACCATTTCATTGGTATAAAAAACATTATGAATCGATATTGCGACTATGATAAAAAATAATTCGAATTATTTGAATAAAAAAATGTTAGAAATTGCTAAGAAACAGTTTTAAAAATATGTCTGCTGATATGTTAAAAACTAATAATATTCAGGAGTAGCAATGTAAAACCTCAGAACTACAACTCGGACAAAATGTAGCTGCAATACTTGAAAAAATATATAATATATATATAATATAATATATATAAAATATAACTAATAATGGAAGGCCTAAGAATTAAGTTACCAGGAAAAATTATGAAAATATTCAAACAATTGAGACCAATATCAAAATCAATTAA
Source organism: Drosophila mimica (assembly GCA_037043585.1). Lineage (NCBI taxonomy): Eukaryota > Metazoa > Arthropoda > Insecta > Diptera > Drosophilidae > Drosophila > Drosophila mimica. The sequence goes on along the minus strand of JBAMBE010000576.1, from coordinate 1,314,501 downwards.
CAGATTCAACGAGATCGAAAACTGCAGATTTGCTTTATCTAAGTACTGATTTCAAATAAATAATAATTGTTAATAGACTTAAAATCAGAAATATCGAATCTTATCTTGATATATATATAATATATATATATATATTATTGTACATATTTATTATATATTTATTGTGCTCTGTGAAATTTGAACTCTTTTTTGTTTAAACTCACATTTCGACCTCGTTAAGTTATGACTGCCATCTCTAAGCTGTAAGGGTGTGCGTGTGTGTGTGTGTGTGGTGTGTGTGTTTGGTTGTTCATAAAGGGGTTTTACAAGCCATTAGTTGGTGTCCTTGTCTCAGCAGGAGATGCGTTCCCCGCAAGCCTCCCAAACTTCTTAACTCATAACGACAAAATCGTTTAATGTCTTTTGAGCTTTTCAGAGTGTGTGTGTGAGTGTGTGTGTGTGTGTGTGTGTGTGTGTGTGTGGGCGGGCAAAGCCGACCTCGGCTACTTTCAGCTAAATGTGCAAATAATAATAATAATAATAATAATAATGGTAGCAAAACGGGGCCACAGTTTATAATAATGATAAAGAGACAACATGTCGAGAAATGAACTATTTGTTGAGCACTTTTCACAAAGCACTTAACGATATACACTTGAGTGTGTGTGTGTGTGTGTGCGTGTGTGTGATCTCTTCTCTCTCTCTCTCTGTCTCTGTCTCTTTCTCTATCTCTCTGCTGTTGTTGTTGTTATTTTGTCTTGTCTTTTTAGCCAATTTGTAAGTCTTAAAACTCAATGCAACAAGAAGTTTCGCACATGCGCAGCCGATTTAAGGGTTGTAAAATGGGTTTATATATTTTTTATACTTTTTTTTTGGTAGGTTGTACCGTTAGCGGTAGCGTTACTGTACCACCAGAAACAATTAAGTTAGGGTATTTTATTTTGATTGATTTGTTTTTGTTTTTTGGTTTTATTATTTTTTTGTGTCTAGTAACAACAACGACAACAACTTACCGCGATTTTGGCTGCCCGGCGAGTAGCTGGGCGCCGGCGTTGAAGATGCTGCCGCTGCTGCCGCTGCTGCTGCTGCTGCTGTTGTTGGTGTGGATGCTGCTGCTGGTGTGGTTGCTGTTGCTGTTGGCGAGGCTGTTGCTGAAGCTGCTGTTGTTGTTGGCGGTGTTGCTACCAGAGAAACGCCGACAACCCCCTCTCTTGCAATATCCTGCATCACGGATGCGGCACGACTGCCAACGCCCGCTGGCTGCAATATCGTATATTGTTTGGCATCCAGCAATTGCTCCTTTGGCAGCAACTGTTGCTGCTGCTGCTCCTGCTGTTGCTGCTTTGGACTCTTTTCTGTGGGCGAGTCCAGCTGGGCGGCAATATCAAAGCTGCGATCCAAACAGAGTTGCTGCTGCTGCTGCTGCTGTTGCTGCTGTTGACTGGCAGCAGCTGCTGCCGCATAGCCGTAGTATGCCTCGGCTGCGTTGTAAGCAGCGCTGCTCGTGTATTGGGCATGTGCATAGGCCTGGGCCTGTGCATGGGCGTGTGCCTGAGCCTGGGCGTGGGCGTGGGCAGCGGCATGGGCGGCGGCAGCTGCCAATTGGCCATTGCGTTTGATAATATCGATTGGTGGCTTAAAAGCGGATGTTGCTGATGCGTATGTGGCTGCTGCTGCTGCCGCCGCTGCTGCCGCATCCAGTGCGGCGTCCTTCTTGTTGTTGATGCTGCCAATGTGATTGAGACGCGCCTGATCGTTCTCCTTTTGTCTGTGGAAGCGCAGCAGGAGAGTGTTTTGTTGTTGTTGCTGTTGCTGTGTGTTGCCGTTGCTGCTGCTGTTGTTGCTGCTGTGGCTATGGCTGTAGTTGTTGTTGCTGTTGCTGCTGTTGTTGTTGTTGTTGCTCAGATTGTGATTGTACTTTTGCTTGTCCTCGAACAGGTTCTGAAATGGCGGCGGATTCTCATCCTCCTGCTCCTGCAAGCGGTACAAATTGGTTCGTGCATCCGGCCAGCTGCCTGAGAGACTCTTCAGTGCAGCTTGCGTCTCACGGATTAGCGTCTCATCGTCCTGATCTGTTGCATCCTGAACGACGGCAGCAGCACTAGCAGCGGCAGCAGCAGCAGCAACAGTAGCAGCAGCGGCAGCAGCAGTAGCAGCAACATTTGGTGGCGTGTTCTCGCCCGTTGTTGCAGCTGTTGGTGCTGCTGCTGCTGTTGCTACTCCAGTTGTGGTTGTTGCTATTGCTGCAATGCCAGGTGTTGCTGCTGTTGTTGTTGTCGTTGTTGCTGTTGTTGCTTTGGCCAGTCCCAGGCTTAGACTGAGACCCAGCTGGCGCTTCTTCTGCGGCAATGTATTGTTGTTGTTGTTAGTATTGTTGTTGTTGCTAGTGTTGTTGTTGTTGCTAGTATTGTTATTGTTGTTGTTGATGGCAGCTAATTCATCATCGCGACTGCAGCGTTTGCGTCGCTTGATTGCCGTCTCATGTTCGTTGTTGTTGTTGTTGCCGTTGTTGCTGCTGTTGTTGTTGTTGTTGTTGCTGCTCTCGACCAGAGGCGTCTCCTTGCTAAGCGGCCGCTTGGAGAGCGCCATTTTTGCCAGTTGCCAAAATGCCTTAACAACAAATTTTTTATGAAGGTGAGCTCAAATAATTTTTTTGTTTTTGGGTATTTCTATTTTTCTATTTACTTTTTGTTTGTTTTGTTATTTTTGTTAGTAACGTTTTTACTTACGGCTATGTGTTAGTTGCATTTGTTGACTTGCTTTTAGGGTTAGGATTGGGTTTCAGTTAGGGGTTCGATAGGTTGCTTGGGGTTAGTCGGTATTTGTTTTTTTTCATGCAGTTACATTTAGAAAGGACAAATCCTCCAAACTGAACAAAGATCCTGTTCAACTGTTTAGAACTCAAATAATTAATTTAAAATGCAAAAAAAATATATATATTAATATTCGAAAAGCAAAGAAAATAAATGCAAAATTTTCTCGGAAAGATATAATCTAAGCAATTGTTACGAGACTCGTGAATAAAATTTAAAATTTCACTTTAAAATTTATTTTTAAAATTCACTCTAAGAAAAATAAAAAAAACAATCACTCTTGTTGTATATATTTTTTAGTCTAAATATGCCAAATTTATTCTGTTAGTCAGGCCGAAAATTCCAACTACAACTTTTTATTTTTAATTTGAATTTCAAATTTAATATTAACTTTATTATAAAGTTAAATTAATGAATTCTTGGTAAATCGAAGTTTTCAATTTAAATTGGAAAAGTATAAAACTTAACGTAAAATCTAAAATGTGGCCAAAGTTGATATTTCTAGAATAAACGGTTCTCATTTAAGCACATATTCTTGGCTTATATTTTTTTTGATATGTTTTAAGCTTAAATCAATTTATTGAATTTTGTTGATCTTAGACTTAATTATTTTTCAGTTTCGGCTCGTAATAGAAAAGATAAATAGAATAATTGATTCGCTGGAAACACTGCTTTTTTTTTTTATAAAGCTTAGTTGAGAATTCAGTGGAAAAATTCATAATCTTTAAGTGAAATAAATGATTTATTTGTTTAATGCAATGGGTAAATAGCTTAGGAGAGCTTTTTAATGAATATCTAAAAAAATCTTACTCGAATTGAGGTTAGCTTAAATAACTAATTCGAAAATCCAGACAAAAAACCGAAAATTTCCGACAAAAAATGTAAGAAAGACAAAATAAAATAAGAAATGAATAATTTCATCAGATCGGATCAATACAATCGAATCTTTTGCACCTCAAAATGTTCATTGAGCAATTTCCTATAAGGCCTATACCCAAATAATACAGGTAATAGAGATTAGATTAAATTTGTGTCTTCAACATTCGTATAACCCAATAAAAATTATTATTGAGAGCTCCTTTATCTTAAAAAAAGAATTGCATAGAATATTGAAAGTACATTTTACAAACACTGTTTAACCTAGTTTAGTTAATTATATTTTTTGGTCATTTTCGAATCGATGTTGGTAAAAAGATGGATATTTCTAAAAAATTTCAATGTGATTATTCTTGTTGCATTGAATTTGTATTTGTTGATTTCTTTCATATTTTTCTTGGTTTTTCTTTTTTCATTCTTTATAGTATTTGTATTTTGTATGTGGGAATATAATAATTGAGTTCCTTAAAGTTTTCATGGTCTTAAGTTCAAAGTTGTGTATTTTTTTTTTTGTTTTTTTGTTTTTTCTTTTTTTGTTTTTGATTTAACATTTAGATTTAGAAAATTGAACTTTACCTATTTGATAATTGGTAGAATCGGTTTTATTTTTTCGTATTTTATTATTGCTCGATTTTTGGCGATTTCTCTTAGTTGTTGTTGCACTTTTTTTTTTTTTTTTTATTTGTGATTAACTGGTTTGTCTTTGTTGGTGTTTATTGTGTGTTAAAATAAATTATTGCTTGCATTTGTTGTTGTTGTTTTGATTTTAGTGGCTGCTGGTGTTGGGCTGGTTGTTGCTGCTGTTTGCCTTTGGGCTGCTGCTGCTGTTGCTGTTGCATGTTTGTCATGCATACTGCACTCACACACACACACACACGCACACCACACACACTCGCGAGCACAAACACACACACACAACAATTAAAAAAAAATGAAGAAAATATTGGCAAAAAACACAAACAAAAATATTCTTCGATTGGGCACTTTTCACTTTCGCGAATGAATTCCAAATTGGATTTATGTGTGTCGCCACTTGGGAATTATTGGATGCTTTTGTGATTTCTTCGATTTCGATTTCGATTTGTTTTTGTTTTGAGCGCGTCTTGAAAGTTTTTCCTTTTTTTTTTGTTGGCCAGCGGCGCGAAACTTTTTGTGGCAGCCTTCGCGGCGTATACGCAATATCAATTAACGCGTTCACTTTGCTCGACTTGACTTTGACTTTGTTTTTAGGCCGCACCAAAAAACAACGACGACGCCGACGACGTCGACGGCGACGGCGGCGGAGACGCTTTAAAATTTCCTTATGCGTTTGTGGCTTTTTTTTGTTGTTTTTTTTTTGTGTTTTTGCTCCTTTAGCAATGCAGTTGCTTCAAGGAAGGGAGGGGAAGTGGTTGGGGGGATGTGGGCGGGTGGGGCGGTGTAGTCGTAACTTTATTTAGTCGCGTAGTTTTTTGGGCAAAAAGTTTGTTTTTGACTTGTGATGCCGCGCGCAAAGTTTTTTATTTTGTTATTGTTTTGTTTGTTGTTGTTGTTGTTGTAGCGCGTGAAATTGCAATAAACTCGAAGCGGCGAATTTTATTTTGGCGGCGTGAAGTCCGGACGTCCAAAAACCGACTGTTGCGATGCGTTTGGGGTAATAAAATTTTACATCGTCGTCGTCGCACACACACGTTAGCTGCGCAGTCGGCGTCTACGCAGCGCCACAAGCGAACGCATCAGAAAACGAACAACGTTGGCGACGGAGGGGGTGGGTGGGCGTTAGGCGGCACTCGGTAAAAACACGACGTTGCTAATGCTGCTTCCTCTTCTTACTGGCTGCTGCTGCTTCTTCTTGTGCTGCTGCTGCGACTGCTGCTGCGACTGCTGCTGCTGCTGCTACTACTACGACAGGAGGAAGCCCGAAAAACGTGCGTCTCTACCTGTTCTAAGTTCACTGCTAACTGACAGTTTTCCCAAAGTTGTCGAACTTTCGAACGCAATGAAAATTGCAGCCAAAAAACTGTGTTGTTTGCCGTTCCGACGACCGAAGCCGACCGAGCAGCGCTGCCAACATTTTTCGGAGTAAAACACGAAGTCGGGCGACGCCTTCGTCGCATGCTCGGCTCGCTTCCCCAGTTGTTTGTGCATTAGCACAGTTATGTGTAGCTGTTATACGGGCGCTCGTTTAATGCGCCGGCGCAATACAGCCGACGTTGACGTCGACAGCGGCAGCAGCAGCAGCACCAGCTCAAGCAGCGGACTCATGTCCGAAAATAGAAAACAGAAAACAGGCAGCGCATTCCTGCAGCCGCCCTCAGCGCTGATTTGGCCTTTTATCTCTCGCACGCTAATTGTAAATTCCAGCAGCGATGTGACGATGACGATGACGATGACGTCGATTCTGACTGCGACTGCGACTGCGAATTGGATTGCTTACGTCGCTTACGTCCCCACAAATGAGTTTGTCCCGTTGTCGGGCGCAGTCAGCAGACGTTTGTCGCTTGGCGCATTACGCAGCTGGATTGGCAGGCAGTCAGATTTGTGCAGCAGATTTGCAGTCGATCAGTCATCCGGACGAGGCTTCTTATCAGCTGATGCTGCTGCTGCTGCTGCTGTTCAGTCGCTGCACAGTTTGCTGCTGCAACTCATTGATTGTGTGACGCTGCATTGTGAATCCGAATGTGACTCAGTGGCAAAGTGGCAACCTTCAACATGCCACTTGATCAGACTTCGCATTCCATAACTGTATACCCATATATATCCATATACAGATATATATCTGTATCTTCTACTTCTTCTAGTTTTCAAGTCGGTGTTTTTTTTTTTTTTGAAGTTCACTTAATAAATGATTGTTGCCTTTTTTTAGTGACTAAAGTTTTTCTTCTAAATTCGCTTAAAGTTTTATTGATTCTAATTCAAAAATGCATTTATTATTTTACTGTTATTATTTACTTTGCTCATAGTTTGAACTTTTGTCCATTTGAATCGGCTTAAATGAATTTAAGTCCGCTCAAAGTTTATATTTGCTTAATTTTTAGTCTGCAGAGTTCATTTAGTTTGTTTCTTAGTTTCTTAATTAAAAGCGTTTTTTTGTTGTTGTTTTTTTTCAAGTTCACTCAAAGTGTTGTTTAATAAATTTCTATAGTTCACACTGTGGATGCCTTTGAATCAGTTGAAATTGACTAGTTCCTTGAGAAAGTCGGCTCAAAGTTTTCTTTAACAAATTCTCGGCGGCTTGTGTGATTAAATACAAAACTTTCTAGACTTTTAAGTACTGAAAATATGCAGGAATCACTTTTTTATGGGTTATGCTTGTGCGCAGCTAATCGATTTTTATCTTAATTTCCAGTTGTTTAAAGACCAAACTTAAGGAATAACAATTTTAGAGCTCTTCGCACACAATTTACTCCAATTACTTTAAGAAGTCATCGTTTTTTTTCTACAGTTTACTCTTTAAAATCTTATTTTATTAAGAATTGGGCTTCTTTTTTTTGTTGATTTTGTTACCAGTTAACTGAAAGTGAAAACTTAAACTTAACGTAAATTTAACTATCACGAGCGAAAAGTTATCCTTAAGACATGTTCCACTCGCTAAGTAAAAGGTCAGCTTCTCACTTTTAGCCCAGTTTTAAGCTATTAACAAGAATAAGCTACAAACTTTTCATAACTTTGCCAAAACTGAAGCTATTTTCAAATACGAATTAAATTTTCAACAAAAAACTACAACAGAAAAGAGAGTTCTGATTTGAGCTCAGATTGATCAAGAAGCATTAAATAAATCAAGGAGTAAAGGGTATAGGGTATAGGGTATAAGCACAGGGTATATTTATTATACATTATAAAAAACAAACATATTTGTTCAGTTTGTAAATAGGCAGCTAGTTTGTTTGCCTCAGAGCTAAATGCAATTAAAAATGTTTTGCTTCTTTTGAACTACATATGTTTGTGTGTGTGTGTGTGTATGTGGTTGCAACATGGAAGCTGGGAGGTTGTGGAAGGGATGGAAAGGAAACTCGCAACCTTGCAACTCATATTTTTTGGGGGGGAAGACTGTGCGCTGAGCCGTAATTAAAATAATTAAATGCTAAAAAAAAGAAAGTAATCACAAGATTGAAAAGTAATTTACACATGTAAGCAAACACCACGAGAAAGTACACACAGAGAGAGAGAGAGAGAACGAGAGAGAGAGAGAGAGGGAGAGAGAGAGGAGGACGCACACGCATGCAGCTTATACAAATAGAAGGATAAACAAAGCCCGCAGGATATTCCAACAAGAAAGCCGCGCTCTGCGTTCAAAGAAAAAAGCAAAAACCAAAAAAGAAAGAAAAAAAAAACAAAAATTACGCTCAGTGCAAGAAAATTGCCAAGGCAAATGGAAAAGTCAACATGACGACGGCATCAGGATCAGCATGCGAAACGCAAGGGGAGGGGATGTGGGCGTGGGCGTGGTTGGGGGCAAGTAGTGCGGGGATTAGCAAGTGTTCGGTGTGTGTGTGTGTGTGTGTGTGTGTGTAAAATACAAAAACGCAAATGATTTCTCTTATTTCGCTTATTTCGACGCGGTCGCGTTTTTGGCCATCCTCTTCCTCAATGATGGATAGGCAAAGCCAAAGGACACCAGTGGGGTGGGGGAGGGGAATGGTGGTGGTAAAGGGTTAGGCCAGCCTGCGACCGGCTCGACAGGATGTGCCACAGCCGAAAGTAACCAAATAGGTAAAGTAGTGATTTGTGCATAGCTGCAGGACTCACAGATACCCTGCATATCATGTACATCATTGTGAAAAGCGGAAAATGGCAGGGAAAACTTTAGTGTGCCATTGGTTTTCTTTTCTTTAAGCGAAAAATATGGTTTTCGTTGATATATGTGAATAACTATTTTTACTCTTATCCACATAAGGAATGTTTCAATTTATCAGTCAGTCAATCATTGGTCAATCAATGAGGTAGGAAAATCTTGTTTTACTTAATTTAGATTACAGTTTTCATAAAGTAAATCAATTCAATCAATCATTTTGAGTTTATTTTCAATTTTGTTTTCAAATATTCTATTCTGTGTTTCTGTTTCTTAGCGCCATTAAATCAGTCAGTCAGTCAATCAGTCAATCAGGCGATCTGTTTTTTGACGTACTAAGCATAACTCTATTATACCTTCTATTCCGAAGGGCCACAGGGTATAGGCAAAGACAAAGCCGAGTCTAAGGTCTGATGCTGAGGCTAAGACTGAGGCACAGACTGATTCCAAGACGAAGGCCGAAGAGGAGGCGGAGGCGGAGGCGTAGGTTGAGGCTGAGGCTGAGGCGTCGCGCTGTCTGGCCAGGCACGGCAGAAATTAAGTGCCAACAAGAGGGAATCACTCACTTTTTTCATCAACCCACCTCCCCCCACCCCACGCACACACTCTCGGGCAAGGGGTTGCGGGTGGGGGCGTGGCAGACGTGGCACAAGGCAACGAAATGATTGACAGCGCATAATTAAATTAATTGAGTAATCCACGGGCAACGCAACGCAGCGAAAGAGTGAAGGCCAAGGAAGGGAGTGGTGAGTGGGTGCTGGGGGTGGTGTGAGGGGAGCGGGAAGCGGGGTACACACAAAATGTGCCGCTGATGCGTGCCACAACGTGGCGGTTGCTTCATTTGGCGGCAGTCAGCCAAAGCTTGAAGCATCCTGCAGCACAGCATCTCCAGCATCTCCAGCAGTTCACATAGCTACACATCATACCCGGGCGCCAGTTTGGCATAATGAGAAATAAGCAAAAGCAATGGAAAATCCTTTCCTTTTGGCAGGGGTAGCTTGGAGAGGGGGGAGTGGAGTGGAAATGTCGCTTGCGCGTCACAGAAATTCAGTTCACTGTTTTTTTGTTGGCTTTTTTCTGTTGTTGTTGTTGTTGTTGTTGTTGCTGTTGTTGCTGTTGGGTGCGCCTTGCGGTTTCCTGTTGATGTGAGCCTTTGTCTTAGCCGAGGATATCGAGTTGCCCACAGGAGCAGCAAGGAGCAGCGGCAACGGGCGGGTTGCAAACAACAGCAGCTGAATCAGAAGCTGAATCTCAATCTGAAGCATTGTCTTTGGCCGCGTCGCTTTATTAAAATTAGTAAAAAATTTTGGAAACGTGGGCAGCAGCAACAGCAGCTCGCACCCCGTTGCTTGCCACATTCCCACAATATCGCACCCCACCCCCACCGATGCTGCTGTGACAAGTGGCAGAGCCGCGGGGCAATTGTTTACGAGTGTATCGCAAATTAAGTAGGGCTTAAATTTTACAAGCATTTCGCCTTTAAGAGTTAAGTGCTTTTCTCCTTCAGCTATGCAACATCCCTTGCACCCCCTGTGCCCCTCGCCCCCTAACCGTTGTGGCATATTGAAATGCTGCGAGTGAATTTGTCAGTTGCCTTTCATTCCATTGCTGCCATTGTCCTCTGACAGCTTCGTGTGGCAGCTACACTTGCCACTTGCGGGCTCCATTGAATTGGATTTTTGTCACTCGGATCAGTGGCAGATCAGATTCCAGATATATAGCTAGACATCTGGCTATAAAGCTCCTTTTTTGAACATTGAATTGGTGACTGCAGAAGAAATCATAAACAAGAAAATCATAACAAGAATTATAAAAGAATTTATTTTTTATTTGTATTTTTTTTTTAGTTCTTAAAATGCCTTATGAATTAATTTCTCAGAATTCTTTGTGAGTACTATTGATATATATATATTTATATATATATTTGTATTGACAATTGAATTCTCAGGATTTTAAATATTCTAAATTTGTTGTAGCATTTGATTTCCCAGGAATTCGATTCGATTCAAAATTTGCATCATTTCAATTGATTAATTTCTTATTATTTCTTAAATGTTTTTATTGTTGAGTTTGTGTTGAGCTTCCCAGAATTCCTTTTACATTTTTTGTGGTTTTTTTATTAGTGCAAAGTAATTGCAGTTTTTGTCTGCACAAATTTGAAAGTCAAATCTCAGACAGAAAAATTTATTTTGATGCTGCTTTCATAAATTTGTCCACTCAAGTTTCGTTGGATTCTTTTTTTTTTTGTGAGCAAAGAGCAAAAGCCAAAAAGTAGATTTGTTGTTGTTGTTGTTGTTGTGATTGTTGTTGGTGTTAATAAAAATAATAATAATAATAATAAGATGCGTGGTCAGGACAATCTTGTGGCACAAAAGACGACGTCGCCGTCTGAGTTAATTCAAAGGCAGCCGCAACGCTTCGTTTTGTGGTTGTCCTCAGAATCTACCCCTACCTCCCAGCCCCCCACAGCCCACCCCCACACCCACCCCCGCTCCTTTTGTAAGACGCAGTTGAAATCCTTGTAACTCATTTGGAGAGCTACGTGAAGTTGTCGTTGCTTCTTTTTAGCGCTCAACTCCTTCGACTCTCGACTCCGACTCCGACTCCGACTCCGGCTCTGGTGACTCTGTTGTCCTTGCTGTGTGCTGTGTCCTTGTGTGGGCCAGTTTCCTTGGAGCGGGTCTCTAAAGTCTTTTTAATATTCGTGGTGCCATTCGCCGAGGCTTACAAAGTCCTGACTTCACAGCCTGTCGTCTAGTCTACGATTGGAGCTGCAGTTGGAGTTGGAGTTGCGACTGCATCTTGGGTCTGGGTGGAGCCAGTGGGTTAGTCTGACTCTGTAATTACGCGTATAGGATGATGATTAACGCGCACGCAGCTACAGTAGCGCTCAGGATGCCCGGACCTAGACAGACTAACGGGGGGGCGTGGTGAGTGTGTGTGTGTGTGTGTGGGTGTGTGTGTGTGTGTGTGTGTGTGTGTGTGTGTGGGTGTGTGTGAAAGGAGCTCCTTGCAGCTGGTACTCACTTTTTTGGCATTAACTGAAGCAAAGCTAATGACTGTCTCTGTGTGTGTGTGTTTGTGTGTGTGTGTGTGTCTGCAATGCCGTTTGCAGATTTTGCATTTCTTTGCCATATTCTTTGCAATTAGTTTCGACACCAAACCCTCCCTCCCCCGCCCCGCCCCCCCTCGCCGCAACCAACCCCGACACCGCTGCTTACATTTATGAAATTAGCAAACGCACTTTTTTTTTTTTTTTTGTATAACTTTTCTGTTTTTATTTCTGTGTGGCACTACGCAAATCCATAAATACCTCGAGACTTGCAGACTGTCGTGGCAGACCCCGCCCCGCCCCGCCCCCGCCCACGCCCTCAACTTCCCGGCATACGCAGCTCACTTTTTCAAGGACAAAAAGTTTGTTTGGCTCTTTGCCGCGTTTCGTTAAAGCCTTTTGCTTTTTAGCAACCCCCTCTAAAAGAAACTTTTGCCAAACTGCCTTGCCCACAAAGTGTGTGTGTGTGTGTGTGTGTGTGTGTGTGTGTGTGTGTGTGTGTGTGTGTGTGTGTGTGTGTGTGTGTGTGTGTGTGTGTGTGTGTCCCGCCACACCCCTTGCAGCAGGCGCAGTCTAGAAGCCGTCGCGTCTTCCTTTTAATCAGTTGCAGCACCAGCCAGTGTTGCCACACATACCTAATTTAGATAATACATCAGTTAGATCAAGGCTGTGTACTTGCAACAAATGTAATTCATATTTCATAATTCGTAATTATATTAATTGTAAATTTGCCAATAAAAAAATAAATTTAAAAAAAAAAAATAAATATTTTAGACTCTTGTTAAAAATTATTTAAGAGATAATCAATAATTATTCTGATTTCTGAGTTCGTTCTGTGAATATTTTTGGAAATTTAATTTCAAGTGATTTATTTATTTATTTCAACTGAAATTTGCAATAAATTTGAAGGGTATCCTTTTTGGCGGCCTATTAGTAAATGCCTCGTTTACTTGCCTCCACACCATAATATATTCATTTAATTTTGGAATATTTGTAAGCTGTGCAACATTATTTGGTTGCACAGCTTTTGAATGTGGCCGTTTTGGCTGTGGCACCTTTTGCGCCATTATCATAATTGCATATTAGCGTTTAGTGCTTACAATACTCACAATAGCTGCAGCTGCCACAAACACCTAAGCACACACACACACACACACACGCACCCCCCTCTCCTCTACCTCACTTAGTTGCTGCTCTTGCGATTGGCATCGATAGCAGCCGCGTAGAAGTTGATTTACAGTTCCGAGTTCCAGTTTAGCTGAAGCACTCCCCCCTCCTCCCAATCGACCCCCTCCCCACAAAGCCACACACCTCCTAGCACATCGATACACTGAGAAAAAAAAGGTTGCTTATAAATTACAGAAACAAATTTGAAATTAGATTAGTTTTGTTTGAGCACTTGAAGACTTAACAACAATTTACAACTTGAAAATATGAAACAAAAAATAATTAATAAATTTGTACAACTTTTGTTAATACGTATTTTTAATATTTATATAAATTAATATTTATAATTATCATATAAATATAATAACATAAATAATAATAAATTATAATAATATAAATGAAACAGAGCCCAAGCCAAAATTAGTAATAATATTTATATTTGTATTTCTTGCAGTGTATAGTCCTAGTCATATAGCCAGACAGCACTTGCTTATGGTTGTGTGTGTGAGTGTGTGTGTGTGTGCGTGTGTGTGTATGCGTGCCATATGCATATCTGCGTGTATCTATGTACTTTTAATTGCCAGCAATTAAAACTTAAACACTGTTCGCACACACACACACACCGACACACACACACACACACCCACACACTTGTCTTCTAGTTGCTGTTGCTGTTGCTGTTGTTGTTGATTATTGCTTGTTGTTGTTGTTGTTGTTGGGTGCGTGCCAAGCTTCATTTAGTGCGTTGCGTTCGCTGGTTGTGCGGCTTGGTTAAGTCACCAAGGTGCCAAGTGGCAATTGCCAAGTGGTTTAGCAGCCAAGTAGATAACGGACTACAACTCTTGTATGCACACACACCTCGTAGGCTGTAGGGCCGAGCCTAGGGGGGAGGGGGGTTTCGGTTAGGCTAACAAGAAAATTGCGTGGCAAGCGTAAATATTGAAGCGTATAAATGCGTATATCGAGTGCCTGCAACTTAAACCAAACAACTGCAGATACGTATGCAAATAAAGATACAGATACAGATACATAGATACATTTTCAAGCTGGAGTTGGACACTTGAGAAATGCAGCGCGATAAACTGCACTTAATTCGAGCTCTCATCGAGGGGTGGGCAGTAAAAGCACAGCTAAGGGATGGCAGGGGGTGGCAGGGGGGTTGCTTTGAAAGTAACTGGCACGAAGCTCAGAGGAATGGGCACAACCGCAAACGATTCCCAGGATAAAAAAAAATTTTAATAAGAATAAAATTCAATAAAAATACTAAATAATAAATAACCGACAGCGCGATACTTTAAAGCCACTCGAATAATGCTATATGCTTAATCATTATGAATAATATCTAAAGCAAAATAAATTAATAATTGATTGAATAAATGAAAGAATAAAGACAAGTATTAAAATTACATATATTATCAATAAGTCAAAAATAGATATTAAGTAAACAGATCTAGAAAGCAAACCGTGAACCAAAATAGCAATATAAAGGTTTAATTATTATTATATTATATTATAAATAAAAAATATTCGATCCAGATGGGAAGCGCGTAGTACACTTAACTGCGGCGTCCAGTACACCCGCTTTGCTCAGACTTACAGAGTATGTTTATATCTACATATACATAAATCGTGTAACTCTTATCGGACATCGCAGTTGTCACCACAACACACAACACACAACAGTCATCAAAGTTAAAATGCCATTAATAACTAAGTAGCACTGCCCAGTACCCTCCCCCTTCCCCTCTTCCTCCCCCCACACCCACTCAACCCTCGGCTATCTGCCGCCCTCGTTTAATCAGCGTTGCCTAACTAAAGTCACCCACACACAATAGAAAAATAGAAAAAGTTACAAAAACAGAAGAAAAGAAAAGAAAAAAAAAAACAAACAGAACAATTAAAAAGAAAGAAAAAAAGTGAAAGTAAAAAAAAATTCGTCCTTGCCGCGCCTCATGCTAATTAAATTCAATTAAACGACAATCAAACAATGTCAAGCGGAAGTCAAAGCGGGGCGACACGCGGACCTAACTGTAAACGCGACCGCGAATAGCACTCCAAAAAGAGGCATGAGAACCACCTGAGCCATCACCTGACAAAGAATCTAAAAAAAATATATAAAAAAAACGCAGAAACTCGTAACTGTAACTGTGGCTGTAACCTGTCTACGCCCACGCAATGGAATCGAACTGGACGGTGCAGGGAGGGGGAGGGACCCTGCCGGACCTTGTCAATCCCAGTCAATTTTGATAAAAAAAATATAAAAAAAACAATAATTGTGAATACCAAATTGTGAATTTGTTAAATGTGAAAAGTGAAAGCTGTTGCGTAACATTTGACTAATTATTTATATTTCACATCTTTTTTTATTATTTTTTTCTTTTGGGGTATGCTCGTCTATAAGGTCCATTTGTTACTGTTGATAATATTATCTATCAAACTATTGTTTGCTTAGTGCCACGCCTTTCTTAAAAACAAAATCACTATGAATTTTGGCTTACATTTTTATTTATTTTTTTTTTTTTAATTTTCATTCATTAAATATAAATTCAATAAAATATAACTGTATGTATTTTATTGTAACAGTGCATATTTAAGTATCTTCTAGGCAACTATTATAGATCTAATAGTTCACAGTGCATAAATAATAATAATAAATTTTGATTAAAAAAATAAAAAATAAATGCATAAATATAAATAAGCTAATGTATTCTAGTTGATCAGAAGTTCCATTATATCTGCTATATTATTATGCATATTTGAGAATTTGCATAACAACCAAATTAAACATATTCACACTTAAATCGAGTGGACTCCAAGCTGTACTCCTCATTCCAAAAATGAACACAGTAGAAATCGAATTGATATCCTTATCTTATCTTATCCGGAGTTAAGTTGCCGATAATAAAATTGAAATTGCTATAATTTTATGAAAGCTATATGATGATCTGAACGATTTGTTACTTAAATTCGAGAAGCATCTTGTTAAACAAATAAGTTAATTTTAGAAGAACTCATCTTTCCAAAGATCGAAACTATAGCAGCTGTATATGATATATCATATATAGTAATGCTATCCACCTCGATCTTTAATCCTGACTGGCTATATCGACTCGGTCATGATCATGAATATATATGCACTAGTTATTCACCAGGTATCCATAGGTATCCCCTGGTCAGGCACTGCCGACTGAAGCATTCTGATTTTTTCCTTTCAATATTATTTTTGTCAGCTGTCGGTTGTCTCGTCCTTTTGTCCTTTTGTCCGTTGTCTGTTTGTTATTTTCATTTTGTTGTTGTTGTTGTTGCTTCTGCTGCTGTTGCTGTTGTTATTGTTATTGTTATTTAGCTGGCTGTTTCGTTAGCTTCTTTCAGCCTTTTGGCTCGCTTTTGGCTGTTTATCGTCGCCCGTTTGTCAACATTGCTTTTCGGCAACAATTGACACGCGATATGCGCACCCCTCCCTTCCCTTCAAATTCTCCCTTCCCTCCCTCTGCCCTACTGTCCGACTCTTTGTTACTGTCTAGCCGCTGCCTGCCGCCTGCCTGTCTCTCTGTCTGTCTGTCTGTCTGTCCATCTGTCTGTCTGCCAGCAAACGACATTCAAAAATCCAACAAAAATTGTGCTCGTGTTTTTTTCGTTGATGATTTTTATTGTTCGTTTGTTGTTGTTGTTTGTTGTTGCTGTTTGTTGTTGTTGTTGTTGCTGTTGTTTTTAATCATTGTTTGAATGCCGGCGACGTTTGAAATGTTAATGCAGCTCTGATGTGGATACGGATGTGGATACTTTGGAGCAGCGTTTAACCTGTTGACAGCCAGTTGCCACTCGCCACTCGCCAGTTGCCAGTTGCCAGTTGGAGGCTCGGAGTCCTTGTCACATGTAACTCGCCGGGCATCCTCTGGCAGGCAGCTGACATCCTGGCACTCCCCCAAGCCGAAGCTTTGAGGTCAGCTAAACCCTTTTAGCGCATTTCATTAACGCAGCTCTTCTCTGGCTTTTTTTTTTTGTCTTTTTTTTTTTTTGGGCCAGTTGAGTTTTGTTGGTTACACCTTTTTGTGTGTGTGTGTGTGTGTGTGTTAAGGACTTTAAGGACTTGCTTGCTTGTTTTTATTACTTGGCTCATTTAGCATGCAGCCGCGTTGAACGTGAACATTTTTTAATGCGCCGCTCTTACTTGCTGATGAAGTGAATCAAATTGGAGGACAGAAAACCACAGCAGGAGTTGAACTGAAGCAGCTCGAGTGGAGATGGAAGTTGAAGTTGAAGTTGAAGCCACATCCTGGTGGCGCCGCATCCATAAATGGGGCACCCGTTGTAATTGCATTTTTATTACTTTCAGCACGGCCACCGCGACAGTTTGTTAAGTGCTCAGCGGACCGGGAGGGGGGTGGGGATGGTTGTCTTGTATTTTTCCTGCTCGTGGCATCAAAGGGTTGCAACTGCGCGCAAAATTCATCATCAAAGGTGTAAAAACTTTTAATATGTTTAATTTTCCACCTATTTCGTTGCCTTGGACCGGTTATTTTGTTGTTGTTGGCCTTTTTTTTTACTTATTATTACGCACTTTGCGACTTCAGTTCATTTAACGAGCTGCCTGCCGGTCAGCAGCAGCAGCAGCAGCAGCAGATGAGAGCGGGGTGAACAGTTATTGCAGGCAGTGTAAAGTAGTACCTGGCAACCTGACAACCGCACGCAGATTTAGTTATCCAACGTGTTTGCACCCCGCACCCCGCACTACCCACCAGGCACCGCCAGCAACCAACAGCAAAAATAAAGATGAAAAAATAAGCATAAAAAGATGGTTATAAAAAAAAGGAGAAGTCTTGAATACGCAGCTGGGAACGGTCCTTGAAATGCTTTTGCCACTTTTGAATAATTTTAACCCAAATAAAAAATGATGTGAATTCCTAATTAGGCACAACGTAACAGTCACAACAACAACAACAACAACTGCAACAGCAACACTACATCAAGGGAAACGTAGAAAATCAGCGCCGTTTGTTCGCCAAACAAATAAGATACATTTGTACAAAGCACGATGACAACGACTTTTGAATACCCTTTGCCAAGATAAGCAATAAGCGAACTGTCTGGGAAAAAGCAAACTTGGCAGCACCGATTTCTCAATATTCACACATATGTATATATACATATCGTATATATATATAGGGATTCAAATATAGAACTAGGCAAATAACTTAAACAACCCATTTCGTAATGCAATTGAAATTATGGCAGACTAATGATGATTCATTCAACTAGATATAGAAATAATTATAAAGAAGATTTAGTAAAGATTATTATTATTTGTATCTTATCTTATGTAGCATTTATATTTTAAATATTATTTAACCTATTGAAAGTTCATAACCTTTTAATGTGTCCAGGTTATGAAGTGCCTAACTAAAGATTTGTCTGTATTTATTTTAGTTAACTAATCAATCTATCAGTAAAATATAAGCATATATATTGTCTGAATTCTTTGATATTAATTTTTTTTTTTAACTCTTTGCTTAAAATGTATTTTTACAATTTAAAAAAAAAACACATTTAAATATTAGCTACAAGCATAATTATTAATGGATTAATTGATTGGTATTCAAAATAATAATAATAATAAGCAAAAGCGAAAACGATGTTGGTAATAAAATGAAAGATGGTTTTCAATCCTGGCCAACACTGTTGAAGGACCTCTGGCTGGAAAGAGTGTGGCGTCAGAAAAAAATAAGACGAATCAAGCTGAATGAAAGAATGAAAAGAAAAATACGAGTGCTTCTTGAGTTTGGTGTTATGATGATGGCTAAATGCCACGACTGTCCTTTGGCCACATGGGAATTGGGCTAAGCAGCTGCCAGCTTCAGTTTGAGCTTCAGCTCGAGGGGGGGTTGTGGTGTGGTGGCTGGAGACGTAGTCTGTGTATAGCTGTAACTGTAACTGGAATTGAGATTGGGTTCTTGGGCATTGGAGATTGAGATTGAGATTGGGACTGACCCTGCGGCTACGGCTCACTAGTTAAAATGCAAGGATTTCGGCTTGCCAAAGCTCACTCGGACCGTCTTCTTCTTCTTCGGGTTTTTTTTTACCCCCTGTTTTCCCTGTGCAAAATGATGTCGCACGTCAGAGACGAGAGCATTGACAAATTGATATTTGCATTTAAATTGAAAATTTACATTAGAAACGATGATCGAGAGTGGAGTGTGCGGGGCGTGGCGGGAAAGGCCTGCGCCTGCAATTGCCCCGTTACAGATTGTGGTCACAGTGGTGTAATTCACATTAAATACCGCATTTTTCTTATTTCCCTCCCCCCCATCCCCCACATTTCCATATTCGGCAACACTCCCTGACAATTGGACGTCTCTTCACATCGCTTGACATTCGACATTAATACCCAAAACAGGACACTCGCCGCTGTCGACCGGCCGCGGGGGGGTTGCCTGCTCCTGCACTGAATTTGCATTATGAAATAACATTTTCCTTTTCATACTCTTGCAGAGGGTTCCATCAATTGTTGTGAAATTCTCTATATAAGACTAGTTAAGACTTTTCTTGTGCTGTTCACTTTTTAAAAAAAACATCATCAACTACATCAAACATGTAGTTGCCACAGGATATTTAGATAGGTGCAGTTGGACTACATTCTGGAAGGGTATCCAATAGGCGGTGTGCTTAGGATAATCGCACTTTCTGCTCTTATTTCATTTGCATTTCATATTTTTTTTATAAATTTCTTAGAGTTTATTTCTCCTTGCGGGGCGCGCAAATCACTCGTTGGAGAATGCGTTGCAGCAGCTGCTGAATTGTCTTCCAGATTGCTTCGTGGGCGGGAGAAAGGAGAGCAATTGGTGTATGTGTATGTGTGTGTGTGTGTGTGTGTATCTCCATATACACATTGCCAGGTGGACTCGTAACAGGCTCAGACTGAACCAATCAAGTTTTGCATGCAAGGAAACGAAAGGGGCAACTGGCCGCAATCAGCGCTACTCCTGCCACACCTCCTGCCACTTGCCCGCCTCTTTGTTTCCATTCGTGGCATGGTCATAAATATCAATGAAGTGCTTTCGCCTCCTGCCTTTCCGTTGGCCATGTCTTTAAGCCACCGATGCGAGCATTTGATTTACCTTCTTGCAGCTTGCAACGGGTATGGAAAATGCCCCGTTTCGTTTGTGACACTCGACCAACATTTGTTGAATAGTATTGAATATATTTAATATATTTAATGACTTAATTCAATAATTTCTTTGTAATTAGTTTGCTTGACTTGACTTCACAAATGCTTACTCACAAATGCTGATCCTGGCCTCCACATCTGCATCTCAGAGTATTCATTTTTCGCTGTGGTGCCTTTTTTGTTTGTGGCTGTTGCCAAAAAACTTCAACATATTCATAAATTTTCCAGTTTGTTTAAACAAATTCTTTTTTGTTTGGCCGTCCGTTATTATTTATTTGCGTAAGTGGCAGGCGAGTGTGGGTTATTCTGGTGCTGGGGTTGATGCTTCAGGATTGAGGATTCAGGATGGAGGATGAAGGATGGAGGATTGAGGGGCTGCCGTCCAGTAGCAAGTTGGGAAGTTCGTTGCTTGATTGAATGTGACGTTAGAGTGCGTTGGGAATGGGCAACTGCGAATTGCGATCTGGGCACATCGAGCTGGGAGCTGGGAGCTGTGAGCTGGGAATGCGGGTCTCTCAGCTAACGTCTGCTGGCTGCTGTGTGTGATGGCGACAAGGACAAGGACAACAGCGACGACGTTGACGTAAAAAAGGGTTGCCATGCAAAACAAAACCAAACCCAACCAAACCAAACCAAACCAAACCGACCTCGTTCTTTTGCTCAAGCCCGCAATCCACGATGCACCCCGTCCACTCTCCAGCTCTGCTATGCCAATATGCGGGTGACTTGGGTGCCAATAGCTGAGGCCAGGCCGGGGCATGTGTGGCGGGCTTGTGGGTTAAGGGAACCTGGAGCGGGGGCATTCATTGCCTGCGGGTCACGACGCTACGTAATGGTGATAAAATATGCTCAAATTTGCCAAATATGAAAAGGTACAAAAGTCCGCATGCCCGTAGGGTGCCCCAAAAAAGCAACACAAAAAAAAAAACACACACACAATCCAAATAATAATACATATACATATATAAATATATTGAAATCAAGTAGCGAACACCGCACCCCGAACCCCCCCGCCACCATTCTAAACACACAGCAAATCTCAGAGAAATGAAAATAAATGTATTCGCTAAAGCGAAGTGATTGATTTTGGTTTGGACTGTGCCCCTAACCACAAGCTGCTCTTTCTCCGACTAACACCAATCGGGTATGCCCCACCAGCAGATGGCCTGTACCCCATCCTTGTCGGGCAACTAGGTTTGTAAGTCTAAAAGCATTTCTATTTCAACTATCGCAATATTAAATTGAATTTTTCTACGATAGTTTGTGGTTATCGATACAATCAGATATCGATAATAAGACGAACACAAAAGCTTACTTTTAGCAGAGGAGTAAACCACTTTTTCTCAAATTAATCAGCATCAATCGATATAAAAGTAATTATTAATTTAAACTAACTATTGGTATTTTTCTTATAATTTTGTTTAATTAACATTTCAGCATTTGCGGGCAACACACATTTTTATACAGAAATTAATATAATTTGCAATTTCATTCCTCATTCTTTAAATCTGTTGATCTGTTAAGTTGGCTGATTGTGTTTTGGGCGTGGCTACAGTCACGAGAGAGCTCCTCTTTACGGGCGATAACCAAATCGATCACTTATTTTGGGCTAACGACAACTGGCTGGGGGCTTCAGCACTGCCTCCCTTCAACGACTTCAGGGATATCCTCAAAAACAATCAAATACCTGCTGAAGTCGAGTTGTTAAATATAGTCTTCTATTCTTATTTTCATATTCCAATTCTAACTAGGTGTGGAGCTGCGCTCATTTCTTAGTTGATAGCAAATTTGTCGATATATATCGGACATCGGTATGTATTCACATTTGCTAAGCAACAGCAGTTATCGATAAATTGAGATAAACTTGATTAGGCGAGAACTTTTTTACTACATTTGAAGTTAACTGATTAGCGTGTTCAGATAGCCGGACAAGCGGACATGGCTAGATCGATTCGGCTGCTGATTCTGATCGAGATGCCTTTTAAATACAATAGCAGAAATCAATTCAGAGTAGAAAGTACAGTTTGCATGGTAAAAAATCGTCTTATTTATGGTCTTCAAATCATTGCAAAATAATAATACCCCCCTCAAGGGTGGACGAATTTAGAAAAAAATATATATACATATGTATTTATTTATTGTGAAATGGAATTCGTGCTTTCAATTTGGGGTTGGGTGCTGTTGTTGTTTGTTGCGGGTCCAGCGTCGTTTTGGCCAAGTTTGGCCGGTCGCCCAACTTGCCCCGCTCCTCTTTCAGTCCACTTGCTGGTCATTCAAGTGTGTCAAAATGGCAAACTGAATTTGTATTCAAACATTCAAATGCTAACACACACACACACTCACACACACACACACACACACACATGTCAGAGACGTCGCGACGTCGCACATGCGTTAATATTTCCGGGCGTAATGTCAGCCGGTCATAAAAATAGTAAAGGAAAAAACGAAAGAAAAAACACATACATTTATGTGTATAAAATACACACACACACATACACACACACACACACACACACGCATTGCCAAATTGTCACGCATTGAATTATTTTGTTTGCAAAAAATAAGAAAAAAAAAAACTGTAAAAAATGACAAAAAAATAAATAAAATAAAAAATTTGCATTTTATTCAATTTTTGTAGCATCCGCTGTACACCCTGACCTCTTGAGCAACACCACCCCCCACCAGCCCCCAACCACCACCCCTAAAACCGCTCGGCCACTCGCATTGTTCTGGTTATTTACGAGTTTGTTAAGTGCGCACATTCAGCGCCTTTGGGCGCCCGCTGAGCGAACCGCCGGACAAAGCACCACAAAATATGCCACACCTCCTCCTTGCTGTTTTTATTTAGTTTTTTTCTTCTTCTTCTTATATATATATTTTTATTTTTTTTGAATCCACCTCCTACATTCAACGCTCCACGCTCCACGCTCCATTGAGCCCAAGAACCCACAACTAAAATTCGCATATGGAAAAGCAATTTGTAGCAATTCCATTCTTTTTGTTGTTGTTGTTGTGACAATCTTTGAGCTTAGTTAACCAAATGGACAACAAGCACTTTCGGATTCATATTCAATGCGAGACATTAATGCGAATGATAATCGAATTTTTATGCCCAAATACCATGGATTTTATTAGGAAGATTAAAGTATCTAACCCCATTGAATGTGGCTTTGGTTTGCTGGCTGAGATCGAAAGTGTCCAACTTGAATATTGTCAGACAAAACCATCAGGATTTCTATCTCAATTTTTGTATTGTTAACTAAATGAATGCCAAGTTGAAGTAACTAAATAACTAAGTGAACGAATATCGAGCAAAAATCATGATTCCAAATCTAAGCGGAATATTAATCTAGATACCGAGCCATGATCAAAACGGCTTTGATTTTGAAAATTGCCTCAGTTTTCTTCGAAATTATGAAAGAATGATTGGAATCCCTACAAGAATTGCAACCAAAATTCATAATTCAAGCAAAGTTTCGATTTCATCTATTTGGATACGATAACTGATTTGAAACTGTTTTTTTTAAGTCAATCTTTGAATTGCAGTCGATTGGATCAATAAAGTATTTCAAGATAATTTGGGTCAGTGAATAAATATAAACCCCCATATTCGATTTGTTAGACTAGGAATATAGCCTGAACTTTATCAAATAGGTCACATATATATCGAAATACATTTATATATGTTAAACTTATAAATTCAAATGTAGAATTTAAGTATTTTTTGTTGTTCACAGCTTTTCAAATGCTTCAATCTGCTTCGAAACGAAATTCTTAAAATATACTTTAAAGGAAATCCTCATTAACTTATTTTTAGAGGCAGCCATAAAAAATTATTCATGTCTAACTTGAAGTTAAATGTTGTTTTTATTTTTTTGGGGATTGATTGGTTGATCAATAGTGGCAAAGCTAGCAATTCTGATGGGAGCTGTTGTAAAAATGTTACCCATGGAACACATTTAATCCAGTTAGTGGCGAAAGTAACGCTGGTGCCCAACAATTTAGCGGTCTTAGCGTGACTAGCTGGTTGACTGTGGCAAATGAGGGGGGCACGATGGGGTTGGAGTATTGCACTGCGACGACGACGACCTTGTTGCATGCCAATATTAATAATAACAATGGGCAATAAAGCCTATTAGAGCCGGCACACATTCTGCCATTAATGAAATACATTGATTTCTGTGTTACACAGGAAGGGGGAGTGACGGGGTGGGGGTG
Source organism: Drosophila mimica (assembly GCA_037043585.1). Lineage (NCBI taxonomy): Eukaryota > Metazoa > Arthropoda > Insecta > Diptera > Drosophilidae > Drosophila > Drosophila mimica. Next base: position 1,290,457 of record JBAMBE010000576.1, on the reverse strand, counting down.
GTGGTGGTGCCCCTTAGATTTGAGTAAACTATGCCTGGCTGGCTGTCAGCAAGGGTTATGCTGACGGGCGACTGTCGACCTAATCAATTCGATGGCATCGAAAAGAAACCAGGCATTTGCCAAGAATGTCTGTTTTTGTGACTTTGCGTGTTGTCACGTTATAAAAATCAGTGATCCACGCCGAAAACGCGAACCAAGCGAGCTCGACTCTACTCTACCCCGTGCCACACCCCTCGAAACAGTTGTAAGTCAGTATTTTTGTTCTAGCCTCCCCCCCCCCCCACACCCAGAAACTCGATTAAAACAGGCCGTTTGTTCCGCTCGTTACCAGCAGCGCCCCAAAAGGACGAATGGGGCGGGGGGAGCGAAGTACGTCAACGGTTTTGTTGATCCTCGTAGTAGTTCACATAGAGCACCCCGCCCCCCCCCTCTCCTTCTGTGTGTGTGTGTGCATGTTATTAATAAATCTTTAACCCTTTTCGCATTGTTGTTAAAATGTCTTCCTGTTGCGGAAACGGAAACGCAATGCCGACAGAGTTGCCGAGCGCGCACATATAATCGATTAATTCGATATAGATTGAATTTATGGCGCTGACGAACCCAATAAAACGCTACACCAGGCGACCCCCCCCCCGCCATCTGAGAGAAATTAACATTTAGTTCCACTGCCTGAACAGCAGTGTTTAATATATACATACATATATAAACATATATATATACATACATATTTGCATTCCTGCCGTATTTTTAGAAACAGCGGAACAGAGTTGCCCTAGCGCTTAGGCCGTTGCACCTGCCCTACGGCAATGAACTCTACACAAAACTTAAAGACCTAAAAACAACACCAATATACATATATATATATGTATATATAAATCTATATATGTATATATATAGAGAGAAAATTAAAGTAAAAGTCGCGAGCGCTCGCGAAAAGTTTTTCAAGAACTTTCGCCGGTTGAAAAACTTTTTGCGAGGCCATAATTGAAAATTTGTTTTTCCCAGCAAATGTTTGTCGTTATTTTTTTGTGTTTTGTTTTTTATATTATTATTTTTGGATTAATCTGTTGTTTGTCGCTTGAATCTGGGCTTTCTTCAAGTGCAGCTTTAAGTTTAACTACAGCCGCAGCTGATTAATTAATTGAGCAGTGAAACAAGCTCAGAAAACAGTATCAGAAATATCAATGCGAGTTGCCACTGTAAGTGGTGTGTGGGGGTGTGTGGTGTGCGGTGTGTGGCGTAGGGTGTACGGCTTTAGGGTGTTGGGGTGTTGGGGTGCAGGATGTAGGGGCATGTGAAATTTCGTGCAGTTCAATGAAGCAGCGACGCGTCGGCAGCTGCGTGGGCAGCGTGGGCTGTCTTTGATGGATTGCAAAAAAGGTATTTTATGTAATATATGTATATATGTGTGTGTAAGTGTGTGTGTGTGTGTAAGTGTGTGTGTGTGTGTGTGTGTGTGTGGCCAGGGCCAAAGCACCTAAAAGCGTCAGGCAGCCAGCCAGCCAGCCAGGAAAAAAGCGGATGTTAGGATCGATGGGTCGCTGGGTAGTGCCACCCATTGGAGCACATATGTATATATATATATATATATATATATATACATTTATATATATGTGTATATATATATGTGTGTATATATATATATCTAAGAGTGACTATATGACTGGCTATGTACAGCACGCAGCTTATATACCAAACAAGCCGAGAGAGTGAGAGCGAGAAAGTCTGTGCCAGAAAGAGTGAGCGCGAGTGAGAGGGAGCACAAGAGCGAGAGTGAGAGCGAGAGCGAGCGAGGGCGCATTAGCGCGTGTGGCATGTGGCAAATCCAATGCGGTGCTTGCGAGGCGCAAGCGTTGGTGCTGCCTGCACCAGCAGCAGCAGCAGCAGCAGCAACAACACCAGCAGCAGTGGCAGCAGCAGCAGTGGCAGCAGCAGTGGCAGCCTTGCTTTGAGGCCGCCTCCCAATGGGAAAACTATGGAGGCGGCGCTCGCAGTTGCCGAACCAAAAGCAAAACGAAAAAAATGTGGGAAGTCCTTTTGGGCTAAAGACGACAAGCCCCCCCCTTCCGAAGCGCATGCGCCTACCAACACTGGCGCCGTGTGTTGTGTGTTGGGGGTAGTCCGAAAAAAATGTTGTCGTCGTCGTCGTCGTCGTCGTCCTCGTCGTGACTGTTCTACTAGGTTCTACTTAATGGGGCGCTTTCGGAATGCGATGCTCAGTGGCGCACGGACCGGCAATGGGGCCAAAGCCGGAGCCGGAGCCAAAGCCAGAACCAGATCCAGAGCCAAAGCCAAAGCAAAAGGCAAACGCAAAGTTTGGCGGCAAATTTGATTTTCTCATACGAACAACTATTTTTTTTTTTTTTTTTTACTGGTTAACTAAGCACTTTTCAAAAAGTAAACAAAGCAAAGTCGAAAAGTCCAAAGCATATATAAAAAAAAATAAAAATATATATATATATATATATATATATATATATTTATATATATATATGTAAAACAATAACAAAAATAAATTGTAAAGCCAGACGGGCAATGAACATGATGGGGAATTGGGAAACGGGAAATGGGGACTTCTGTCCAAGAAAACAAAAAAAAAAAAACCAAGCAAAACAAAAAAAAAAAACCAAAAAAAAACGAAGAAATTCCAATTTGAAATTCGTATTTGCAGGTTGGCCAACAAGGGGATGAATAATTAGATTTCTCAGTCCGACGGCCTAATTTCATTGTTTTTACAGTCATTTCGAATGATTTTCTTTTCACTTTTGAGCTAAGGGAGTTGAGCGGGGAAGGAGACGGGGAAGGGGAAGGGGAAGCGGACCTTGTTCATTTCATTTGCTGTCGCTTGTTTTTTTCTTTCGTTTTCTTGTTGTTTTGTTTTTTTTCTATTTTTTTTTTTTTTGGCCGTTTCTTATTAAGTTGAGCGACAGTTGTTTTTATTATTTTTATTGTTACCCGCACCTACTCCGCGCCCTGCTCGTCAGCCTCATGTAAATCAAAACTGACTAATGGCATGCGAAAAACAATAAAAGCCCTAAATGAAATAATGAGCCCAAAAGCCAAGGGCGGGACCGGGAGGCGTGCGGTTTGAGCTAGGGGAGTGATATAACTGGATGGGAGAAAATATTATATGATGATGAAGCGCTAGCAGAGAGATCCTTGCAATTTGCCAATACATATTTCAGTTGTAGATAAGCAAACTCCAACCGAGTGTTTTTTTTGGGGGCAAGGGGAAGGGGCAGGGGCAGGAATAGCGTTAGAACAGAAGAGAACACAATGAACCTTATCGGGTCAGAGTCTGGATTGATATTGATGTGGGTAGCGAGCATCACAGCTCAGCTCGTCTGCTGGTCAAGTATTTTTAATGTGATTATCTTGTAACGTGCATGTCGCATGTGTCCAAAGACTGGCAGACTCCAAGGAGTCTCAAGTCCACTATATATATTGGTGGTGGGGGGTTGTTGCTCTTGGCTTATCGGCAAAGTAACAGCAAAAGAATTGACAACAGCAACAGCAACAGAAGCAGCAGCAACAACAACAACAACAACAACAACATGTGAGCTCTGCAACAAATGGACAGTGGTTGAAGTGGGACGCGACAGTGGTGCAAAAGGGCGACAGTCCCAAGTCCGTTCGATGATTAAAATGATGATGTCAGAGGAGCGCACGAAAACAATCGACAGGCGACAGAGTCCAGCATTTCTATCTTAAATGTGTTTTATTTTTGTTGTTTTATTTATTTATTTTTTTTTTTGATTCTTTGGGCACAAGTGCTAAAACTCAACAGAGAACTCAACTTTATACACTTGACCACTTCAGTGGAGTTGAGAGCGGCTGTCACTAGTTGGGCGGAGAGGGAAGGTCGGGGGGGAGTTACGATTGGGATTGGGTGTGGTACGTCCACTAGACATGGAAAAAGTGCACAATTGGAAATCACGAGGCACCCGAAAACGAAGCCAATCGACAAAGGCAAACAGCCCTTGAGGACCAGGGCGCCATCAATTTATGACATTCATTAGAATGTCCGATTAAGAAATTCTTAAACCAATAAGCAGCTGACGCCAGCAACAGCACAAGTAACAATTTACAGGCCCGACTAGTTGATACCCCTCAATATTCATATACAATTAACTAATTGCCTTAATAAAAATAATGTCAGTTTCCTGCGGAAGCCTAAAAACTTTTAGTTCTTCAAAAATGCAGTAGAGAAATTGAAAGACGAGTTAATCTTCTCAATTAACTTTTAGTGAAGTAAGGTTTTGGTAAGATCTACTTAAGTGTAAGCAAGTTAGATACTTTTAAATTGAGAAAACTGTGCTAGGAACGGAATAATATTGTGCCTAAAGCAGATCGATTATCTGAGACATAATAATATTCCAAAAAATTATCGATACTTATCGAGTTTGAGCGAGCAGTAAAAATAATATAAAAAATGCATGGTTTCTAATGATCTCTCTCTCTCTCAATATTTGATTTTTTGTTTATTAAGGAAAATTGGTAAATTTGATAAATACAATATTCAGGACTGGATTGATTCTAGTCCAGTGAAACCGATGCACAGCACATCGTCAATGGGCACGTCTGATTTCTGCTTCTGAGTGGGACACAGCTTTATTTTTAATGTGGGGTTCCCGTCGATTAAAACAGGATCTCCACCGCCCCCAAACCAAGCAACAGGCACACTTGGAGTTTTGGTCTTTAGACTCGATGACTCTGCAGTTTACAGTTGGCAGTTTGCAGTTGGCAGTTGGTTTTTGGCTTGAGAGATATTGAAAGTAGCTTTAAGACTGTTGCGGCTCGATGGGAGCGCAGCTGTTACGCCTGCTTGAGCACCAGGTGGACAGTCAACCCGAGTATGGTGCTGGGGGGGGGGGGGGGGGGTGGGCCATCGGCCATCGGAGTGGGGTGGTTGTGGTTCTTGTGCAGTCGAAGCGGCGGCGACTTCATAATTAAGTATGCGGTTTACACGAGCGCACCGAAGGACGAGCAACCACTGGGCTGTGACAGTGACAGTGGGCAGGTGGTGCGCGGGGGTTTGGGATTGGGTGGATTGGGTGGCGTGCTGGTGCGGCACAACTGTCAACTGTGTGGGGCTGCCAGTGGCAGTGCCTTCTGGGACACAACTAGCTCTAGGATTTATGTGCGCGACAAACAAACGAGCACCGCAGGACAGGAAAGCGCTTAAGAAGTGCCCGAGCACAAGAAGATGTTTGGTGGCATGGTGGTTGGCGAGACGCGGCCCGCAGAGGGAGGTGGCTGGTGTTCGAGGTTTGTGTGTGCGCCAAAAAGGCGCAACAATCCAAACAGCTGCACTAGACAACAACAACAACAAACACAACAGGAGCAGCAGCAACGAAAACAGCCGCAGCGACCAGCGACCACAAAACGCGCTTCAACCCACCCCCCTCAGTCTAAATAGCCCCCAGTCCCTGCATCCCACAGCTAGTTCAACTGTTAGTCCTTGTCGCTGTTGAGTTTCTGCACCTTCCCCATCAACCTGCCCCGCTTCGTTGCAGCACCCACGGCCCGCTGGCGGTTTGGCCAACCAAGTTATTTAGCCACGAATCGAATGAAATGTCGCGCAAGCACCCCTCAACCCCCCTCTCCCCACTCTCCCTTACAGCGTGCAAATCGTTGCGTTGTTGTCGCACATACCCCACCATCCCATCACCTATCCCCCACCCACCTACCCTCTCCGCCTCACCACGCTGCGTTCGTCAACGACATTTGGGACACATTTACCAAAACATTTTACGTATTCAGCAGCAAAAGTTTGCGACAACCGCGCACCAAGAAAACCCCACACACCTCATCCTCCGTCCTCCGTCCGCCATCCGCCATCCTCAGTCCCCAACATATTACCCCACTGGACCCCACGTCCTGTCCATGCGTTTCTTGTTTTCTTAGTTACCACTGCACTATAGTGCAAAATTCGATATTTTTCGCCAACTTTTAGCATTAAAACATTTTATATAAATTAATCACATATATTTAATTATATTTAAGGATTTCATTGTAATTTTGTTTCGTTTTAGGATGTAGCTGCTTACTATAGAAATTAAGGTGGGTAGGTTGGCTGGGACAAGTCTGTGATTCGAAAACGGATCGTCCTTGTTGCAACATAGTTAATTCAACTTTTGAGTATTTTTTAACTGAACTGTAAGAAATCTTGTACAATAAAATAATATGAGAAATAAGGTTACAAATAAAATCATAAGGAAAACATAGTGGAAAAGTGATTATTTTACTCCATAGTGCAATGGTGGCATTTGGCAGCTCTCCCCTGCCCCTCATCTTTACAGTTAAAGCGCTGCTTTATCCTGTTAACGCTTTCTGTGTGCATTTCGCATTTGGTGTGTGTTTTCCTGCTGCTTCTGGTTTATGTTCATCTTGATGTCTCCCAAGCAGTTCAGAGCTGCGACTGTTTTTGCCGCTGGCTAATAACAACGGGGCAGCAGCAGCAACAACAGAAGCAATCATATCAATGTTCACATTGTAAACAACAACAACAACAACAGCAAAAAGTAGTTGAAGTCTGGCAATGTTGCTCATTAAAGCGTTGCCATTTAAAGCGTTGCAGCGCCTCAAATTATGCCATAGAAAATTTACACAAATGACAGCCACAAGCCACTCAATTAGCCCACTGAATGTAAGAGGAGTAAGAGGTAGACAGGGACAACACACACACACACACACACACACGCACACACGCACGCACAATCGCCCACAGGGCACACCAAGCACAACAACAACAACAACAACAACAGCAACAAATGCAAAGTTGTCGCACAAAATGTATGCAAAAATTGTAGCTGATGATGTCTATATGCATGTTGTATAATATATCATACAAACATTCATATACAAATATATATATATATATATATATGTGTGTGTTTGTGTGTGTGTGTTTGTGTGTGTGTGTGTTTGTGTGTGTGCCGTAAGGGCTCACGCACAATCCAATATAAATAAAATATACACACAAATACGCGTAACGACCTCATTAGCATAATAACGGTAAGTAATGGATGAAAAATGCCATTAAACAACACTTTATGACTTTGCTCGCTCTCTCTGCCTTGCTTGCCCTACTCCCCACTCACTCACTCTCTCTCTCTTTCCCACACACACACAAATGTGATTTAAATGCGCGCGTGCTGCTGTTGTTGTGTTTATGTTTGTTGTTGTCGCTTTCGCACTGGCTTCTGAGACTTAAAAGCTCCTCACAGCATAAACATTAACCGATCGACACACACACACACACACACACACACATACACACACATACACACACACACACACACACTGAAATGAATAATGAGTATGTCGCAGTGGGAGGCGGGGTGGGCGTCGCAGCTGTCAGGAAGCTGAGGTCAAATGGAAAATTTGCTAGTTATTTTTTTCAATTTTGGAAATTAAAAAGAGTTTAGGCAGCATTTAAAAATTTATGAACACTATTTTTGGAGACTGGACGAATGCGAAAATACACTATTAACAAAAAAAAAAAGATTACAAGAAGAATAGTTATCTTAAAAAATAAGAAAAAGAGTTTGTCAGATTTCATTTTTCAAATTCAAGGAGGTCATTAAATTTTAATACAAATAATATTATTAAGCTAATGACCGTTCCTAAATCGTTCCATTTCACAATCCTGTTTTGGATTACAAATTAATAATGCAAATGGAGTGGAAAAGGAAATTTAAATCCGTTTGCTATTTAATTAAGTTGTGTTGCAGATTCAAAGAGATGTTATTTTTTTTATTTTTTTTTTTTATAATCCGCTAAGTTTTGTGATTGTTTTCCTTGTACTTCTTTTTGCTAATCGTTTTCGAATCGTTCTATAGTCCTTTAAGTGTGGCAATCTCATCTTTATTGGGTAATTTTGAGCAGCTATTTAATTTGCTTTACTTTTTTTTTTTGTTGCTGGTTGCTTTGGTTTTCAGCTTGTTTACCTTGTTATTGTTGTTGTTGGCGTTTTATTTTTATTTCTTATTTAAATTTTGTCGCCTGCTTAATTTCAACGAATTTAACGCCGTTTTTTTGTCATTTTATTTATAAATATACATATATATTTTTTTTTGGTTTGGGCAAATGTTTATTTCAGGCTGTGCAAAACATGTTTAAAGTATGTTAAACGGCGGCCTCGAGACCTCGGACACCCATCCCCATTCCCATTCCCATGCCCTCCTCCTCCCCCCTTACCCACCTGGTGTCCCTTTAGACAGATAAAAGGAGCAACCAAGACCAACCCCTTTCGCTACTGCTTAACCCCCGCAACCCCACAGCTCTCACCACCCTCCGTAGGCCAAAGCTTTAGCTCCATGTCCGACCCGCTCGCCTCGGCTTGTTTATTTAGGTCTGAGCTAATAAAAAGGCTTACCATCTCAATAAAAGTATTTAACACAAGCGTTTTACTACACTTTCAGCATTTCTTCCTTGTTTTTTATTTTTTGCTTCTTTTTTTTTTTTCGTTTCCAATTTTTGTTGGACTGTGCGTGCCGTAGGAATTTTCCTTGCTCTGGTATCAGTTTGGCGCTTCCTTCAAATTGTAGCTGGCTACTTGTTTTTTGTGCTGCTGCTGCTGTGTTTGAGCTTGTGTCCTGTTTGGTTGGTATCGGTGACGCCGAAGTGAAAGCAGTTGAGTAAATCCCTTAATCTATGGAAATGCTACGCAATTACCACGACAAGTTGAATGCCGTCATGTGACGCCCGTTTCCCTTTCCCCGTTTACTTTCCCTTTTCCCTTCACTGACTGACTGACAGTCCTGACCCTTTCGACGGGGGCTGTCCTTTTTTTCTACTTCTTCTTTTTTTTTTTGGTTTTTTGTTTTTGTTGTTGCTGTAACGGACCTGAACGTGGCTTTGGCTGCTTTCTTTGGAGTGTTTACACAACCAGTTACAAAGTGCACAAGCCACCCGTTGCTGGGTCCTTAGTCTTTAGTCTTTTGCTCCTTAGCCCTTTTTCGGCCGCTGTTGCTCCTCGGGGGCAATGGACGACGCTCTCACGTACCCCGAGTACAACAAATCAAATTTGCATACCAAGTATTATCAGTATCACAGTACGGGCCTTGGTGCTTAGCAAGAAACTCGCCTTCTGATACCAGCGCACAAAAAAAAAACAAAAAAAAAAAAAAATAAATAAAAAATGGTTAGGTAAATAGGAATTTAAAGAAATTAATTTTAGAGAATTTTAGGCAATTCAAACATTTCATTTATCATTGGCGCTTTAATTTAAAGTAAGCTCGATCAATTTAAAAATGTTGTCTTATAATTTTTGACAATATAAAACACTAGACATTATTTGAATTTCCTTCAGAGTGGAAATTGAAGTATCTTTGGACAACTTCGGAAAATAGAAATCTTCATCTAATATATATGAAATATTGGTCGAGTTTAAGCTTAAAATGTAACCAAAAATGGCGTCCAATAGAAGTCGAATCGACTCAATTTTGTATTTATTTTTTGAAATTCAAAACTGTCCGACATGCTGACATTTTCGTAAATGCGATTTGGTTGAGAAACCTCTTTATATAAACTTAATTTAAGTTGGTAGCCACATTTCAAAAGGGATATTTATTTGTGCTAAAGAAGTGGACTTTTAACTAATTGTAATTAGTTATAAGGCAACTAATCGGTTGATCAATATTTACAATTGTTTCGGGCTTAGTTAATCATACAGGATTACAGTAATCAAAAGTTTAGAACTTGCATTAGTATATATTTTAGATAAATTTATTTGATTTTAGATAGCGAGTATTTTTTTCAAAGGCGTCTGACTGACAGTTTGTCCCAGGAACAGCAGTAAGATGATGTTGCCAATTCCAACTGGAGTTGGCTTAATTTTTTGAACAAACACACATAGATTATTATGCCGCACGTCAGTTGCAATTTAGCGAGCTCAAAAACTATGCAGCAATAATTGCAATTCACGCTAATTATGATTGATTGAGAGAAGAGACCAGAGCAGCAACCACAGCTACAGCCACCACCACTGCCACTGCCACTGCCACCTCCCTCCCTCGCTGCCAGCTCATAATTGCGAAACTATGATGAGGGCCCTAAACACGTTTCAGGCTTTCCCCCCTCCCCCCTCCGCCCACCACCTCATCTCATCCACGTCGCCTGTCAATGTCTGCGCTAATGATGAACTAAAATGTGATTGCCGCATAGATTGTGGACAATCTGTGTGGTCGGGGGTGCAAGGGTGGTTGAGTCCTGCGGTTGGCAGCAGCAACAAAATCAAATTAAAGCAAATAAAAGCGGCAACCAAGAGAATCCGCCAGGAATTGGCATGGGCAAATAATTAAATAATAAGCGGAAGCTCACAAAAAAATTAAGAATATATATGTATATATAATAAAATATATATAAGTGTAAATATATACACTTACATATATAGCCAAAAAATGCAGAGAAGCAAAATGCGAATCATTTAGTCTGGCATTGGCAACTGGCCAAAATGATTGCGAATTGGCCTAAGTGAAATGTAACTCAAGGGCTCAGTCCCCCTTCCCAACCCAACCTCATCCCCTTTTGCAATTTCACCTGATTTGACTTGAAGCCTATTCCCAGTACTCCCCATCCCCATTCCCATCCCCATCCCCACCAGCATTCCTCCATTAAGACAAATGCCAAGCACTTGTAATTATGGCTACAAATTTATGCCTTGCGCTCAGCTCCTCAATAACAATAAATCGATTCAAGTGCGGGTAATCGGGCAATGTTATCCAATAATAAAAATAACAGAGCGTTGCTGGGACGACAATAAAACAGCTAAATGCTAAAATAGCTAAATGAAAACAGTCAACAATAAGGTCGAATATCTGTTGCACTAACTTAAATGTACAATTAAATTAAATTAAATCAAAACCAAATTAACGAAATTAAACAAAACTATTTTATGGAATTATTTTTTTTAGATATTCATCTGTTTATTTATATATTTTGCTTAATCTTCTAGGCAGTGAATAATATTTAATAACTTGACTATTGAAATAAATTCCAAATTCAAAATTTAAAAATCATATCGAAATCATTTATTACATTTCTTAAAATCAAATTCAACAATACAAAAATTAAAATTGAAATTGATGAAAACAAATTTAATTTGCAGTCAAGGGTTTTTTTTGTTGGTCAAAGCAGGCAACTTTGTGGGGTTAGGGTATCGATGGAGGTGGGGCAATGCCTATTTGATTTCAATAAGTAGCAAATCAAGTGCATGGCAATTGAGGAGGAGCTGCGTGACAGAATCCCGGCTAGGTAGCGTCCTTCAGCCCCCTCCTCGGCGCCTCAGTGCGTCCTGGCCGTAGTAATCCACATCCGCCGCGCTCTGTAACGAGCACATTAAAGCCACTCACCTGTGCGTGTGCGTGTGTGTGTGTGTGTGTGTGTGTGTGTGTGTGTGTGTGTGCGTGTGTGTGTCGTTTAGCTGCCTTTGTGCCATTTCACCAGTTTGCCGTCTATAAGCGACAGTTTGGCGCCGTCATCATCAACAGGAGATCAAGTTTGCTGCCGACGCACTCAAATGGAAATTGAATTGAGCAATTGTAAATGTGTGTGCAGCAAGCCCTCCCCTCTCCCCTCTCCTCCCTCACCGCTCTTACCTCACCCACCATCCCCTTCGGAGTTTGTCAATTGCCGCAACATATCAAATGATTTGCTTCCAAATGATTTGATTTGAATTGACTTCTTGAAATCGAGGCGACCTAACAAAAGGCAACAAACGCAACAGCAATAACAGCAACTTTGGCTGACATTTGACATTTGCTACACTTGCAGAAAAGCGAATTAAGTTCACAAACATTTTTTTTCCTAGATTTATCTTTTTTATGTTAGAAAAACATTTTATTTTTAAGAAATATTTACACAGAAATCTTAATTTTAGGCTAGTTCTTCTCACTTTTTTGATATATTTCGTTTTAAAGTGGATTCTTAATTTCATCTAATTAAAGGCTTTTTTCCAGATTCAGGGAAACTTCTGTTCCATGTTATATTTCTATATTTCCCCTTCTTATTTTAAGAGGGTTTTTTTTTTTAGTGTAGCCCCCGCCTTGCAACTCCTCGCATGCTGCCCCATTGTTGAGCCATCATAATATCCACTTGATTTTTTGTTAACGTTCAAGTTTTTGCGAGACATATTGTTGCTGTTGTTGTTGTTGCTGTTGCTATTGTTGTTGCTGCTGTTGTTGTTGTTGTTGTTGCTGGCAAATTTGAGAATTTGTCTAGCGGACGCGAATTGCCTACAAAAGCGAGACGCGTAATGAATTTCATTTCAATTTAGCCAAAACGTCAAGCCAATTTGTAAGCACAAAGTCTGAAAGAGAGAGAGAGAGATAGAGTGGGAGAGAGATGGAGAGGGGGGAGAGAGCAGGCTGTGTGGAGGCGTTGTTTATAGTGTTTGCGGTTAATTAATTCACATTTACACCTGTTGGCGGCAACATTGCAGACAGCAACAACAACAGCAACACCAGCAGCAACAGCAGCAGCAAGTGACGCCCAGCCGTTTTGCCTGGCAGCTGATTCATTCCCTTACACACACACACACACACACACACACACATACACACACACACAACCACATACTTCACACCTCTCACACTACTTGGAGCCATTCAATTCATTTCATGCGCACTTTCATATGCCACAAATTAACTCGCAAGCAGCGACAATAACGAGCTACACACACACACACAAGTTGCCACAAGGACATGTGGCAATGCGGCAAATGGGGGCTGGCAGTTAGAGCCTGAGAACTGTGGAAGGGGAAAAGGACACGTTTGCAACGCCTTTTTTTTGCATAGGCTTATTCACGCTGCGCTCTGCTGAGGTGTTGAGAGCAACCAGCAACCAGCAGCAACGGCAACAGCAGCATGCAGCCTGTGCAACAACAACAGACGACTCCTGTGCGGTAGTGATGGAAAGAAAGCTGCCACTTTTTGCACCAACAACTTGGACACCCAAATTACTCGCTTCGCTACTCGTTTCGCTACTCGCTTTGCTACTCGCTTTGCTACTCGCTTTGCTACTCGCTTTGCTACTCGCTTTGCTACTCGCTTTGCTACTCGCTTTGCTACTCGCTTTGCTACTCGCTTTGCTACTCGCTTTGCTCCTCGCTTTGCTCCTCGCTTTGCTCCTCGTTTTCCTACTCGCTTTGCTACTCGCTTTGCTACTCGCTTTACTACTCGCTTTTATACTCGCTTTGTTACTTGCCTCATTTTACTTCTTAGTTCTTCTCGCTTATCTTTTCTCATTTAATCCTTCCCATTTGAATGCTAACGCTTCTGGTTTAGCTACAATCATTGCTATTCAAATTCACGATTTTCGTACAAGGTCACGGCTCGTGTCCATCTCTAGTCGTGTGTTGCGACCCACACCCACTACTCACACTCTCACACACACTCTCACACACACTCTAATGCCTGTCAACGTCATTAACAACGAAAAGAGAATGAGCACCCTCAGCCCACCACAATCTCCACCCATGACCTTAGGTGCAGGAGGCGCAACAGGCGGCAGGCGTTAATTACAAAATAAACTCTCATGTGCAAGGGGCAGCCAAGTGACAGTTGAGAGGGTGGGAGGGGGGGGGGGGGCGCAGAATAAGCAGTGGGGTCCAGCTTGAAAGAGGGGAGGAGGGATATGTGTGTGTGGCAATGTCATTAAGGCTTGCGAATGACCCGCCCAAAGCACACATTTGCGTCCACACTCGCGTCCGCGTCGCTGACCAGCCAACAACGGGAAGTGCCTCGACAAATGCAGGAACCCAAGGACCCAGTGACCGGTAGTTGGTAGTCGGTAGCCAGGACCCATGAACCCAGGAGCCCAGCGACCAGGACGTGCTTGAAGCGCGCGCCGCACATATGTCGTTGCCAACTTGAGGGAGTCAGAGCGACAGGGAGAAACAGTTAGCGACGCAGCAACACGGGGCATGGCTGCACTAAAAAAAAGAAAGGCTTGCCCATTTTTTAATATATATATCTAAATTTTAAAATTAAGTTTCTAGGAATTTTTAAATAATCAATCTATTTATTTTTACGTACTCTACGCATTTTAAAAAAATAAATTAACGTAAGCATTTTAAAATGATTTTTAAAAATGTAAAACATTTTTATTTATTTATTTATTTACGTATATATATTTCTGATTCTAAAGCATGCATTATTTTCGCTGAGTGTAAGGGGTGTAGATGTGGGAAAGAGCAGGCAACTGCCTGCCCAGCGGTCGCCGCCATTTAACGGCGTGATTTACTGCGGTCAACCTGTGTGTGTGTGTGTGAGTGTGTGTGTGTGTGGGTGGGTGGGTGTGCGTGTGGTCACCACCTGCGGCTGCCCTCAAATGACCAGCGAGCAGGCAAACAGCTCCAGCTTCAGCTTCAGCTGCAGCCCCCAACAGGCACAATGGCAATCCTCATTCCCCAATCTGCAATCTCAGAGCCCACGCTCCCGTCCGCTGCCTCGGCATAATAATGTTTAATTTGAGGTAAATACGTTTTTGTTTTTCCATTTAGCCTCGCTTTTCTTTTTTCCTTTCTTCTTCTCCTTTTTGCTGCCCCGCTGGGCAACCAGCAGGATTTGGAGCGGTGTCAGTAAGCAGTGGGTCGCAGGACTCGTGCTGCGTGGCTGAGAAGAAGTGCATTAAAATGTGTGGTTTGCCAAAGAAAACGAGTAGTCGACGAAAACATAAATTAAGCATTTCGAGCTAAATAAAAAAGAAAATCGCACAAAATCGTTTACTCGAAATAAATGAATAGAAATAATTGGAATACAAAATATAAATAAATTTAATTCGCAGCCACAACTTGAAGATGGAACAGAGTCAAGTGTAATGAAAAAAACAATGACAGATAAGCAGTTATTGTTTATAATGTGGGAATAAATTATACTTAACATAAATAAATATATATAAATACATATATATATATAATAATATATTTATATAGAAATAAGTCTCGAATGTACACCTCACAAAGAAAGAAGATTTAACCAGTCAAACTGCCTTTCCCTTGCCAAAGAAGAAGGCAACAATTTAATAATTATTACATTGAATTTGCTCACACTACAAATATGAAATTAATTTCAATTAAATTTCATTTGTAGCTTAAACTAAAACATTTGATAAATTCTCATGGAAATGAATTTAATTTACAATCGCAACTTTTGGATGAGTTTAGCAACTCGTCAGCGCAAACAAACACATGTCGCTAATTGAAATTTGTAATACTTGTTGTACATGTGTGTGGGTTAAATGTAATGTGTGCATGAATGTGTGTGTGTGTGTGTGTGTGAGAGTGATGCAGTGGCAACAATAATGTTCAACGTCTGGCCAATGGGGCACATAAAAGCGTCGCTAAAGTCACACAAAAGTGAAAGAAAAAATACGGCAAAAAAGACAAAAGCAGAGGGAGGAAAAAAAAAACTATGAATGAAAGAAAAATAGCGGAATACAAACCTGGACAGGCAGACATTGTTAGCATTTCTTTTGTCCAATGCTGTGAAAAGGCTTCAAAGCCGTAAAGGATCGCCCAGCCGGGCTAACAGCCACCGAGCCGTACCCAGGAACAGGAAGCGGATGTCGCGTTGGCCACTGTTTCTGTTTCGGTTTCTGTTTCGGTTTCTGTGTCTGTTACGCTCCCATTTAAATGTTACGGTTGCTGCAGTGTTCGTGGCGCCACCAAATGCTCTCAGACCGAGACCCAGACCCAGACCCAGACCCAGACCCAGTTACCGATTTATAGTCTCAGTCCCTGTTGTGTGTCATGTGTACGATGTACGATGTACGCGATGTTCGATGTACGATGTATGCAATTGTATTTACCCATCCACCATGCAACCAGTGTAGCACGGGGATTCAAACAAAGGACGAGCTGCGAGTGATGTGTGGCGAGAGATGCGAAAGGGAATAGTGATAAGCGATAAGAAAGGATGAGCAGTGAGTCCTGACACTGGCTGGTGGCTGATGAATAGTAAGTGTGTGATAAGTGCAGCAAGAAAGGTGCCGATAATGTCATGTTGCAACAGAAGACCAGCTAAAATGCGATAAGGGACGAGTGGCGAGTAGGGAGTGACGAGTGGCGAGTAGCCAGTGAAGAGAGAGTCCAAGTAAAATTCAACGAGTAACGAACAGCAAGTAAAAAACATGGTTCCAATATTTCCACAGCCAAACATTGACATATACTTGTTATTCTGATCATAACGAATACTACATTTAAATTTGGAAAAACTATTTCTAATTCTTTCCTAAAAAAACAGAAACCTAGACATGGTTCAAAATTGTTTACAGCCATAACTTATTCTGCATTGTTTCATTTTGGGTAGTGCAGGTGTGGATTGTGGATTAGTCAACAAGGGGCACTCAACGCGAATGGAGATGAATCGCGTTGACAATATTATTGACAAGAACATCAACAACTACAAGCAACAACCACATTCGTTTCATTTGTTTTCATTTGGTTTGGTTTCGTTTGTTTTAATTTAATTTAATTTGAAACGAGACCAGCAGCTGCTGATGTATTTCAAGTTGCAAATCAAATGGCAGCCTCGGGGCAAACTGTTCGCTTGTGTCCGTTTCAATATGCATATCTCCCTGTCCACCATAAAAACTGCAATATCCGCCCAAAAAAAAAAGGAGACAGCAACTACAACTAAGTCAAAGGCAGTTTGTGGCAAGGAGCACATCAGAAAATAGTACAAAAAATGAGAGAAAAACAACAAAAATAGACGACGACCGTCGTCTGGTAGCTGTTATTATTGACTTGCCGGCATTTCTTGGCCAATTTGGCAAAGTGTTTCGCCTCCTGCTCAATCTCGATGGCACACGACATGCCACACACAGAAAAAAAACAGGAAAAAACCGACAAAATATGTCGAAGAAATGTTGCAATCGACAGGCGCAATAAAGTGCCCTGGTTGCACTGGCAAAAATCGGGGGGGCAGGGCGTGGCCGTAACCGTACCGCCAGGCGGCAGGCACTTGCGTTGCATATTGTACCTAATTTGTTGTGGGCGTGGCCGCACTGATATGGCCCCAAACGTAATTGCCTTTTCGCCTTTTTGTTTTGCTGCCGCTACAATGCAGCTGCCACCTGCCACAGGATATTCATATTTTTTCCCAAAATGTGTAACGCATTCAAAGGCGACATCTCGCTGACAGAGCCTTAATCATCCCAAACATATAGCAATGTCTGTTCAGTTGGAGTTTAGTATTCAGTTAGTGACTTGTACTAATCTAATTAATAACTTTTCTTTGCAAACTTGATTTACGTGAATCAAATTAGACACATTTTATTGGCGTATTCAATATTTTTAAATGAGCAGAATTTCGTTTTGTTAGAGTATGTAATATTCGGCGTGCCAAAGTCGGCTCTTTTCTTTTGTTTTCTATATTTTGTTCTTTGTGTTTTTTGGTTGATTTTTTGCTGAACTGGTTGCCAAGTGACGCGTCGCCGCAAAAGTGTGCTTTAAGAAACTGCACAGACAGTTCTGCAGGTGTGGGTGTGTGCGTGTGTGTGTGTGTGTGTGTGTGTGTGTGTGCGTGAGTGTGTTTGTGTGTGTGTCTATAAATCAGCCATGCCCAGCTGCCTGGCTGCAAGCAAAAAATGCAAATGAGCGGCATAAAACTAAAGCAGGGCCACAAAGGGTTAAGGCAGGGGTCTTTGGGGGTGTGGGTTCAGACAGCAAAGATCCCCCAAGTGCCTTAATGAAAAGCAGCGACACACACACACACACACACCCATATATATATATATATATATATATACATAGAGATATGAAGACACCTGGAGAGAATGTGTGTGTGTGTGTGTGTGTGTGCCTCTGTGCGTTGTCGGCGCTAATCCTCATTTAATTTTAAAGTTCGAAGGTGTTGAAGATAATTTTTGCACCACTTGCCACACAGCCAGTGCAACAGCAGCAGCAGCAGCAGCCACAGAAACAGCAGCAACCACAAAAGGCAACAGGAGCAGCAGCATGGAGCAAGTAGCAAGTAGCAAGTAGTAGCACCAGGAACAGATCCTGTGGCAGAGCTCCTCGAACGCATTTATAGAGTGTTCGCACATAAAAATATTTTATGGCGCTTCCCTCGACATTTTCACTGTGGCGCGAAAGGATTGCAGACAAGCTACTGCTGCCACTGCCACTGCTGCCACTGCTGCTACTGCTGCTGGAAAGGGGTCTGGTTTGGGTGTTTTTTGGTAGCTAAGTGGCGTTACCGTTACCGCACATCGCCAGAGATAAAATAACGGTGCCAGACATTGTCTTATGAATAAATTGTTATGGAAATCGAATTAATGAACGCTGTGGCGCACAATGGAGGCTCCGTCTGCTCTCTCTCTCGCTCCCCCCTGTCTCTATCTCTCTCTCTCTCCATGTGTGTTGGTGTGTGTGTGTGTGTGTGTGTGTGTGTAGCGTGCCAGAGGTTAATACCTGAGCTTATTTGTCTAACTCTTTCGCCTGCCGCTGCTGCGTAATTTAATTATGCGTTCACTTTGCCAACCCACCTCTCCCAGCCCCCCAAAAAGGCCAGCGAGTTCTTATCTCAAATACTGTGTGTGTGTGTGTGTGTGTGTGTGTGTGTGTGTGTGTGTGTGGTCTACGGGACAGGCATTAAATTGCAGCATTTAATCGAATTTTCAAGTGATGTGCGCACACACAACGTCAATTCTTAGATATTATATTTACACACTCAACACTCAACAAAAAATGTATGATTTCTCTTGGACTGATTTTCTCATTACAAATAATTTCTTATCCATCCTATCTTTTTTGATCAAATTCAACATTTGTCAAGTACTTTTTTTCGTATATATATAACCTTAAAAACTTTATTTCTGATTAAGATATATAAATTAATAATTTTTTTTACATAATTAGCACTGGAATTTAAAAATTATATTTGTCTTACAAAAGATTTCCTTGCACATGAATTGCAAGTCAATTATAAAGAAATTCACTTTAATTCTAT
The DNA here is from genome assembly GCA_037043585.1 of Drosophila mimica. Lineage (NCBI taxonomy): Eukaryota > Metazoa > Arthropoda > Insecta > Diptera > Drosophilidae > Drosophila > Drosophila mimica. The sequence goes on along the minus strand of JBAMBE010000576.1, from coordinate 1,271,501 downwards.
ATATTTCTATATTCTATACATTTATATGTGTATTAATATATGTATTGAATATGTCAGTTCTGCAGCATGTTTTTTTGCAAGTGTATATAAATCTAGAGGAACTTGTACTTATATGAAAGTATCAAGTTCTCTAAAGTTAAGCTGAGCAAAGTCAACCCCAAGTAATTCATAAACTCTAGCTTTAAGCCAGCAACACAAGAACATACACACACACACACACTCACACACTCACACACACACACAAACATAACGGCTATTAAGAGTTGTTGCTCAAATCAATTTCACTCGAAATTCGCACAATATTTTCTTGCATTTGCCTGCTGTGAAACATACTCATCTTTATGGAATAGTAAATTTAATATTCTTTGTCAAATTTTAAAATTGTTTACAATATTTTATGGTTAATGACATATAAATCTATATTGAAAAGTGCTTTTGGACAAAAGACAATCAAAGTATAATTGAAAACTTCAAAGAAAAACAATGGAAATGAAAATTGCAACTCGTATTTTATTTTTAGAAGTTCGAATCAAACTTTTAGCAAAGGCTATCTTTCGCTGGTACATTGTGAATCTCTGGTGATTCCTATTGGTGGTCTATCAAACAAGAGCTTAAAGCTAGTTACACACACTCACACACACACACATACACACCCCTTCAGGTAAACCCACAGTTATTTGACCTGTGCTTAAAGTGCTCCAAATGGGAATCTATTTTTACTTTTTTTTTTTTTTTTTTTTTGGCATTTTCTCTGTTGTGCCTCGGGGCTTTTATTTCGTTTCATTTCATTTCGTTTGTTTTATTATTGAGACTTAATCAATGAGGCGGGTCGGAGAGAACCTTTTCACACACACTGTGTGCTGAAAAGGGGGATGGGGGGTGGAGCTTGTGGGGTTGCCAGACACGCATTCGGCTGTGGTTTTAATTTATCCTAAATTAATGAAAACCAAAGGCACAAAAAGTTCGTTGCACGCACAAATTTCCCCTTAGCCACATACAAAAAAAATAAAATAAAAATAAATGAGAAGCAAGAAGAAAATCGTAAGCTAAACTAACTGGCGAAAAATGTGTTTCCTCATTTAATTTTCCCTCCCACTTTCCTTTCATCTGTCTTGCTGGCTCATTTTTAGTGTCCTGCACTTTAGACACTTTTGTTTGGTTTGTTTGTTTGTTCAGCCCAAGCTTTCAAGTGGCAGCTAATTACGTGCCACAGCCACAAAGTTGTCCATCATCAGCTGCATTCAGCTAAGAAAAGGCGAACACGAGGACGAGCGGGAGGAGGAGGAGGAGGAGGAGGGTGAAAGGCAAGCATCAACAAGAGGCACGAGAGCCTCAAGGACAGCGCTGACATTTTATGACACCAGACTGTCAACCAGCTGGCGAGAACTCAACTTTACATTTTCCTTTTGGGCCAAATCCGTTTAAAGCTAAAATCAGCCAGCACAAAAGTCAACGCGAAAACGGGTTGTGTCAGAGAGGGGGGAGGTGGTGGGTTGAGGGTGAGGGTGAGGGTGGAGTTAAAGTAAAAGGGGTAGAAGTCTAGCCACTGGTCCCTGTGTGCACTTGAAAGGGACTCTACTCCGTTGATACTTTTGAAATCAAACACGGCGCTAAGGATGTTCAAGGACTAAATGAGCAGCCAGCACCTGCGACCTGTTTGACACACACAGAGACAGAGACAGGCATTATCATTATCATTATCGTTATAATTATCATTATCATCGTTATCATCCACATCATTGTGAGATGAAGAAATTAAAAAGCAGCGCAGCCTTTTGAAGTCGCTCACATAATTGTCCTGATTGCTGCCGTTGCTGCAGTTGCCACAGCAACATAAGAAAAAAGTTGTTCCTTTTGTGGCAGCTTTAAGTTGCCGGCAACCAATAACCATAATCGAAATTAAGGCCAAGCGTTATGGCCAAAAGTGTGACAAAGTGTTTAAGTTATTCGTATCAGTACGGAAAGTATTTAATTTATCTTTGGTGATTTTATTTAATGGGTTAGGATAATATAGATGTCTATATTGAAGACCAATTCTGATAAATTCGATAAATCAGAACGAGTCAATTTTGTTTATTTAAAATTTCATTGGTTATTTTTATTTATTTATTTAAATTTCAACTAATCTCAGTCGATGCCAATACAAATATGAAATAGGAATAGAATTAATTACATTTTTTTTTTTAAATTTTTTTTTTTTAGAAAATTTGAGTTGCTAAATATTTATTTTATGATATTTGAAAAGTCAAATGAGAAATGCTTAAATTGAAGTATATTTGGCTTTGACACAGCTGTTTTAAGGCGGATGATTGATCAATCAGCTAAGATAAGTGTGATCTACGAATGCGAATTTGGTTTTAGACGCATCAGTTGCACTTGCAGCAGAGTGGAAATGACTGCTGCCACATCCAGTCACGCCCACCAAAGCTAACGTCTTCCGGCTTCTGGCTGCTGCTGCGATTACCAATGCATTGGGGTTAAAGTTAAAGCTAAATGGCCCATGGCACACGACAGACGCCCCCCAGGAGCAGACAACTTGGGATACGATGAGGATGAGGGTGGGGATGGGGATGGGGATATCGATGTGTATGTGAATGTAAATGTGTGCAAAAAAGGATGTGATGGGTTACTCTCTAATGCAATTGATGTCTGCTTAGTGCCAGGAGAAGTGAGGAAGGGGTTGCCGCGTGCATTGAGGCGGCAACCTAATAAAAAGGAACGAAAACAACTTGTTTTCCAATTTTACAATTTAACAAGTTGCCATTAGACGACGGCCAAAAGAAGAAGAAGCAGCGTCTAGGCCAGGCTAGGCTGCGATATGCTGGGCCCAAAAGCTGACATAGCACATGGTCGTTAGTTCTCTCCAATCCGCAATTCGCAATCCTCCAAACCTATACGTATACGTAAACGTATACGTAATTCGCAATCCTTTTGCCGGGCATCAAACAACAACAACAACAACAACAACAACAGCAACAACAGTAACTGGCAAGGAATTCCAAAGAAAATCGACTGCTATTGGAATCCAGTTGCTAAAGCTACCCCTTCCCTACCCTGACACAACTTTCGCGTCTCCAGTTCCACTAGCTATTTTTTGGGGTCTCAAAGGCAGGCAACAACAACAACAACAACAACAAGAGCAACTACAACAATAACTATAGTAAGGCGACGCCAGAACACAAGCGAAAAATACAACAAAAAAAAAATAGCATTTTTCTCGGTACAAATTTTTCGAATTGTTCGCTGGAGACTAATAAAATCAACGACGTGGAACTTCAAGCCGTTCCCATAGACCAGAGACAATGAGTCGTCCTCGTCGCCGTCGTCGTCGTCGTCGTCCTTGTTGGCGTCTCTCACATGCAGTAGTCGAAGGCGGCTGGGGAGTGTGGTATCCTGGTTCTAGCCAAAGCCAGAGCCAGAGCCAAAGCCAAAGCGAAAGCCAAAGCGAAAGCCAAAGCGAAAGCCAAAAGCTGCTGTCAGACAGCAGAAGCAGCCAAAGTTATTAAACAGTTAAGCGGCGTCGCACGTCGTCGCGTTTGGCCGCCCAACAACAACAGCTGGCTGAGATTTGGCCACACTGCACAAAATATTATATATTTACTTGCCAATATATAAAACTGTACCATACATAATTATTCAAATAAATCAAATAAATCAAAATCAAATTTAATTTTTAATTGCATGCAAGATGAGCATAAAAAGCAAAGCCAAATTGATTTTAGCTCGTTTTCAAAAACTCTGTTAATTTAATTAAGTAAGTGAGCATTTTAAATTAATAATTAAATTAATTTTTAATTTATATTTAATATTTATTTAATAAATAATTTAAAAAGTTAATCAATTTTGTGTGGTAAAAAAAATATAAAAAAGTGGATTTTATCATACTCATTTGAGCTGAAGCCAATTAATGCTGTAAGTAATTAAAATATATCTTCTAATTAATTAAAGAATTTATTTAAATTGAAATTGCAAAAGTTGCCAAATATTGAATTGCAATTTTGTGTGGTGCATAGCATCCCTTACAGATATGAATATAGACATGTGCATCCTACCCAGCCCAACCCAACCCACATAGTTATTTAGAGCTATAAACCGTATTTAAATCGCCCCACGACGTGTCCCCCCCTCTGCTGGACTGGTCCCAAAAAGAGTTGTTGCTGCGAAGGTCGAAGACGCCGCCAACATTGTCCAATTTATATTTTGAGCTGCTTTCATATATAAGGTTAACAAGGCGGTGGATGGAGCAGAGTGGATTGGAGTGGAGTGGAGTGGGCTGCGGGCTGAGGGCGCATTGCTCAGCGGATAGGCTTTAATCAGCGGTCCGCCATTAATAAATCAGAGTCATTAAAAATGCAGCTGCCAACGGAAGGCACCAAAAATAAAATAAAAAAATTATAAACCAGAAAAAGGGCAACCAACCAAATGAGAACACGCGAAAAAACAAGTGACCAGTTTTTGGAGAAATTTTGTATACTCTAAAATAAAATAATATCATTACTATATTTAAAAAAAAATAAACATTTAATAAACGACACATCTATATATCTATAAAGATATTTAAATGGAGTAAGAAGTAAATGGATCATCAAATGTTTAAATTTACTTGAATATTTTATTACTTAACTGCCTGGCAATCAATAGCAATACGCAAATCTAATAAAGAACTTGAAGAAACTTTTAAATAGGCTGAAGCTCTAACTCTGGCCAGATTAATAAAGAAGGTTACTTGAATAAGAATCCTGCAGTTGGCAAACGGGGCAAGAAGTTTTTAATACCCTCAGCTTGGAAGAGTGTGAAACGAATAAAAAAAGAGAAACTAAATTGGAAATCGAATGAAAAGGCGTGGGCAGGCCAAAGCTGTGGCCAGTTGGGCGTGGCTGCGGGGGGTAGGGGATGGGGTTGGGGTTGGGGTTGGAGCTTTAAGATTGAGATTGAGACGGAGAATTCAAGGATTCAGGGATTCGTTCATTAAGCAGCCAGGCGACCAGGCGAGCGAAATCACACAAAGGGACACTTTACAGCCGAATGAATCTAATTAAAATGTAATTATAAATGTAACCGTTAAGCGGAAGTATCCGCGGGATACCAGCCAAACACACAACCAGAGAGCAAAGCGAAGAAAAAATACTAAAATAATGAAAATAAAAATAAAAATTAGAAGCGACAAGAAGCGAACCCCTTAATCATGACGCCCCAACGCCTTCGATTTATGTGAAGACATCTTTTGGCCAATACCCTGTAAGCAGTCCACAAATAGGGAATCATCGAATTTATCGACAGGAAAAAAAAAATTGGTGTGAATTGATCCAACTACTTTAACCCTCTCTTCCACTTTAGGTACATAAATGAAGAAAATTTTCTTTAAATATTTAGGATTTTGAGTTTTAAATTGAAAGCAAATATTTAAAAAATGGAAGAAATATTTTAAATATTAATAATAACAAAAATAATAATAATAATAGGCATATTTCCTGGGTAACCTTCAGTCAATCAGTCTATTTTCACACTTTTTTCCTTCTTTTCTTTTGTTCATTTCATTATCTCTTCACTTAATTTAGCTTGGCTTAAAGCAGAAAGCAGTCAGTAAAATCTTAAAGCCAAATCTTAAGAAGTTTATTCCGAGTGTGTGCGATTCATATGCAAACAAGGGACAAATTCGCTTTTGGCTTTGCTTGGCAATAAAACTAAAGCAATAAAATTTAAGACCCAACAACGGCAACTATGATGATGATGATGATGAAGATGAGGATGAAGATGACGAAGTTGAAGATGATGATGATATGGGGGCAGCTGGCGTTAAGTTTTGTGAGCCAAAAGTCTATGCCCAAAAATGCCAGCGAGTTGGGCCAAGCTACCAGTTGGAGTCGCAGCTCTATTTGGAGTTGAAGTTGAAGTCGCAATCTGAGTCCGGCGTCCTGTCCTGTTCTGTCCTGTCTTCAGGCAGCGCTTGACCTGACCAGCGTTGGGCTAAGCCGCATCTAAATGCGTGTCCTGGTCATGTAATCGCATTTCAATTGAAAGTCATTCATTCAGGACCAGGCCAAGCTGAGACAGCCTTCGTCTTCGTCTTCGTCTTCGACTTCCACTTTAGCTCTCTTATCTTTGCCCAAGCCATGTCCATGTGTCGTCTCCAGGGTGCACATATGTGACGCACATTGGTCGCAATTTATAGAAAGTTGTTGAACAACAATTAAAGTCGAAAATTAATAAATAATGGAATAATAAACAAGGAATAAGCAAAAATTGAATCGAAAATAAATAAATTATTTGAAAAATTTCGTTGTCTGAATCCAAAATGTTCATTGATTCGAAAGCAAGATTTGTGTTGTGCCAAATAATAATTTAATTTAATTTAATGAAATTTAGTGCAACTTTCGCATGTAATTTTTTGGATTAATATTTTCAAAATATTTTCATTAATATTTTCAAGCGTTGCTGAACCACTGTGCGTGTGCTTTTATATTGCTTAAGAAAATTGAAAATTCCTAAGCGTAAGTTGCACACATTGCATAGTTGTGTGTGTGTGTGTGTGTGGTTGTGTGTGTGTGTGTAAGCTTGTGTGTAGCAATAGTTTGACACTTGCAATGCACATAAATTTTGAGAGCACCGCTGCTGACCGACTCCAACTCCGACTCCGACTCCGAATCCAACTTCGACTTCAACTCCGACTACAAGTTTGACTTTGGCATCGACTGCAGCAGCTAGGAACAAAGTCGTAAAGCGCTTTTAAGCACACAAATTAACCACAGTACATGGCCGAGCGCCCAAGCGGTCATACACCTCCCAACCCCCTCGCTCTCCCCCTCCCAGTTACTACCCCTTAGGACCCGTCCCCAACCCATCAACTCATGACCCGTGTGCGACCATTTTGTTTGTCTATTTCGTTGTTTATTTGTTTTTGTGTGCACTCAAGGATTTCTAAGAACTTTAACTTTGCCCAAAATATGTGCACATATGTGTCGCACACACACACACACACACACATACAACATACATACACAACAAACACACACACACACAACAAACACACACACACAAGTAGCGAATCATTTGAACGGCGCCCTGAATTACGTTTTTGGCATGAAATTTTCAAATTTGTTGAATTGAAGTTAAGTGCACAGAAAATAAATTGAACAAATTTGTATTTAATATAAATTAAAATTTGCTGTAACTAACTTAAAGTGTTTTTCTTTTCAAGTCTGCGAGAATAAAGCTGAATAAATAAGTTTTTAAGTTGAATATAGTTTTTGCTATTATTCAATTAAATATGGAAAACTAACCAAGACTGACATTTGTATTCAATTTCACATTTATCTCTAATTAAGAGCTTTGAAACTTACTTTAATTGTTATTTGAGTTAATCGTTTTGCTTGGCGTTTACTGATTGATTTCAGAACCATAATTATTAGGTTCACAAGTTTTAACTTACAAATAAAAGATATACTTAGACCAATTTTAGTGTTAGTTGAAGAAAAGCATGCTTGAAATAAGTAAAGTGAACTTAGCCGATAGCTTAGTTTAAAATGCATTCAATTTATTTTTGCACAGTGTACTTAATGTTGTTGTTGTTGGTGTCGAGGGCAGTGACCATTAACGAATTTTCAACTATTCAACATTCCCAAGGCTTTTGTGGCCAGCGTGTCCTGCGTGTCCAATAGTTTCCTGTGCTGGACACACAAAATGCTCCCTCTCCCTCTCTCCCTCTCCCTCTCTCCCTCTCCCTCTCTCTATCTTTCTTTCTCTCTCACTATGCTATTTATATTTATTTTACACACACGCATGACTGCGCTGCCAAAAAGAAGAAGATGCGCCTGGACCGCTTCTTAGAACAGAGTCGAGTCCAGGCGAGGCAAGTCGGGGCGAGGCAAGTCGAGGCGAGGCAAGTCGAGGCGAGGCAAGTCGAGGCGAGTCGAGTAGAATGCGTTCAAGGAAAATTAATATTCCACTTCTGGCACTTACTTACGCTCCGTAAATGCCTAAGGGCAAGTGTAATCTCTCTGTCCAACTGTAACTTCACTCTCTGTCCATGTGTGTGTGAGTGTGTGTTTGCAACAGATTTGCATTTGAAAGCTAGCTAAGTTGCCTGCTCCAAGGATGCTCCCACAGATAACCAGCCCCTCGTTCTTTAGTATTACTCCCTTCCCCCCCACCCCTTTCCTTCCCTGCATAATCAGTTCATTAGCGCGCAGCTCGGTCAAAACTTGATAAAAATATAAATATTAAATAGTAAAAGAAAAAAACACAAATACAGTTATTGTTCGGTAATTAGATCTTTAAATCTAAATTTCAATTGTTGTTAATTTCCTGGAAAATTTCAATAACTTTGAAAATTTTGATTTTAATCAGTTTGCAGCTAAACCCAATAAAATAAATAACTTCGCCGCGTTTCAGCTAGCGAGTGTTCACTGTAATTTAAAAACAGGAAATCTAAAAATTTTAAAATATAAGAGAAACCAAAAAAATAAAAATAAATAAAAACAAGTAAATTATGCGTTTCCCAATGCGGCACCACATCAAAGCGGTCAGTGGTCGAGGACTCTTCCTCGGTCCCCTTTTGCTACCCTCCCCTCGTCCAGCCACACAGTGCATTCCTTGCGTCTCTGCGGAGGGAAGATGTTGTTTATGTGGAAGGGGGCGGGGCGCGGAGCTTAGGTTTGGTTGCCACGTCGCCCACAATTAGACGACGCACAAAGTCAAACGTCAACAAATTATAGCCACATGGCCAAACAGCTAGTAGCCGACGCACACTGCCCACCACCACCACCACCACTACCACCACCACTACCACCACCACCATCTCCACCCCACCCTCTACCCTCTTTGGTTTTTCACAAATTAACAAACAAAACGTCAAGTCGGAAAAGCAGTCCAAAAGAAAACGCAGCCAAAGAAATTGATGATGGACAAATAAGAGGAAGAAGAAGCGCCAGCTATTATGTATATGTATATATATATATATGTTTGTGCATGTGTATGTGTAGAGCAGCAATAGACACCCACCCACCCATACCGCAAAACCTCACCATTCCCCCCCACCACCTTACATGCACAGCCCACTAGAGACATGGGCACTGATTTGCATTAATGAACACTTGAGTGATTTCTCATCTTCCATTCCCATATATATATATATATATAATATATATATATATATTTATATATATATTCTTTATTTTTTTGAGTTTTTGGGTCCAGCAGCTGTCGGCCGTGGGCTTTAATTAATTAAGTTCACATGAGCAGAGGCGTGCGGCGTGCGGTGCGCGAAGGGGGTTGGAAGGGGACGGGTGGGAGGGTTGTGGTGCTTGAGTGGGTGGGTCGATCAGCCTGGTTTGCCTGCGATCTATCGATTTCTCTAGTACTTTTTGGTCAAGCGATTCTCGCTCATTACATGTACATTATTTTTGTTTTATTTCGATTTCAATTGCAACCAAAGCCCACCCCCTCAATTCTCCTTCACCACCAAATGTGTCTTCTCTTTTTTTTTGCAGATTGTGTTGAACTTTTGAACTGAATACGAACTAATAGTTACTCATCTTAAGCATCAGGTGTATATATATTGTTAATATAGTTAGGCAGCGAAAAGATAAGACTGAAAACCAACACAAAAATATGTTTTATTTGAACGATTTCCCTTAAATGTTATTTCGTATTTATTATTATAATATATGTTATTTCGTAAATCAGATGGAACTGATTAGATTCCTATTGTAGAGAGTGCATATGCCCATCTGAACTCTAATTTGAACAGGATATCAAAAAGAAGAAACAGCGCAAAAAGTGTTCCAAAGGAGCAAAAGGACGACGAATGGCAGCAAAAAGGCGAACCCAGGCAGCAGTTACATTAAGCAACCCCTTTTCACAGGAATCGGATGCGCACTCGAAGTTCGACTCCCGACTCCCGATGCGGACAAGGACTCGAACTCGAACTCGGACTCAGACTCGGACTCGGACTCGCATATCCCACGCGGCGACCACTGACCATCAGGATAGGGGGTTGGGGGCGGCTTTGAGGGTTGGATACATTTTGTGAACTTTTTGCTTTTCGGCTTGGCTTCAAACTTGGCTTTTTATTATGCTCAAAAATCACATTAAAAGGCAAACTCAAATATTTTAATCAGATTTTCGTAAAAAGGACAAACACACACACGCACACACAACCCTTACACACACACACACATGCATAAGTGTGCAGCAGCTTCCTCTTTTTTCTCACATATTTTTTGTGCAAAGCTTGTTTTAATTTTTTTTTTCCGTTTGGTATTTTTTTCCTGTTGTTGTTGTTTTCATTTTGTGTGTTGCCCGCAAGGACAACGCACAATGTGTGTTAATGTGTGTCCAGCAACGGCTCAATTCAAGGCTCACAGGATTGCTGCAGCTGGCGGGGGTGGCAGAGGCCAGTCGACAAGAAAGGAAATGGCCACAGCTGTTCCCATTCATTCGCTCCTTGTCTCAATTTTGCCCCTTTCGTCAACCTGTGTCTCTATCTCCCTTTCGCTGTGTGTGCGTGTGTGTGTGTGTGCGTGTGTGTGTGTGTGTGTGTGTAAGGGCTTCCGGTTTTGGGCAGTGTCCGGCTCTGGCTGCGACGGGTTTTTCAGGTTCCCAAACAAAAAAAAAAAAAGAAAAGGAAGAAAAGCGCCCCCATCCCTCCGGCGGCTGTGGCACTCAACATGCTCGTAACATCCACTTTAAAGCATAAGTTGCGGTTCCACCGTAGCGAAAAACTCATTTTCAACTGCCCTTTCCCCTCTGCCAAATAAAAAAAATGCCCACACACAGCCCAGCATCCCCTCTTAAAAAAGACAGGTTTTTTTTTTAGCTAGATTGATATTTATTTTTTATAGCATACTTTCGGGGACTCCGATCTAGTGAAACAGTGCCAAGCATGCAATTGACGCCACGCCCCCTAACCGGCCATTGTCAAAGTTGGCCACTCGTTGGCAATAACAAAAGCTTATCATAAACACCCTCTAAGCAAATACCCTGCAAATAGTTTAGCCAATGAGATTAGAATTATTTACTTTTTAGTTTATTCATGTTTTTGATTTGATCTGATTTATATATATATATATATATATATATATATATATATATATACTATATATATGCTCTTGTCAAATCAAAAAAAGTGCAGATAGTGCTTATGTCGAATCAGGCTACCCAAATTCTTAAAATTCGGCGTAAAAATGGATTTTAATTTTTTTATTCTGTCCACTTTTAAAGTTATTTAAATTCTCAAATAAATTTGAAGTCCTAATAACAAATATTATATGCCTCAAAAATATATTTTAAAAAAGATGCTTATCGCTTAAAAGTATAGCAAAAAGAGCATTAGATAAATCAGTTAATATAGAAGTTAAATATAATTCTCAAAAACATACCAATTACAATTTACTTTAGAAATTTACCTACTCCACACGTATATTTGAACAACACATCCCATCTCTCATTTTTCACTAATTTTTTTATGGTTACAGGGTATCGAGAAAAGCTTGTAAATAAAGGGGAAGAAGAAGAAGATCAAGTCAAATATAAACGAAAATCATACCACAAAATTCTCTAGTGACATTTTCAACAAATTGACACAATTTTCAAGATGCTTAACGTACAAAATTGCCTGGACAGGGGCACATGGGGATATACAAAGCATACGCTGGAGAAAGGAAATGGGGGAAGGGGGTTGCCTGGTTTGGGGTATCAGGTTTGTGGGTATGAGTGGCAGGGGGCAGTGGGTATGAAGCTGGAGAGCAAAGTGTTGCCACTCAATGCGCTACACGACACTTGGCGCCTTTGTTTTCGCACGCCCCAAAAGGCACTAAAGTGCCATTTTAGGCGGCTCAAGTGGAGCCCCCAACAACAAGCAACTCACACACACACACACACGCACACACACAGAGGCCTGGTAGTGCCCAACAGAGCACTTCAAAAGTTGCAGTCCATCCCCCCACAAGCCTTCAACCCCCCCTCGCCCCATTTCAGCTGCAAAACAAAGAGCAGCCAACAGGCATCGACATCGTTGGCGACAAATTAGAATGCCTGTGACTTGGCCTGCTGCCTTCTGCTCCTGCTCCTGCTCCTGCTCCTAGTCCTCCTGCCTAGTCCTGCCGACCTGCCCTGCTTACACTTGAAACAAAAGTATGCACTACAGTTTAGAACAACTAAAACTCACGATTTTCCCGTTCTAAAAATAATAATATCTAACTTACAGAATCGATTTTATGAACAAATAGAAATATAAAAAATAATTTATATTTTTTAAAATATTATTTCGAAAATGAATTCTCCTTTAAATGTGTTATTTTGTGTAAAAAAAAAACACAAATTTCTTCTGATTTTGAAATTTAAAAAATTAAATGAAGAAAAGAAATCAAAATTGATTTCCTGTTGCCAGATAAATTAAAAAATACAGGATATTTTTTGTGCAAGTGTTTTTGCCTGACTGCAGGCATATTCTGCTGTTCTGCTGTAGGTGGGCGTGTCGCTAGTGGGCGTGGCGGCGCAGATACGTAAACAGTTCACACGCCGAGCGCATCCCCAAAGCGTTGCCAACGCCTTTTGCTATTGCCCTCCACCCACCCCTCCTTCTCCAAAGGGTCCTGCTCCAGGCTCTGGCCGCATTCTGTTCCCATGACAGCCGTCGATTAGATGCTAAAGCGTTGCCCTGCCCCATTATGCCGTTAGTCCAACATTGCATCATTCTATCATTCAACTCGCAACGCCCAAAGGCCAACCCCGCCACGTCCCTTGCCCCACAAGTCCTGTGTGCAGCACTTGAAGCGATCAAAGGCCAGAAATTTATGCAAATTATTTTCACGCCTTTTTAGATATGCGACTTTTTTATTTTGATTCCCTCATTCATTCATTCATTCACTCATTCATTCATTCAAACTTTCTCTTTTTCTCGCAGTGGAAGGTAATTTGTAAGATTTTTGCATCGCTGCTTGTATTGAAATTAACGCTTTACTTAGTTGTTAACTTTAATTCTTATTAAATCGCAATCAAAGTTGAGTTGACGTCAATCTTATTAATTGGCCTTAAGCTTATTAGCTGCTTCCCTTAAGTTGTTCAATTGTTAAATATATTTTAATTGGTTATATTTAATTGCTAGAGTAAGTTCAACATATTTAATTAATATTGATATTGATTTTAGTAGTCATCAATTTCATTTGAATAAATATTAATTGTTCGATTTAGGAGTGACTAATTCCATCTATTTATATTGAGATACAAGTCCTGAATCTAAACTCTCTTCGATTCAACTACCGCATCGCAATCACTTGTCAGATACGCTTCCCGTAAAAACCATTTGCATTTTCACGTTCCGTTGCGGCAATCCTTGAAATATGTTTGATTCCTACAAAAAAAAAACAGAAAAAAAGAAAAAAAAAGAAAAGCTGTGCAAATGCCGTGAAATGGCACGCGTTTTTCCTGCGGAATGGGAATGGGGGCGGTTGGGAAACACATTTGAGTTCAGGTGTTGCCAGCTGGCGTTCGCTCGCTCGTGTTACCGTTAGCTGTTTACTGTTTGCTGTTAGCTGTTTGCTGTTAGCTGTTAGCTGTTAGCTGACCAAGCCGAGGCCGAGGCAATTAGCTAAATGGTTTTTTATGGCGTTTTTGGCGAGCAGCTGCTCGACTGATGACGCTTGATAGGCCAAAACGTCTGCAATTTGATGCTACATGATGATGAGGCAGCAACAGCAGCAGCAGCAGCAGCCACAGTCAACAACCAGAAACTGCAACCCACATCAATTGCGCGGTCGCGGTAAAAACCCTCAACCCCCACCCTTCCCAACCCCCCACCTTCAATGGGTGTTTTGCTTAATTTTTTGTATTTTGTATTTTTTTTGGCAGTTGCTGCTTGGGCGCCAACGTGTGAGAATTTTGCGTAATTGAGTTTCAACTTCAAAGCACGCAAACCGCATGCACTTCAACGAGGTCCACACAGTTCCCGAGTTCCGGAAATGTTGAGCTGATTTGCATATGCGGCCGTACCCCAAAGTGCCCTACCATCAATTTTTTTTTTTGTATTCTTTCTTTTCGAGGGGGTGAAAGGTCAACGCTGCCCTAGGCACGGCCACGAATGGAAAGGGGGCAGGCAGAAATTTATATAGTAGAGTATTCCTTGTGGTGGATGGGGGGTTTGGAGGTATGAGGCATGTGGCATGAGGCATGGGCATATTTGAGCTGTCAACACCTCCAGCCACGTATATCGCCCCGTTCCGGATACGGGTACACAAAAAAGCCCAAGTGTGCAAATGTGTGAAAATGTGTTTTTTGTGGGAGAGGGAGAGGAGGAGGGGACGTGGCAGGGGGTGGAGAGCGCAATGCGGAAAAAGTGATTCAAATTAGTGCGGCGAACACTTGAAATTGCGCACCGACGAGTATGGATAAACACTTAATTTATCAAAATTGAGCTTGTTATGCTAATAGAAAGTCAGACATAGAAGCTGGCTCGAGATGACTGATGACGAGTGGAGAACCGGGAGGCGGGTGGGTGGTGGAATCGCCAGGATGGATGCATAATTTTAATGAAATGCTTCGCAGATTGCCAAAAAATGAAGCCAAACATAAAGAAGATAGTGCTGCGAGTGAGGATGATTCGACAGACACACAACTACAAAAAAGGCACCAAAACTCCAATTCTCTCAACCTCAACCCGTACACACACACACACACACACACACACACACACACACACACGTAGCATCCGCCCTGTGCGCCTTGCCGCTGTCTGGTTAAGGCCAAAGGCAAAGTCATAACTTCACTTATCAACATTAGCTGTTGCATGGGGTTTGCGGGTTCTGTTTTCTGGGATATACATTTATTCAAACACACACACATACATAGTTATATATATATATATATATTCATACATTTTAATACGCTGTTTATATTTTATGAAGGCAAATGAATGCACAAGGAAATGAACGAAAGTCAAATGAATGAAATGAGACCTCCAGTGGAAACAGCAGTCGCAGCAGCAGAACCAGAGGGTTGACCCATACCCCGAATCCCCCGAGCTCCGATTGCTAGCCCCAAAAAACTCAACACCATGTAACCAGCTAGAATGCCCCCATACCCATACCCATACCCATGCCCGACTGCTCCCCATCCTCCCCATCCGCTCAGGGCATGTGGCCCAAATGCAGACATCGCTCGCTCTCCGTTCTCCGCTCTCCGCTCTTCTTCTCTGGCAAACAACCTCGCTTCGAGCTATAGACGAGTTTACAGTTATCAAGGGAAAATTATCATCTGCCATGAATCTCGATAAAATTCATATTCATATGCGAGTCGGAGCCAAGGCGAGGGGGGCAAGCGGGGCGAAGCCCATATTGTATCTAGCTGGTAGCAAACCGCACACAACCACACACATGTATGTGTGTGTGTGTGTGTGTGTGTGTGTGTGTGTGTGTGTGTGTGTGTGTGTTTGTGTGTGCATACATTCATTACGTCGCCTGGCGTCCCAAAATGGAATATTGCAAGTGGCTATTGCACAGTGGGACAATTGAATTTCAAATTTCGACAAACTTAAATATTTGCTCTGACAAGAAGAAGAAGAAGGAGCTGAAAATGGTCCTGAAACAATTTTCGTGTGTTGTTTTTTTATATTTGAAATAGAAAAGCTTCCTTTACAACACAACAATGAATTAAATTAAGTAAATTAATTAGTATCAAAATAATCATCGATTTCTATCTGTAAACTTGGATAGACTTACAAATGTACATAGATTAGTTTTCCAGCTAAAAATATCTTAAAGAAATATTTCAATTTTATTTTAAGGTTTCTAGTGAGAGCACGAACTGTTGGAGTTTTGGAGGCACAGCTGAAACTATGGCTACAAAGTCTCTTGCTCTGACAGTGCCCCAAAAATTGGCATGCAGCATTCAGTAAGTGACCGTTGGGTCACAGGAAGCGCCCCAAAAGGCATACATATACAGAGGGAGAAGCGGAGGGAGAGGGCGAGGGCGAGGGAGTGCTTAGGGGGGAGTAGAGGAGTCACAGCCAGACACGTTCTGTTGCAACTACAACTACAACTACAACTGGAGAAACAAGAACAACAATTGCTCGATACGAAACGGGCTCACAACTCATCTTTGGCCAACAAATGATGTGCTCGTTATCTCTGTCTCTGTCCCTGTCTCTATCTCTCTCCCCCCTACTCTCTCTATCTCTCTATTTCTCTCGCTTTAACTGCCCCTGGCCTCTGACTGCCACTTTACTCCTCCTTGTTTAAAGCTGTCTCAATTTGGAGGTCCGTTTTTCTTCGCCTGCCCCAAAAAGTAGGCAGTGGAAAACGATGTTTGTAGACAACACTTAAATATTTACAGTTACAAGCTTGTACACAGTACTACCTGCAGTAAGGAGATAAAAGTGCGTCACTCCTCCCCCCCCACTCCGTCGTCGTCGTCAGCAAGTCAACCAACCAACCGACCAAAAAATGAAATAAAAAAAGGAACCCGCAGTGCCCCCCGCATACCCCGTACATTTGTGCTGGCAGGAGAGGAGTTCATTAGCTGGCAAAGGGTTTAATTACCAACTCCTGTTCATTTAGCGCCACTTGCGCCTCACGCGCTGTTGAGCAATGCAAACCAAAAGCCGGAGTCAAACAGCCAACCAGCCAAACAGCCAAACGGCCAAACAACCAGCCAACCAGCCAACCAAGAACGTGGCGCTGCCCACCTGAGAACCTGGGAACCACCCAACTGCCTCCCCGATCCGCTCCTCACCTGAAGCGAGCTGCAGTCAACGCATCGCGCACTGCGACCAGCCAGGATGTCGGGGACGTGAGTGGCTGCCAGCGAGTCCTTCACTCAAAGACGCAACGCAGCCCATTTGGCTGGCAAACACAACTTTTGCCATGTACACAGTTAATTAAAAAAAAAAAAATAATAATAAATAAATAAAACACACACAGCAGCGAAAAAATACTGTGGAAAATCGTTAAGACATTACAGCGTTATCAAGCCGAATGTTTAATACACTTCTTAATAAAAAATACTACTATTAAATGCAAAATATCTTTAGAGATATCTTTGACGGAGTCTACACTGAAAGAAGGAAGAGAGATTGACTGACTCTGAAATTTTAAAAATTTCCCAATAAGAAGCAAATTTAAAATATTTATATCTATCTATATCTATATCTATATCTATATCTATATCTATATCTATATCTATATCTACGAGGGTGGTTTGATGAGTACCTGACCTTGACGCCAGATGGTGCCACTCTTGCAATATGACGTGACTATCGTATAGTACATAAACCTAAACAGCCACAGTGAAAATTTCAGTCAAATCGGACTACATGTCCTACATGAAATATTGGGTATGAGAAAGCTATCGGCGCGATGGGTGCCGCGTTTGCTCACACCAGACAATAAGCGCAACCGCGCTGACCACTTCGGAGCATGGTTTGGCGCTTTTAAAGCGTAATCCGAAGGAATTTTTGCGTCGATTCGTGACTGTTGACGAAACATGGATTCACTGGTACACACCAGAGACCAAAGAACAGTCGAAACAGTGGACTTCACCTGGCCAGGTCAGGTACTCATCAAACCACCCTCGTATATCTATATCTATATCTATATCTATATCTATATCTATATCTATATCTATATCTATATCTATATCTATATCTATATCTATATCTATATCTATATCTACAACTATCTTTTCTTTATTTAAAAACTAATGCAGAGGGAAGATACTCAAAAAGGGGGAGATTTATTTCACAGACATTTCATTTTGTTGCTTATTTTTCCTAGCTTAAGATCACATTTTGCTAATAAATATATATATATATATATATATAAATATGTATATATATTCACTTGCCTCACAAAGCTGGAAGACTTTCCGCTAGGGTATACAAAAGAAGCCGTAGAGCGAAATGCGCTTGGGCCAAATAGACGCAGTAGTTGGTAGGCCATCCAACTGGTAACTGGCAACCTGCTGCCTGCTGGCTGCTGGTGAAGTGGCTGCTTGAGAGGCTGCTGCGCCTGCTTCCGGTCTGTTCCCGTCCCTCCTCGCCCCCTGCCACCCCTTGGGTTGCCCACCGAGCGCACTTTACAATTAACGTGAGAGATACACGACAAACCGGCAAACGTTAGCCGGGGAACTGAAGACGCAAAAAAGGCCAAGCACCGATCCCTGGCTATAACCAACCAACCAACTTGTCCTCATCCACCCCTTCCCCGTTTGGGCTCACACTTTGCACAGCTCAATTTCCAAGATGAAAGAAATTAGCAGCGTGGCCAAAAAACGTCGGCTAGAAAACGGAGCAACCTGACCTTCTCTGCAAGGAGGCAGGAGGCAGGAGTCAGGAGGCGGGGCTACACTTGAAGGCGTACTTATTACACCTGAGCTGCAGCTAAGTATGTTTACAAGATGTTCCGCCCGAGCGGAACTGAGACCCAGAAAGCACGAAGAGACCAGCAGCCAGAGACTCAGCTTGGGATAACGCTGCGGTCTGCGACCGACTCCGCCCCCAACAGCCTCCCCACAAATTAAGGCGTTTTGTTTTTAATAAATTTGCACACAAAAAAAAAAGCAGCAATTGACGCTTGGAAGTCGAGTGGGTGTGGCACAATTGGGGCACACAACTCATAAATAAACCGTTTATTGGAAACTATATCAAAGAATTGACTTCCAAGTTGGGAGCGTGATTAAGTTGGTAGTTGAAACTATTGTTACCAATTTGTAGCATATTTAGAAATTAATAGAAATATTTATATTTATTCAAAATATTCTATAAACAATAATGGAATTCCTAACTAATTTTAGGAGTAAGTAGGGGTAGCTATTTTCCTGATTGATGTATTACCAAATCATGCTTTAAGTTGTGAATTTTTTTGCACTGACTGAAAAAGCTGACAAAAATGTTGACAAAATAAGGTTGTCAATTTCTTAGCCAAAATGCCTATGGTTTAAATTATTCTTTAATTCTCTTTATTTATATATATTTTCAATTTCTTATCACCATAAGTCCAAAAAGTAAAGACTCCAAATTTGTCAATATGTAATTACCCATTACAAAATGGGTAAAAAGGGTATATTGGTTTTGTGCAAATGTATGTAACAGGCAGAAGGAAGCATCTCTGACCCCATAAAGTATATATATTCTTGATCAGGATCAACAGCCGAGTCGATATAGCCATGTCCATCTGTCTGTCCGTCCGTCCGTCTGCACTTGCAGAACTGAACATTTGAGTGCAAATCATCTTAAAGGTAAACTTGCCAATAAAACTAGAATATATTTAACAACTGAGTCGAGCTAACTCGACTACAGCATTTTCATTTGTTTTATGTTGTTAGATTTGACATTTTGTAAGTTAATTTTATTTGTATTTATATTCGTTAATTTCTGTGACTCCTAGTTGTGTCTATAAGTTGATGTGTGTGTATATAGTATATATATATATATATGCGGCTACATGACTTTAAGTTGAAATTTAAGTAACGATTGACAGACTCTGCAGATACCACTTAACTACATCAATGAGTGGAAAGAATCTCGCCGCAAGTCGCCACAAGTTGTTAGTTTATGGAACTTTAACAACACTGGATGAGATTCGATTGGTTTCTGGTTTGATATTTGTGTGTGTGTGTGTGTGTGTGTGTGTGTGTGTGTGTGTGTGTGTTTGTTCCATGTATAAATCCTTTAACTGTCGCGCTCCGCAATGACAGCAAATAAATTTTACCCAAGGGGGTAATCGACGAAATATATTCGATAAGAAATTTGTAATACAAGATGATGTAATCATCGATTCCAAGGGTGGAGTCCACAAAGGGGGCGGGCTGAGTCTAAGATTGTGACGGAGACGCAGACGAAGACTGAGGTTGGGGTTTTGGCTTGTTGTTGCCTTTACTGTTAGTTGTTGTTGTTGTTGTTGTTGGGTTTAGTGTCTTAGGGTTTTTGGTTGCTGGGAGGTTGGTGGAAGTTAGGCTTTTGGGCCACCTGCTGTTCTGGCCCAAAAATGGAGCTTGCTGTTGTCACTATGTTGGAATTGCTTGGAGAGTTGGTAACGTGACTAACGGCGCCACAAAGGTGTCGTCTGCTTGCAGAGAGGGAATCGAGGGGAGAGTCAAGGATATTGGCATGCAGCGATTGCTTTTTAATCGATTCCATTTACAAATAAATTGCTTGGGCCGTTTCCTGCCAAAAGATTTATCGAACGAGCGGCGAAAACAAATCAATGCCTCTGTCAGAACCACACTCAGCAGCAAAAAGGACAACAGCAACAACAACAACAATAAAAACAACAAGTTAACAAACATTTTGTAGCTTCATTAGATAACTAAGTGCTCTCCTGCATCGATGGCTCCATTTGGATCGCTAATGAGTAGCGATTCTCGGCCAAACGAGTCTCTTGACTAGTTTTAATGGCTCCCTTAAATTCGATACTGAAAAGACAAACTGGAAGTGGCTGGAAAGCTGATAGAAACTGGTTGGAGATAAAATTAAGGATCTACGCAGATTGAGCCGAAAGAAGCTTGAATCCCTTAAAATGAGATGAAATGACCGTTTAACGTTATTATTATAAAAGCTAGCATTGCTTGGAATATCCTGGTAGCTGACAAAGGAAAATAGTTGACTGAAAAAAGGATAATCTTGGAGTTAAGAGCAGCAGTCACTTCCATGATATCCTCGTAAGTACAAAAGGATTCTTGTAAAGATGGTGAATTGTAAAGATAACAGAAACGATCAACTTGGAAAGTATCTGAATGGAAAGTATCTGAATCTGAAAATGTCACGAGCTAAACTAAAATGTCTTAAAGTAGCTCAAAATACGAGTTATGGTTTTTGTGTTTTTTGTTTCCTTTTTTTCATATTTTTGTTCTTGGATTGGGAGGGATGCTTAAATTGGTCACTGGAGTTGCCCACTTATATGAGGAGTTTATTATAATCACAGATTTGAGACAGGCAGCTGTGGTATGAGGTATATTTGGGGCAGGGTCGGGGACTTGGCTGGCGGTAATCAAAGCGTTTGGCAAAATGAACCCAATGCGAAAGCGAAGCCCATCAAACTTGGCACGCACTTAGGCCTGATGATGCCGCCGGAAGAGAATAACAATAATAATTTGAAAATTATGAATGCTATAAACGCATAAATTTTGTTCACTTTCTCCTCCCCCCCCATCCCCTGCACGATGGAAGATGAAGAAGAAGTTGGCCAAAAGAGAAGCGCCATTATATACGACATTTTAATAATTTTCCACACGCCGACGAGTTACTTCACCCAACCAGTGGAGTAGGAGGAGGGACGAGTTGGAGGGGGTGTGTGTGTGTGTGTGCGAGTGTTAGAGCTGTTGCGGGGTTGAATGCACACACACACACACACACACACACACTGCTCAACAGACACATAAAAATGCCTACGAAAAGCAACACTATATAAAAATTCATAATGCAAACATAAATTTTCATTTGAATATTTTGCTGTCTTGCGAAAATCGCTCGCAACGTTTCTGGCTGCCCTGCCTCCTGCCTCCTGCCTCCTGCCACGCCCCCGCACCCGCCCCTGCACCCAATCCCTCAACCCTCCTGCCATAGACTGGTGCTCTTGATGTTTTACTCCTTGCCGATAGACGTATAAATGGCTGTGCTGCATTAGGTTGGCGGCAAGGACGCCAAAACGATAATGGCGCTATAGTCTCATGAGTTGTGTTGATGCCGATGATGATGCTGATGCTCTTTTCTGCTCCCCTCTGCCCCCCTCTGTTCCCCTCTGCCCCTCTCTGCTCCCCTCTGCCCCTTCCCGGCCACCATTTGCTGTCTGTGCATTTCAGTGTCTATTGGGTGCGGTTGCGGGCTGCGGGTTGCGGGTTGCGGATTCGCCGAATTGCGTCTGCCTGCAATCTTCTCCTGGTGTTGTAAACATTTTCCAGTCGACATCATATGAATTATGGGGGTCGTACCGCGAAAAGCTTTTATAATCGCGCGCAAATCGCGCAAAGTATTACAAAAATTATGTACATGCTCTGCTGCAAAATTCTCCCACAACTTCCTCCCCCCCTCCACCCATCTCTGCCTCTGCCACACTCTTGTTTCTGTGTGTTTGTGTGTCTGGTTGAGGCAAATGCCCAAAATATGTTTGCATTCTGTGGCTTGACAAGTTAATGCGCTCTCCGCAATCGAAACCAGGAACCAGAACTGAGTTCTTCCCACGTGGAAGTGGCCGCAGTTGGAGGCATGCAACTCAAAGTGCAAAGTCGTCTGGCGTACAAATTGGGCGGTTACTTTCCAATACTTTGGCTTAACTAGCAAATCAAATGTTTGAGAACTGCAATTCGCATTAGAGAGCAGCTCAAATCAAAGAAGTTTCCTAAGAAACAATGGTTTCCAAAAATCAGACAGCTACTTTCACCAGAAAGGAATATTTGCAGATACATTTGTTGCTCACAGATAGCAGTAAAACTCATAAATACATTTGCACACTGCTTTTGTGTGTTACAGATACATTTGTAGCTGGGAAATGCAATTGCATCTGCAGTTGCAGTTGCACAAAGTTCTTGACACTTGTATTACACACAAAGTTGCACACAGTTGCAGATACTTTCCTTTTTGTTGTTTCACACACCGAATGAACATTTCTTCCTTTCTCCAATTGTATCTGACAGATATAAGTTGTAGAATACAGATAATTTTGAGATTTGCATACACTAGTTTGTCATAGGAAATATAAACTGGGCAAACATTTGTATCTTATAGATACATTTGTATGTGGCACAGCTACTTTTAGTTGCTATCTAGTGTCTAATTATTGATGACGATTAATTGCCGACCAATTAAATTGATGTGCATCAGCAGCATCAACGAGAAGCATCCCTGCTGCTTAATCCCTTATCTGCCGTCTGATTGGCTGCATCGGTTGCAGCTGCAACTGCAGCAAGGAGGGCTCCTCACACACCGTGCCAGACACATGCCACAAACAAACACCAGTTTCGCCCCCAATTTACCAGCTGGTTAATTGAGTGCACAATGTCACACCCACCGCATCCGCATCGGATGTTGAAATCGCAGTTGGAGATGGAGTCGGAGTGGGAATGGGAGTTGGAGTTGGAGTTGGAGCTGGAGTCGAAGTCGAATCGTTGACAAATAGAGCGCGAGAGCCAAAAACAACCAGCAATTCAAATTGGGAGGCAATCATGCAGGCGGTAGGCGTTTGAGGGGCGTGGCCGGGGCCGGGGCCGGGGACGGGGACGGTTTTCTGTTAGATGGCGAATGGCCAACAAGTGAAATTGATGACTGCCCATCAATTTGGCTGGCGATGGCGGCGCGCGATAGCCCTGGACAGCACTCGACCTTGTTGGGCAAGGGTGGTGAGTTGGGGGCGGGGGCGGGGGTGAGGTTGAGGGGTGGTAACATGCCAATAAATGGTCAACAGTTAAAAGTCACGTTCTGCATCCATGTGTGTGAAAGAGAAACAGAAAGAGAGAGACAGGGAGAGCTGTGCACTCGGAGAAAAAATATATGCATATGTAAATATATATAAAATATATGCATATATAAATAATTTTGAAATGTATTTTTGAAACCGTAGTTAAAATTTCTGAATATATGGAAACTTATCTCAAAGAAGAGTCGAAGAAATTAAGTTCTTAAAATCGGAAGATTCATAAAAATATTTCTGACTTTCCAAAAAATTAAAATAAATATGTTTTTATGTTAGAATTTTAAAATTCAGATGTTTACAAATTTCAAATTTGAGAATATTTGCAAAATATATTTTATTTATTTTATAATATAAATTTGAAATAAAAATGTAATTATTGACTTTGAAATTTATTACGTTCAAGGAATGAAAAAAATTTAATATATTATCAATATATCTGGACGATTACCAAATTCCGGGAAATATATATATATTTTTTTGCTTAGTGTGTGTGTGTGTGTGTGTGTGTGTGTGCGAAAGGGTTTTGTTGGCTGCTGCTGCTGTTGTTGTTGCTGTCGCTGCGGCCATAAAACATGCCACAGGAATTATTAATGGACCTCTTCAGCTGCCCCAAAAGTGCCCTTGCAACATTTGCCACACTGCGGTCGCGCCACAGCCACAACGCCACAGCATGCCGGCTGTGATTGATTTCGAATCGTTTTTCAATTGGCAGAGTCCTGCCAAAATCCGAGAGCGGTCTGGGGACAAGGCGTCCAAGCAGGGTTATTTGTGTATTTGCATTTGACAAATTGTTTGCTTGTAAACTCAATGATGGGGCAGGGCAATAACATGACCAAATAACAGCACTGTCAAGCTCATACCCCCCCTCGCACACACACACACGCACACACACACACACACGCACACATACGTGAGTGTTGTTGTCTCGGTAATTATTCAAACAAATTTTTGTTGGTCGTTTAACGTTTACAACGCGCCTCGCGTTCCCCACATTCGAAATTGTAAGTTAATATCCTGTCTGTTATTGCCACACACACACACACACACACACACACACACACACACACACACACACACACACATAGTATAGTATAGTATATGCAACATGCACGTCTGATGAATTGATTAAACAATTTCCTACCCTGCGTTTTTTGCATGCCGCTGACTTTTGGGCCTTGACTAGAGTGTGGCATGCTTGGGGTAGGGAAGCGGCCGGAGGGGGTGGGGGTGCGGCATGCAGGTTCCTTTTGGTTGGCATTGGCAACAAATCACTTTAGTTGTGCGTGATAAATTGAGTTGTTCGTTTGTTGCCTTTTTTTGCCTTGCCTCGCCTTGCCTCGGCTTGCCACGGCTTGCGTTGCATGCTTCTCCTCTCTTCTCTTCTGCTGGTTGCCTGCCTTCCGCTTCTCTTGCGTTAATTGGGCCAATTTTCTACGAATCAAATGAAGGCTAACAAAAATGCCGTTACTCGGCCTCATCGAGGACAATTATGACATCCACTCCCCCCTATCCTTCTCCCCCACCAAGCTCCTTGATGGGCCCATCTCGCATGCTCTCCACATGTGCGACGTGCCATTCTCTAAATTAATATTGCAACAGGAACAGCGGGAAGTTTTGACCAGTGGAAACGCTGACCTCCATATTAAGTTGCCAAAAAATCAAAAAAAAAAAAAAACAAACACCCAAAAGGAAAAAAAAAAATAAAGCTGGATTAAAATATACCCTGTAACTAGAAGTTTCAGTTTATCAAAACAGAAAGCGACTTTCGGCAGATTATCTCAGCAATAAATTAATCGCAAAGCTCCAGGTAAATGTTAAATACACAAATCATAATTAATGCTTTAAGTTAATAATTAAATTAATAACTACTTTTAGATATTAAAGAAGATAACATATTAATATATAATATGATAACTTGGTTCATTGAAAATTAATAAATGTTGCTTATGTCCCATTTTTTGGGCTGTGACTAAAGTGAACACATTTGTTGAGATCGCCACTAAGCCTTCAATAGTTCGTTAAATTGAAGTCTAAATATATATATATATATATATATATATATATATATATATATATATAAATATATATATATAATTCTATATTATTATGAATTATAAATAAAATCAATTTCAATGCTGAAATCCTTTCAAGGAGACACGAGCAACTCTTGCTGGTAAAGTCAGAGTTCTGTGCTAAGTTGAGAGTGCTTCACATATACATATATATATAGATATATATTTTGATAATAAAAAGTACACTTAATTGAGCTAATTTTACAGGGTATACTATTAAAAAAAAATAATAGAGAAATAAGAACCACGCCACGGCTGTCGGTGGGCAAATGTCGTGCTGAGAGTCCTGAAGGCTGACGGCTGCCAAAGCGGCGCGTGTCAAATGTCGAGGCAGAGTCAGGCCGGTGAGTGTGTCTGTCCGCCAGTCCACCAGTCCACGAGTCCATGAGTCCATGAGCTGCCCCAGTCGATACCCCATCTCCGATGCTCGTCTGGCAGTTACCTACAGCTGAACCCCAAGCTCTGCCACCCGGTAGCGCATAGCTCCACTCCATTTTGGCTGTGCCGGTTATGCCGGTCACGTCGCACGTTGAAAATACCACAGATGTCATCAGTGCGCGACGAGGACGAGCTGCAAATCTGTGATCTGTTGATGAGATTGTGTCACAGCCGCCCGTCAACAGACGGCCGGACCGAAGGACAGACAGACACGACAGCCCAGACAGACGACGGGCAACAGCTTAACTAAGGTTAAGCCCTCGCTTGCCATACACCCACACACACACACACACACCACACCCCCAACACACACACACACACACTGGAGGGGGTGTGTGTATTGTGTGTCGCCGCTTGCTTTTTTTGTTGTGTTTTTTTTTTTGTTTTTTGCTTGGGGTTTGAGTGTCAATGACAAGAGTACTTAAGAGATTTTCACATCGTTACAAAGAGAATTGGGTAGAAATTAAAATTAATGCTTTTTGTTGTTGCTGCCTTGTTTCTCTTTCACTTGTTGTCGCTGTTGTTGTTGTTGCTGTTGCTTCCGCTTTTTGTGCCTGTTTAGCATTACTTTAGTGCTGTCCCTTGACTTGAAAATCGAAATAGTTTCGTAGGGCATATTAGAAATGTATCTGCTGAAAGTGCTTGCTCTGATAATCCGTAAATATATATACATACAGTGTCTCAAAGCTCATTGGAAGCAGCGACAAGCAAAAAGTTTAATTGCTTGCCATAAACTCATTATTCATTATTTTTCAAAAATTCCAAAGACCGATGGCAGGTACATATATGAACCACCGAAATGAATATATGACCCTAATAAACGGGAATTTCCACACCCGTTAGGTCGGGTTATGTAAGAAGTACCTAAGTTTTTGGGTCTAACCCTTTGGAAACAGTTACATTATGGACAGTTAGGTGGCAGAAAACCCGGATTTTTTTACCTAAAGTTGAATTTTTTCGGTATAAATAGACCAATCCTTCGTAGTCAGTTTAGTTTTTTCCTGCATATCGGGAGAAATAAGCCAACAAGGACCATGGGCAAACGGACTGCCATTGATCAACGGAAAATCATCCTGGAACACTTAAAAGTCGGATATTCATATCGCCAAATAGCTAAAATGGTCAATCTAAACACCTCAACTGCATTCTACATCATTTGGAGTTTCGTGGACGAAAATTGCACGGAGGACAAGGGCGGAATGGCACCAAACCCGATTTTCGCCGAGCAGGACGAGCCGAGGATCATCAAGATTTCAAGGGGAAATCTTAAGCTATCGGCTCAAAAACGGACTCAATAGGTGCAGGATGAAATAAGGAAAAAGTTCAGTATGGGAACTGTGCTCCAAGTTCTGCGAAGCCATGACTTTAAGGCCCGAGAACCACGGAAAAAGAAATTTGTAAAAGCAAAAAATATAGGGTGTGGGATGACGTTCGTCAAAATCCACTTGGACAAGGATTTGGAGTTCTGGAACACAGTCATATTTGAATATGAGTACAAATTCAACATTTTTTGCCAGGACGGATGTAATTATATGTGGCGACAGTCCAATACTGAGCTGAATCCCAATCACTTAAAGACAACTGTCAAGCACGGCGGAGGAAGTGTAATGGTATGGGCATGTATCTCGGCAGCCGGTGGCGGAAATATTGTGAATATTGAAACAACAATGGACAGGAATGTGTACTTCGATATGCTAAAGGAAAATTTACTCCAAAGTGCCGAGAAGCTCGAATCCGACGCACTTTCCGGATGTACTAGGACAAAGACCGCAAGCATAAGTCCGGAATAGTACAGTCCTGGCTTATCTGGAACTGCCCCCACGTGATAATTCCATCGGCCCAGTCTCCAGATTTAAATGTTATTGAAAATTTGTGGGCTCTGCTGGAAAATAACATCCGGAATCACAACATATCCAGCAAACAGGATCTCAAAAATGCTCTGCTGGAGGAGTGGAACAAGATCAGCCCATAAACTAACCGGAAGCTGGTATCTTCCATGAAAAATGGGTTAAACGAAGTTGTTAAGGCTAAAGGATATCATACTAACATTAACATTAACATCCTTATTTAATGTATTATACGCCAAATATTTAACTTTTCTTAAGACTGCTTAAAGTGGCTGTGGGCGTCAGCACAAAATTAGTTGCAGTCAACAATTGTTGTACATTTGGAGCCCAGCGCGGCTCAATAAATATAGAGTATTTGTAGTTGCATTTACACATGCAAATTATCTTAAGTGCAGTTCGAGCTGTAGCAGCCAGCGTTATCAGCGCTATTCTTTGCCGCTCTCTTCTCATATTACCGCGCTCTCTGGTGCAGCGCTCTCTCTCTCTCTCTCTATACAAAGGGCGCTCGCTGATCCGCCGGCTGCTGCAGCTAGTGAGTTTACACTCTATTATAGTTGAAGATTTATCGTCGTTAGTTAAAGTTGTTCGCAGAACTCTAGCAGATCGATCGGTCTAATTAATCTCGTTGTTGAGAAGATTTAGCAATTGGCTTCAAATCTTCATTTCGTGCATCGATCGCTATTCGTCGTTGTTGAAAGACTAAGCAGTTGGCTTCTAGTCTAGACTCAAATAATCCAATACATTCGTGAATAAACTTTATAACGTTAATAAATAACTTAGTGTATTTATTTGGAACTAAAGCTATCAAAAAGCTGATAGCGCAAACATTGGTGACCCCGACGTGATTTCTTGTTTATTAAGTGCATTTAATAAACAACATCACAAACAAAACAAAAATACAAAAACAAAACATTTGTGATCAAACTAGTTGCAAATAAAAACTAGTGCATAAAACATTAAAAGACAAGTGCAAATCAATTCGCTTCTTAATCGCCGCTTAGTGTGCCTCTGCTTCGCTTTGAACTTTTGTGAACTTTTCGTGCGTCGGTACATAAGCAGCTGAGCGTGGGCGATATATAGAAGCTGTTTGTTGTTGGTGCATTTGTCTTCTCTCCGCTTGGTGATAAATCCGCTACGCAATCGTCGTTTAGTGTTTGCCGCTGCTTCGCTTGAACTTTCGTGAACTTCTTTCGTGTACATAAGCAGCTGTGCGTGCGCGATTAAGCACATAGAAACATTTTGCATTTTGTTGTTATCGGTAAATTCGTGCATTTGGCTGCAACTTTGTGGAGCGTTAAGCCTAAATATGAACACAACAGTCGCGTCTAGTGAAAGTGTGCCGGCGCCTATTTCGTATTATAAGCGCAAGACTGAAGCGATGTATATTGATCTACAGAGGCTTGACGACTTGTGGTCGGTGTCTGTCATAAGTTCGTTTGATTCGGTACAAATCAAGTCAAGATTAGAGGAGCTCAGCACAACTGGAGCCGATTTCAAACGTTTTCATGAAGCTCTGGAACGTCTCAACTTCGATGAAATAAGCAGTGTACTGAGCAGAAACTTTCTGGATCTGAACACGTCACTGAAAAATCGGTTGAAAAGGCAGCTTGAAATGTTCGAATCACGTCCTTTATCGTCAACATTTCGGAATGTTGAGTCGGCAATTGATCGGTTGACAGTTGATGATGAGAAGCGCTTGGTGTCTGAAGCGCACATCATAGATTCTGACAAGGATAATGCTAGTGCTGGAATTAGAACTGGAGATTGTGAAGTGGCACCCCCAACCGATCCAGAATTCACCAAGGATGGCGTGACTGTGGCCAAAGCTAGTGAGTTGAAGAGCATGTCGCGTCTGGTGAAAAACCCCGAGGAGAGTGCCCAGGTGTCAACGAGTTCTGCCAATGGTGACCAGGCTATTGACAATGTCGTCAGTGATTTCGCGAGCAGTGTGGAACGCGACGGCGTCAACTCCGTCAAGGCATCTGCCTTCGGTGACAATCGCAAGTCAACATTGATCGATGTGGATATCGCTCAGGCAATCATTGTGGTCGGTGATGACGCAGATCTGGTCAGGCTGGAGATGAAGGCGGATCTGGAGCAGGAACAAAAGCAGCGCGAATCAACAAGTGTTGACCTGCATGCCAGACAAGTGGGCCTGGAGCTGCAGCGCATCAACACGGAGCTTCTTGATGTGGAGCAGATACACCAACTAGAATTGGTCCAGCTTCAATCCCGGCTGGCCGAACAACATGCCAGCGAACGGCAGCATCTACAGAAGCAGATAGCCATCCAGAGTGCAGAGTTGGTGCAGCTGCAACATCAGGCGGTAAATTTCGATTGGACGCTGCAGCTAACCGAGAGCTACAGCAGGAATGAGCACGAATCGAAGATCCAGCTCCTGGAGTTACAGCACTGCCGCCAAAATCTGGATGCGGCAGAGAACGCCGCAAGTCATCACCATTACCACTGTGTTGATCAGTCGGTGCTCGTTTTTGATAAGTGGCGAGCACTTGTCTGTCAAACTGTGGTAACAACTAATTCTCCACTGTTAGATCCAATTACAGAAAATCCTGGCGATTTAGATGTGTTGACTCCGACCAATTTTGTTATTGGCGGAGTTCCAGCAACAATTCTGCAACTGGACCTAACGAGCCTAGCCTGCAACCGCTTGGATGGTTGGCAGCAAATGACTCACCTACAGCAAGTCTTTTGGGCACGGTGGCGTAAGGAGTATCTCAAACTCCTTCTACGGCGTGCTAAATGGAGATCTCCAGCTCGTTCGATTCAACTGGATGATGTATTTCTCGTTAAGGACGAGAATCCGCCGACCATGAGCTTGCCACTAGCCAGAGTGCATGCTGTGATTCCGGGCAGAGATGGCATTGCTCGATTTGCTGACTGGAAGACACCGAAAGGAATGATCAGGAGTGTCGTGAACAAGATGTGTCTGCCGCCAATTGGATTTACTGTTGAAAGGGAGCCTTTCAACGGGGGGAGTATGTTGGCGTCAGCACAAAATTAGTTGCAGTCAACAATTGTTGTACATTTGGAGCCCTGCGCGGCTCAATAAATATAGAGTATTTGTAGTTGCATTTACACATGCAAATTATCTTAAGTGCAGTTCGAGCTGTAGCAGCCAGCGTTATCAGCGCTATTCTTTGCCGCTCTCTTCTCATATTACCGCGCTCTCTGGTGCAGCGCTCTCTCTCTCTCTCTATACAAAGGGCGCTCGCTGATCCGCCGGCTGCTGCAGCTAGTGAGTTTACACTCTATTATAGTTCACTATTTATCGTTGTTAGTTAAAGTTGTTCGCAGAACTCTAGCAGATCGATCGGTCTAATTAATCTCGTTGTTGAGAAGATTTAGCAATTGGCTTCAAATCTTCATTTCGTGCATCGATCGCTATTCGTCGTTGTTGAAAGACTAAGCAGTTGGCTTCTAGTCTAGACTCAAATAATCCAATACATTCGTGAATAAACTTTATAACGTTAATAAATAACTTAGTGTATTTATTTGGAACTAAAGCTATCAAAAAGCTGATAGCACTTTAAATTTGTTGCTTGTCGCTGCTTCCAATGAGCTTTGAGACACTGTATATGTATATGTATATACATATATATAAATATCCATAAATCGTGTGCCAGGCTATTACAGATCATAATCAAAGAAAATCCGAGCAAATTTGGACTCGTAATTTATGTAGAATGCCAAGCAAATATGGTGCTTACTTATATCAAATAAAACGTTGCATTCGGACATAACCGACAGTGAATTACTATGATACCATATTTTGTGTTCAGCCAAGAAATACTGTCCAAGTTTGCCTTTTAGATTGAGGTAGATATAAGATAATAACACTTCTTCGATGTTCGGAAACTGTAGCTCTTTAATTACGCAAGATATGAGCTTTTCGTGGCCATCCAATTTTTTATCGATCTCTTAGGGGAGTTACCAATAACATACTTCCAAAATTTGGTGCCTCTAGCTTTCAAATTATACAAAATATGGGCATTTAAGTTTTCTAAGGCCGAAGTCGCCAAAGGGGCATAGGTCAAACCTTCAAAATGCCATAACTTCGACAACACTCAACGCATTTTCAAAAGTAAAGGCTATTTAGTCATCATTTGGCATCTAGATCAATCGTACATTTAAAATTGAAAACGTGTTTTTTGGTCGGAACATAAGTCAAAAATAAAGTCCGAAAATCGTCATATCGGCATTTTGGCATAGGTCGAACCTTCAAAATTCCATAACTTTGTCAAAACTCAACCTATTTTCAAAAACAATGACTTTTTATTCATATTTTGGCCTCTAGATCAATCGTACATTTAAAGTTGAAAACATAATTTTGGGTCGAAACATATGTCAAAATTATAGTCCGAAAATCGGCATATCGGCATTTTGGCATAGGTCGAACCTTCAAAATTCCATAACTTTGTCAAAACTCAATGCATTTTCAAAAGCAAGGACTTTTTATTCATATTTTGGCCTCTAGATCAATCGTACGTTTAAAGTTGAAAACATAATTTTGGGTCGGAACATAAGTCAAAATTATAGTCCGAAAATTGGCATATCGGCATTTTGGCATAGGTCGAACCTTCAAAATGCCATAACTTCGTCAAAACTCAACGCATTTTCAAAGGCAAGGACTTTTTATTCATATTTTGGCCTCTAGATCAATCGTACATTTAAAGTTGAAAACATAATTTTGGGTCGAAACATAAGTCAAAATTATAGTCCGAAAATTGGCATATCGGCATTTTGGCATAGGTCGAACCTTCAAAATTCCATAACTTCGTCAAAACTCAACCTATTTTCAAAAACAATGACTTTTTATTCATATTTTGGCCTCTAGATCAATCGTACATTTAAAGTTGAAAACATAATTTTGGGTCGAAACATAAGTCAAAATTATAGTCCGAAAATTGGCATATCGGCATTTTGGCATAGGTCGAACCTTCAAAATTCCATAACTTCGTCAAAACTCAACCTATTTTCAAAAACAATGACTTTTTATTCATATTTTGGCCTCTAGATCAATCGTACATTTAAAGTTGAAAACATAATTTTGGGTCGAAACATAAGTCAAAATTATAGTCCGAAAATCGGCATATCGGCATTTTGGCATAGGTCGAACCTTCAAAATGCCATAACTTCGTCAAAATTCAACACATTTTCAAAGGCAAAGGCTTTCTATTCATATTTTGGCCTCTAGATCAATCGTACATTTAAAGTTGAAAACATAATTTTGGGTCGGAACATAAGTCAAAATTATAGTCCGAAAATTGGCATATCGGCATTTTGGCATTGGTCGAACCTTCAAAATTCCATAACTTCGTCAAAACTCAACATATTTTCAAAAACAATGACTTTTTATTCATATTTTGGCCTCTAGATCAATCGTACATTTAAAGTTGAAAACATAATTTTGGGTCGAAACATAAGTCAAAATTATAGTCCGAAAATCGGCATATCGGCATTTTGGCATAGGTCGAACCTTCAAAATGCCATAACTTCGTCAAAACTCAACCTATTTTCAAAAACAATGACTTTTTATTCATATTTTGGCCTCTAGATCAATCGTACATTTAAAGTTGAAAACATAATTTTGGGTCGAAACATAAGTCAAAATTATAGTCCGAAATTCGTCATATCGGCATTTTGGCATATGTCGAACCTTCAAAATGCCATAACTTCGTCAAAACTCAACGCATTTTCAAAAGCAAGGACTTTTTATTCATATTTTGGACTCTAGATCAATCGTACATTTAAAGTTAAAAACATAATTTTGGGTCGGAACATAAGTCAAAATTATAGTCCGAAAATTGGCATATCGGCATTTTGGCATAGGTCGAACCTTCAAAATGCCATAACTTCGTCAAAACTCAATGCATTTTCAAAAGCAAGGACTTTTTATTCATATTTTGGCCTCTAGATCAATCGTACATTTAAAGTTGAAAACATAATTTTGGGTCGGAACATAAGTCAAAATTATAGTCCGAAAATTGGCATATCGGCATTTTGGCATAGGTCGAACCTTCAAAATTCCATAACTTCGTCAAAACTCAACCTATTTTCAAAAACAATGACTTTTTATTCATATTTTGGCCTCTAGATCAATCGTACATTTAAAGTTGAAAACATAATTTTGGGTCGAAACATAAGTCAAAATTATAGTCCGAAAATCGGCATATCGGCATTTTGGCATAGGTCGAACCTTCAAAATGCCATAACTTCGTCAAAACTCAACGCATTTTCAAAAGCAAATGCGTCTTAATCATATTTTGGCCTCTAGATCAATCGTACATTTAAAGTTGAAAACATAATTTTGGGTCGGAACATAAGTCAAAATTATAGTCCGAAAATTGACATATCGGCATTTTGGCATAGGTCGAACCTTCAAAATTCCATAACTTCGTCAAAACTCAACCTATTTTCAAAAACAATGACTTTTTATTCATATTTTGGCCTCTAGATCAATCGTACATTTAAAGTTGAAAACATAATTTTGGGTCGAAACATATGTCAAAATTATAGTCCGAAAATCGGCATATCGGCATTTTGGCATAGGTCGAACCTTCAAAATTCCATAATTTCGTCAAAACTCAACCTATTTTCAAAAACAATGTCTTTTTATTCATATTTTGGCATCTAGATCAATCGTACATTTAAAGTTGAAAACATAATTTTGGGTCGGAACATAAGTCAAAAATAAAGTCCGAAAATCGTCATATCGGCATTTTGGCATAGGTCGAACCTTCAAAATGCCATAACTTCGTCAAAACTCAATGTATTTTCAAAAGCAAGGACTTTTTATTCATATTTTGGCCTCTAGATCAATCGTACATTTAAAGTTGAAAATATAATTTTGGGTCGGAACATAAGTCAAAATTATAGTCCGAAAATTGGCATATCGGCATTTTGGCATAGGTCGAACCTTCAAAATTCCATAACTTCATCAAAACTCAACGCATTTTCAAAAGTAAAGGCTTTTTAGTCATCATTTGGCATGTAGATCAATCGTTCATTTAAAGTTGAAAACGTGATTTTGGGTCGGAGCATAAGTTAAAATTATAGTCCGAAATCGGCATATGGGAATAGGTCGAACCTTCAAAATGCCATAAGTTTGTCAAAACTCAACGCATTATGTATAATGCATGTATAAATGGGTTGGATATATCTTAGCTTATCATAAAATAGTAGTAATTTGTTAATTTGTGTCTATTCGAGCTAGAAATGTTTAAGATGTTGATTGCACTATTTATTGTACTAGTTTTGCTTATGTAGAAGTTAGACCATATTAAAAAATTGTTTTTTTCTTTCTTTTTATGTGTTAAAAAAAAATGTAATATTTGAAAAATCATATGAAGTTGTTCCAAAACTTTCGACCGATTTCCTATATCCCGTAATGTTGATATTTTTTGACAAAAATAAAGAGTATTTTTTTTAATTACGAGAACAAACTTTTACAAAAGTAAATTTTTTTGCTCAATTAGAACGCGAGTAAAATTTTCAGTTGGCGTTGCTAATGCAAGCAAATCTGAACAATTGAGTAGTGGCATTATTAACAGCAATATATCCAACAAAAAAAAGTGGCAACCACAATTTACCCAACAAAAAATGTACGCATCGACAGCTGCTGCTGTAAACCCAACCCATTGGCAACTCTTGTGATGCGATCACAACATAAGCCACAACCGCATAATACAGTTTCATATTTATATGCCACACGCAGTGGCATAAAGTGGGCGTGGCTGCCGTGGGGATTGCGCAGACAACAGGATTAAAAAGCGCTCGCCAAAAATTGGCAACATGTTTAATAATTATATTTGGTGAAATGTGCGCTTGTGTTTGTGCTTTTTGTGTCATCACACACACACAGACACACACACATGCACACACGTACACATGCGAAGACAAGGCAAATATGTTTTTTGACAAAACACAGCAGCACATGTTGCCGCTGCTCCGTATCCTGTTGTTGTCCTGGCTCTCAAGGCAAATGGCATAAAACAACCACAAGCGCCGCAACATTTGACGACTGTCTGCCACACAAGCGCCCCGCAACCACCCCACCTCCCTAGCCCCCAACCCCTTTTGCACTGACTGACGCACTGACTGACAAGCGCCTTATCATTAAGGTAAATAGCAGCAAGAACAACAGCAGCAGCAACAGCAACAGCAACAGCAGCAGCAGCGGCAACAGCAGCAGTTGTCATCAGCATCAGCAGCGGCATCATCATCATCATCATCAGCTCTGGCGTCAACAACCTCAAAATTCGTTAGCCTTTTGTTGTTGTTGTTGCTGAGCAAAAAATGAAGCAGCCAAAACAAAGCCAACAACAACAACAGCAGCAACAGCAGCAGCAGCAGCAGCAAAAATGGCAACAACAACAATTGCTGCTGTCACAGACAAGAGCAAAAATCTAAAACCAAAAAAAAGAAAACAGGCACACCTGAAAAACGTGTGCACTTAAAAAAAAATCAAGTATACTTCGAATTTGTTACACGAATCAGAGAAGGAAAATCTAGCTTAAAAAAATAAAACTCTGTTTTAGCTAAATTAAAAGTCACAAAAGTTAGTTTTCATGTAAGGAAATTGAAAAATATTGAATTGCTCTATCAACATTTTCTTTCTGTGTGCGCGTGTGTATGTGTGTGTGGCACTTATGCAAAAAAGGTAGCAACAACAATCAACCTGCCACATTGACAATGCTAGACGCGCCAGCTGTGCTTGTGTGGGTGGGTGTGTGGCTCTGCGATGACTGATGAGCGACATGTGGCGCGCTATAGCATACTACTCATATAGCCATGCCACATTGCCACATGCCTCAACGCACTTGCCACCGGTGCGTCGGCAACAACGGCAACAGAAGAAAACTTACCACAGCGACGCTGATGTGACGCTGCTCTATTGGCCATGAGGGTGTTGTTATTAACAAAAAACCTACAACAACAACAACAACTGCAAAATGCTGCCCCAGACAATGACTATGACAATGACACACAGCAAAAGCAGCACCAACAACAACAACAACAACAACAGCTTGTGCCATAAAAACAACAACAGCATTTTCTGGACTTTGATTGAGCGTAAAACAAATGGCATAAAAAGCACTTGCAACAAAAATGAATATTAAACAAATTAAGCTGCAAAGTAGCTAAATAAAATAAATTAAATATATTTTTAATAAAGTTGCAAATTGATAATGTGGCACGAGAGGAAAAAATAATTGCAAACAAAGCTTTGAAACTGAAGACGGGTCAATTAATCTTGCCACTAATATTTTAAAAAGTCTTAAGCCAAAAATGCAAAAAATATAAATATAAAAAATAAAAATAAATATAAAAATCCATTTGTATCAAAATTGAGTATTGAATGAATTGTTGATCATTTAATTAATTAAGTGAATAATTAACTAAGTGAAAATGTGACTTTAGCCACTAAGTAGACAATATTGTGTTTTATCATTCACTTTTTAAGACTTAGGAATTTTCCACTAATACCAAAAAAATCAAGCGATGTTTGTTGTTGATTGCAATAAATTAAATGCATTTCAATATTTTTAGAGAATTTAACTCTGATAACTCTTATAACTGCTGCTTCCACATCAAATCTCATTCTTATCGTGCACAACTTGTTTTTTACAAATTTTGGACGGCTTAAAAAGCTTTAAAAGAACATCAGTTAATGGTAGCAAGACTAGGTATAAACATGGATACATCTATAACTGGTGTTCCAGGGAGGGAGACTAGAAACTCAAAATTCAGCACACGAGCAGCTTAACTCTGTCCATTTGTCCAGTTCAGCGAGGGGTTGGACGTGGATGTGGATGGTGGGTGGGGGGTGGGGGGTAGGATTGTTTATCAGTTGCTGTTCGGCTAGTTTCAGTGCCAACATATTGTCTATTTGTGCGCTTTATTGCCAATAAATCAGAATTTATTTGCAACAACAAACGAATTAAAATGTTCAATAAATATTTGCACAGAAACCCCACAGAAAAATAACGAAAAAAAAAAAAAAATGGAAAAAATGAAGTAGGCAACATTTATTGCATGGCGTCGCGTGCTGTTTGTCCACACACTGTGCGAGTGTGTGTGAGTGTGTGTATGAGTGTGTGTGTGAGTGTGTATTTTGGTATATGGAGCCACTTGGCAGACGCAATAACTCTGGGCGCTTATCACGCAACATTCACTTGGACATATTCACTTTGAACGACGCTACGTGATGCGCATTTTTGTTACGCTCTTAACTTGAGCTGAAGTCCCCGCTCCCCCCACCCCCTACACCACCCCTCCCCTATATCCTTCTGCACATCCTTCCAATCGATGCTGCTGCACTGGCCTCCACTTCACTTCGACTGCCAAAGCAAGCAATTCTACTCGAACTCAGCCTTTATTTTCAACAAAACACTTAGAAAAACAAATTGTTGTTTTTTTGCTGTTGTTGATATTTTGATCAGCTTTTTGAAATCTTTTAGAAAATAGATACATTTTGATAAAGGGTAATCTGTAAAAAATTTGACAAATTATTGGTGTCATCAATCCGATACGGAGAGTACCAAAATATCTCCAAGTTCTCATTACCAATTTCATGCCTAAGAATTAAATATATTTCCCATTGCTACACTTTAAGAAATTCCAGCTTTAAACACTCGCAAAGCAATGTAAGTGAATAGTTTATCCTTATTTATCAACATTTTTCACTGAGTTTTGTTCTTCGGCCAAGACACTTTCTTTCAGTGTATCCACCTACCAAGGAAGCATCGCGGCAACATCAGTGCAAAAATCTATTAAAAAATTATGGGTTAATTCTGTCGGATTTATGGAGAGCAAAGTTGCCTCAAGTTGCTTTCAGCGTTCAGCGTTCAGCTTGTGAGGCAAACAAATTGTCCACACGTGAGACAATCAAAGTGGCATAAACAAGGCGCGGCAAGCAGATACGTAGAGAGGGGAGGGGGCAGGGGGAGGCATGTCGCCAGGAAAAAAGATGGGACAAAAACTGCAAATGGCAATCGATGATTTGCGAGCGGGTCGACGCAGCGGGGCTGCCGACGAACGGACGAAGGGACGAACGGACAGGCGGACGCATTTTGGCGTTAACGTATGCGTCCCTGGGGCCCCATCGATAAGGAAGGACAATGTCGGAGTGGAACCGGCTAATTCCATTATGCAGCTTTGACTGAGCGAACATTCAGCTCTGCGTTGCTAAATGCAAATTGCAAGTTCAAGTTTGCTTTTGTTACACACAAACACACACACACACACACACACACACACACAGACACAGAGACACGTGTATCGTGTATCGAGTACTATTTTTGCAATCGTTATCGAAATGCGCCCCAAGCTGAAAAAAAGAAATGAAAACAAAACAAGAAAAGAAACAGGAAGCCAGGGCTCGACCTTCAATTGACTGATGGCCACTAATTAACTAAGCTTACGGGGGTGCTTTCAATGAGCAGCAATTGGGGAGAGGGGGTGGAGTTGGAGGCGATTCTGCTGCTGGTCATGTTTGTCAGGAAAATGTCCGTTGGACTCGCTTTTTGCGGCTGGCGTGGGAACCACTTGAAAATCAAATCAAGCGCTCAACTGTAAATCACAATAAATAATAAAAAATAAATAAAATAAACATTGAGCGGAGCAAAAGAAGAGTGCTCTGACTGGCAGATACCCTGTACCACAGCTCAAAAGCTATAATAACTGATTAATTATCTATGAGCTCTCTTCCTCTTCTAATATCTGGCAATATCCGCAACATATTTTAGTGGATTTGTGTCCAAATTCATCACATAGGGTATCATGCTTAGCTTAAACATTTAGCATGGTTACAGGGTATTCAGAATATATAATGGAAATCAAAATACAATTGGGCAAGCTTGAGGGTTGTGTTCTCTCTCTTTCTCTCTCGGTCTGTCTCTCTCTCTCTCTCTCTCGCTGGTCACCCTTCATATCATATTTTTCACTTCATTGTGTTTTGGACGAAGGCAGCTCCTTTTGTTTGCCTCCAATGCTGCTGGGCGCTTTTGTCAAATGTCGAGTGTGTCCAGCCAGCCAGCCAACCAGCCAGCCAGGAGGAGGATTACCAACAATACAAGCATAAACTGAAGGCTATTCAGAGGGGGATTGGGGACTGGAGTGGGGGCTGGATTACAAGTACTCTAGTGCACTTGTACAGTTTATGACGCGTCGCTTACGCAATCGCATCGCTCGAATCTTGTATCTCGGCGCTGACAAAGCACTGTCCATTTGGCTGGCTGACTGGCAGAGCTGACTTGCCACAGCTATGACTCTTGCCACATTTGGTCAGAGTTTATTAGAGGCGTGGGGAATCACAGAATAACAGCACCTTTCCACAATTCCATTTGTCGAACGAAATGCTATCGGCTATCGGGATTTTTTCTTTTTATCAAAATACCCTGTATCTCTGACATGAATACAAATTTTGTTTTTGTCTATTTAAATTACAAAATGTGTGAATTTTCTGTAACCGCACTCCAAAATTCAATTCTAAAAATAAGTCTTGGTTTCTCATAAGATAATTCAATAGCAAACGGAGTTATTCTTTAGCTACAGGGTACCTGCTAGTCAAACACTCACTGCTCAAGTTTCTTACTAAATATAAAAGCTGCAAATATCTATAAATGCGATTCGGATAAATTCATTGAATTTTCAGGCCGATCAAAATCTTAAAACCTATTCAAAAACAAAGTTGAGCTCATTACAGGGTGTCCTTTCGTCTCAACCATGCCTCCATTCGGTGCTCAACATTTTCTACGCCTTTGTGAATTTTTTCCGTTATTTAGTTGTTGTTGTTGTTGTTGTTGCTGTAGTTATTTTTCTCAACGTTTTTGGCATAACATTTGCCATTCTTTTGTTGTGCGCTGACACATTGAGCTGAACCCGAACCCGAACCCGAACCCGCACCTCAGCCTGAACCCAATCCCCAATCCACAACTCTAACTGTACCCTTATGAGTGCTTATTCTTATGGCCAGCTTATATGGCATTGCTGTGTAATAAGACGGAAATAATTTGTGTTGTTGTCTATTTTTTTTCTTCGCTTTTCCTCCATCTTTTTTTTCCTCTCTCTTTTTTGGCTCCCTTTTGTTGTCGCTGCTGAAGTGTAAACAACAACACATCATCCAATCCCAATGCGAAGAATCCGAATCCCCGAATGCAGCGCAAATTGTTGACTAATTTTGCGCCATTAACTCAGATGGGACACAATCGTTATAATAATCGCTATCGATACTTCCCATTCGAAATGGGTATTTCCTGTATTATTCGCCAAACGGAAATTATTATATTTACCTCATTTTTTTTGGGTCTTTGGAATGTGGAAAGTAGAAAATTGTGGCATCCTAATAACATTTACAAACATAATAAACTAGATACAAGATACGATAATAAACATTATTTGAACTCGAAGTAAGAGTGATAATAAAATATAACGTATAAGAGCGAATATTACAAGATTGTCGTTTTAGACCTTTTGAGACCGTATTTTAAAATTTTCTAATGTTTTTGTGTATTTTCAACAAATTTTCTTAAAATTATTTCTGTTTCCTGGCTAAGTAATAAGTATTCCAAATTTATGAAGATATATTGCAATAGAGACGGATATTTCGATGCCACTACTTTTATACCGATTATTCCAATGGCAGCTATATAATATAATACAAATATGTTAATAATCATTAAGCGTTCCACACAAGAACTCATCTTCGACCAATTGTTTTAATGATATATGACAAATT
Source organism: Drosophila mimica (assembly GCA_037043585.1). Lineage (NCBI taxonomy): Eukaryota > Metazoa > Arthropoda > Insecta > Diptera > Drosophilidae > Drosophila > Drosophila mimica. Next base: position 1,229,989 of record JBAMBE010000576.1, on the reverse strand, counting down.
AACCCGATCCCGCCGATTATATTCAAGAATGCATTAAAATAGCTTTAAAATTGATGGACTTCTTTACATACAGACAGACAAAAACAAGAAAATAGCTGATGTGATCCGAGGCGCCTCTTTCATTTTTTTTTTGTTATCTGCAAGGAAAAATTATAGTTCCTTAGAAAAAGCAGCTATTTTTGATTATTTGTTCTACACAAATCAGGGCTGATTCATGGATGGAAATGTATGGCAGGTACTATACTATATCTACTATATATATACTATATAGTAATGAGCCCTGCCGACCTTGAAGGCAACTCGTGTCTCTAATTGAACGCTTTCAGCACAAAGAAATTGACATCTGAGGGCGGTGCCTAGCACCTCGCATGCAAGGACTACCCCGATCGGTGGGAAGGGCGAAGGGGAGATTGGGGTGGGTGCATGGACTAGTCATGAATTGGTATCTCCATCTAAAGCTGCGTGTAGCCGCGTTATTTTGGTCGAAATTGTGGCAAAAACAGCACACAAAATTTGATTTGCACTTTTTGGCCAGCATATGTATGAGTGTGTGTGGATGTGTGTGTGTGTGCGAGTGTGTGTGTGTGTGTGTGAAAATACAAATAGACGTTGATTGCTTTGTTGATTTGTTTGCGGTTGCTGCGCCGCGTCAGTTTGTGGATGGGGGAGGGTTGGGCGGTGTATTATTTTAGGGGGCGTGACAAGCGTCAAATGTTAGACGGTTAGTTAGTGGCCCGTTGTTGGGAGCGGGCTTACAACTGCTGGGAGAGGGGAGCGGAAAGAGGGGGGCGCAGACCCAAAATGGCAATCAATGCACACATTGATGCAGTCATTTGCGCCTGCCAAAATAATCGAAATCAGCAAAAAACATTCGCCCAAACACATCCCCCCCTCCAAAAAAGACACATATGCAGACGGTGCACAGTGGAACAAGTGTTAAGTTTGTTCTAACTAAATTATAAGCTAAATGAAATTCATATTTATTGTTTCTATTCTGCATTGCAGTCGGAAACAACCTTCCTTTTCTATATCGTTTGGCAAGAAGCAAAGAAATCTGTTTATCTATATGTTCTATAACCTATGACAATATTTTTTTTTAGTTTGCTTGGATACTTGATATTTCTGCCTCACGGTAGACAGTGTGTGTGCTCGGTGGCAACCCTTTTTCCCTTTTTTTGTGGCCCAGGCCTGCAAAATATTTATTGAAATTTTATAAATAGTGGGATCAGACAACGAAAATTCAAGTCTGTGAAGCCGAAAAAATACGAGCAAAAATACACACACAAATATATATATATATATATATATATGTGTGTATATATATCGGAGAGACAGAAACAGGCACACTCATAACGGGAACAGTCGACAAGGGTAGCTAATTTCGTACGATAAGCTTGCCGTGGCACGACACTAACCCCCACCCCTCAACTACTCCCCCCAACTTTTGCCACCCATTTGAAGCGCTACAGTTTTTAGTTTGCCCCATTTTAGCCCACTTGCCCCAACCCCCGCGCTGAATTGTATGCTACACATTTGCAGTTTTGTGTTGTTATCTGCCGCCGTACCGTAGACCGTTCTAGTTTGTGGCAGCGGGTAGCGGATAGAGGGTAGGGTTGGTAGTGCTGGTACGGGTGCGGATGGTGGTGGTGGCTAGCCGGTGCCGGTCGTCGTTTTTGGTCTCGGATATTAATGCATCATGGGCATTGTAAAATGTTCGTTAAGCTGCTGGCAAAGGCAACTACGTTGCCAACTACTACAAGAACAACAGCAACAACAACAACAACAACAATGAGACGTCTGCTACCATAAAATTGCGACGACAAGCACATGCCGGGTGTGTGGGGTTGTGTCAAACCCCCCGTTGATGACTTGGAGTCTGGGGGTTTGGGGGTTTGGGTGGTTACGTTACGACGTGGCGACGCTCGCGCTTATGCGGTTTTAGCCCGTACAGTTGTGCCTCTGTCAGACAAAAGCAGCTACGGAGACCTTGCCCAAGCATCTCAGTCGCGTTAGCCAGATTTAAGCCAGCCCATATACCATACACGGTACGTACACCAAGCACCGTACACTGCACACGACACCCCACCTCGCCCCAGATCCCTATGCCGACCCAGGCAAATGCCATTACAACTACTTATGGCCGTCACTGTTTTAAAATCAAAAGTCGCTGGGCACGAGGTTTAACTTCAGCTCAGACTTACACACACATATATTTTTGGGTGTGTGTGTGTGTGGAAGGTCCTGATCAGTGCAGTCCACAAGCTTACGGACTGTAGGCTTTATGAAAATAAATTGTGCTTTATGCTCGATTATTACCGTAGACTTATTGGACTGAAGCGCTCTAAATGCGTGCAAAAGGGGTTATGCAACCTCCCCCACACCACCGCCACCCCTCAGTCATCTCTTAGAGTTGGGGGCAGCTGTGGCAGCCATGTGTGTGCGGTAGTCCTGGTGTCCCGTCTTCTCTCAGATGCTGGCTTTTGTAATTGTTAAGATTTTGTTACTTCAATTTATTGTTGCTCCCATACGACCTCACAAGTGTGTGTGCCTGTGTGTGTGCTGTCCTTTCCTGTGCACACATACGAGTGTGTGTGTGTGTTGTCAGGATGAGCTTCATAAATATATATATATAGATATATACATATCTGCCTTTTTGGGGGTAATTTGCATTTCACGTTTCGGTTTTCGGTTTCGGTTTTCGGTGCGGCTGCACTCAAATGATTCGTGATTATGCGCAAAGTTGTTATAGTTCCTGATTAGAAGCCCATCCACCCAAAACTGAGTGTTCCCCCTACCCCTACCTACCCTCCACCCACACGCTCGCTCTCTTAAGGTCCACCCAAGCACCTGTGTGTGTGTGGGTGTGTGTGTGTGTGTGTGAGTGTTTGGGGCAAGTTAAAGTCTTCACTTGATGGCGACCCTCACAACCTACGGTTTGACCTCACACCCAGATCGGCCATGCACTTAAACCCAAAGACAAACAAACTAGAAACGGGTAATTTTCCTATACGACGCATAATTGATACCCCCGGCCTATGGTGGGGAAGTAAATAGGGTATAAAATAAATATCATACAGTGGTGATTCTTATATACATACAAGTACATATACAACTTACATTTAGCTATAGAAAATAAAATTCAACAACTTGAAAATAATGATTTCACTATTTACATTTTTAATTCTTTTTCGATCTTGGAGTAATAATTATACATTTTTAACAAGCTGATTTTTCAATTCAAAACTTCAATTTTTTTTAGAAATCATTTTTGAATAAATTTGATTCATTTGAAGAGTAACTTCAATCAAGTCTGGTATTTTCTGACATGCATCGTATCAATCTAGTGTTACTTGAATCAAATAAGTCTATTGTAAGTTGACAGCAACCCATTCAAATGTGCCGCAAACCTGCACCGCAAGCTTAATGAGGAAGTTAAAGTAAGCGCTATTGGGTTAAAGTCTATCAGAAGCATACATATATAATTAAGCCCTTGCGATTCACCGGAAGGGGACCTTGGCTGAGGGTCCTAGGGAGGGGGGCACAAAACAAATGCAGCGCTAAGAGTATAAAATTAACAACTTCATTGATAGGCTGACCGCCAAAAAAGGGCTAACAATTATATGAATGAAGCGGTGAAAAGGGGCACCCCACCCCTTGTGTGTGTGTGTGTGTGTGTGTGTGTGTGACCCCCAGTGCCCACTGGGGGTTAGTCGTCGTCGTTGTGGCGATAATGGTGCGTGACCACGCATCAGCAACGATTTTGTCCGGGATTCTCCACTCAGCGAGCAGCAGGCTCCCCCATTCCCCATCCAAAAGCCAACAATAACCAAACCAAACCAAACCAAGCCAAGCCACCTGAACTGACATTTAGCCGAGCTGACGAGTTAATAACCCTTTTTAGCGGGCGTGTGAATATAGACCTGGCACTGCGGACACGCGACTCACTGACCGTGGGGCAAGCCTGGCAAGGAAGGGGAATGTGGAATGGGGGAATGGGAAGGGGTGTTCAATGTGAGGTGACCAGGGTCAGGGTTATGGCCGTGGCCAGCTTAAGTGGCTCGAACGCCCTTTTTGGCATGTGAGCTGCATTGCTGCTGTGAAGGGGCAAGGATATTGGTGGGGGGCCAATGAGGAAAGGGTAAAACGGGGAAAGCAACGGCAACTTCGAATGAACACCAGAGAAAGGCTTTCTTTAAACACGCCGAAGACAACACACACTTGCTGACCGAAGTCAACCTGCCGATATCTAAATTTCACTATGAGGTCGATCGATTGTTCCTATGTAAGCTATATGATATAGTTTTCCGATCTTATTGTTTTATTGTCTAAATGTGACGAGCGTTAAGTGAGCTGGATTGGTTTATCCTGGTAAACAACTGACCAATTATTTCTATGGCAGCCGACTGCGACACATAAGCTGTCCGGATACATTTCAAGTTTTCGTATTTAGAGGCGTTACAAACGCCACTAGAAAGGCTTAATACCCTTTGCAAGGGCACAGAGAGTGAAGTAAACCCGTTGGCAGCAGGCGCATCGGTTAATTGAATGGAGTCACGTGATGTGAATAACAATAATTGATATCAAGAAACGCGCACCATCTAATTGACAAGTGAAGGAAAAGCAAGTTCCCTTACCACCACCACCACCAACATCACCACCCCCTCCCCCTCCCCCTCCCCGCCATCCATCAACCGACCTAGACTCATGTGTGTGTTTGTCTTTGTGGACGTCTTTTTTTTGTTTTTGGTTTTTGTTTTTGTTTTTTTAATATTGCATGAGCGAGTCGTCGTCGAGCATTTAATTTGCTTCTATTTGCATTTGCACTGGTCAGCTTTGAGCCTCACCAAAAAAGGTCCCAATGCCCCAGCTCCAACCCCAAACGCCCAAGCAGCACCCAATGTTGCCAATGCTGTCGTCGCCGGAGTCGTCGTCGTCGTCGTCGTCGTCAAAGCGACCGCAGTCGAAGATCTTAAAGAATTTTGTAAGACGACGTGCAGCCAAAGTAAAGCAAACTAAAAAGCGGCTACAAAGCAAAAGCAAAACTGCAACTTGCGGCCACAACACGCTCCCTGCCCCCTCACTGGCTCCCTTCTAGCCCCTAAACCTACGGCTGACCCTGGCTGGTAAGTTTTGTGAGCCAAGAAATCCAAAACCACACTAAAGACGCCAAAAAGATGTAAAGACACAAACGAAAAACGAACCCAAAAACCAAAAAGGAATATATGAACTACTTTCCTCTCACTCTCTCTCTCTCTCTCTCTGTCTCTGTCTCTCGCTCTTTGTTGCTATTACTCCTTTCATTTTCTCCAATCTGGTATTTGAAATGCTCGTCCTGTATGCATTTCCCTTTGGCCATCTTTGTTTTTTCTTTTGCCACTCTGCGGCTGTTTGCTTTCATCGTCTATTACGACACCACACACACACACACACACACACATACCTATTTATTGAGAGTGTGTGTGTGTGTGTTTTTGTGTTTTTGAGGGTTTAAGTCTAAAGACATTTTTAAGGCCATTCGTGTGGTTGATGCGGCACTGAGATTTCCGTGCAAATTGCAAGGATAAAATTTCATTTCAATTTTCCAAATTGTTGCCTTAAATTGTACAACAAACCCCTTCCCTCCCCTCCCTCCGCCGACGCCGCCACCCATTTCTGTCTCCCACCCAAAAAGTTGACCATACAAGGATCATGATCCCAGACCCAAGAGTGCAAGTGGTCAGTAATCCCCCAACGCAATTCCTATACACACATATACACACACATATACACACACATATACACACACATATACACTCATGTACATACATATACGCACATACACATACATAAATTTAAATTTCTGCTTATTTTCTTGTTCAACATTTGAAATTCATTTTCTTCATCTGCAAATTTAGGTAATTAAAAACAGGAAACTTGGCTTTTTTTATGCACGCTCCATTTTACAAACTGCCATCATCCAAATTTCACTATAAATATAAAAAAACCTAACACTTTTTCCTATTGGAATTATATGAGCAGTTCGATCTCAGTGATTTCTTGTGGAACTGCTGGGAGTGCAATTTGCTTGCACAACAGATGAACTTGGTCTGGTTCTTCATACAAGATCTCATATCTCGAGCGATCGCTCTTATGCTAGATATATGCATAGTATATATTTTATTATTTAAGGGATACCTTAAGGATATTCATTGATATGTTTGAATGTAAACTTGTGCATCTATCTTCGATCGATGTCTTTCGATGCTCTGCAGATATCGATACTCTACTGATATCGCTTCTGACTCGATTACTTTCAACTTCAGCTTCAACTGGCTGATTGGATTCCAGCGCATTTTTGTGATTGCAACCTTTGTGGAAAATTAGAATCGCAATCACAATCAATATTTTAAATCGTATTAGGCGAATTTGTTTACTTTTATTATTTGGCATTGCGATTCGTTGCGTTCGCTTAATTTGATTCCCAGCTTGCTAGCTCATCCCACTCCAAGCCATCTCTCCGCGCCTCATCTTGCCAGCTGTCAGTTGCATGGTTGCCACTTGCCGGTTGCCAGTTGCCAGTTGTCGGTTGTCGGTTGCCTTCCCCACAAGCACTCTCCACTCGCCGTTGCGAGTACATCAGGTAAATTGCTTCACTCATTTGCATGCCTTTAAGGGCAACAGACTCACGCACAACAACACTGCCCATCCCATCCCATCCCATCCCATCCCATCGCATACCATCCGCTCCAATTCCATTCCCTTTCCCCTCCCCCATCAACAGCAATATTCATTCCCATACAGTCAACAGCAGCAGCAGCAGCAGCATGAACAACTCAATAAAACTGATTATCGCAAAATTGCAAATTAAAAATTTTCAACTCGCTTTTCTTTCTTTTTTCTTTTTTTTTTGTCCGTCCAACGAGAGAGGGTCGTGATTTCACGCATATGTGACCAGATTCGATTTGCACTCGCAAATCGCATAATTTGCTTACACGCTGCATACCTGATTCTCATCCACATCCTGCAGGACCTGCCCTCACACACACACACACACACACACACACCCACAACCACTGCCCTGGCTTTGTTTGCCCTTATTAAATTTCGCCAATTTTTTCGCAATATTTTTTATGCCCGCTAAGCGAATTAAAATCCAACGAAACGAAATCGCGGCTAACGATTCCGAGTCGCTTTTTAACAAAAGCAAAACAAAAAAAAAACGTATAATAAAAAACACACAAGTGTGTGTGTGTGTGTGTGTGTGTTAGAGTGTGTGTGTCAGTCAAAATAAACAAGTTTGTGTCACTGCAGAAATTTTCATTTAATTTGTTTAGCGATGTTGGCAGCAGCAGCATAAGGACAAAATGCCTATCTACTTAGCCGAATACTAAATACCCTAAATAATACCGAGTTTTAATTCGAATTTGACAAGCAAATAATCTTCCGATTTATTCATTATAAATATTGATTTTAGGTCACACATATTCTTATTATATCAAATTATATCTAATTATATCAGTTGGCTCAATTGGTTCCTTAAAGAATGCCGAGTTCAGGTTGCAGACCCGCTTGATCATCCTGTAAAATATTGTAAATTGTTCTCAATCGATTTTTCTAACATACTGTAATAAAGAAATGAAAATCTTGAGAAACATTCACATTTGTTGCGATTGTTGCGGAAAAGGTGTTTTTTTTTTTTAAATTTAAAATTGCATTGAAGGTCTACAAAATAAATTCCAAAAATTATTTAATTTGGTATATGTATATTAATCAGAAATTTTCGTCAATTTTAAATTTCAAAATATTTAAATATATCTAAATAATAATAATAATACAGAGCTAGTAGCTATTAGAAGGGAATGAAACAGATTTTTTGCACATAAAAATGATCGCATTAAATGAATTTAGTTAATATACAAAAAGTTAATTTTATAATTAATTTTGATAACAGCAAAAGGATTTTGATAACAACAATGAGGCACAAGGAGTCCGTCTGTTGTTGGCGTTGTTTCCGATGGCTATTTTGGATGCATTGGTGTCAAGTGACAAGTTCGCTTTGGAGTTAATGAACAATCTGACAGGTGCACAGGATTAGGCATTATTTACACTTGACAGGCAGCTTGTGACACCATTTGAATATGCCTCAACAAAGGGTATACGATGTAGGGGGGGGGGGGGAGGTTCATTCGCTGGCAGACAAAAGGTGCGCAGCGGAAGTTGCCCAAACGCCCAACGGAAGCAGAACATCATCCACAGCAACAACAACAACAATGCGAATGAGATGTGGAGCTGCGGCTACTGAACCTGAAAAGTGGTTAAATTACAAATTATCCACGGCAGCTGCCACACGAGGCAACAACAGCAACAACAACCAATCTGGGCCATATTGTGAAGCCTGCTTTGGAGCCCAGCAAAAATATGAAGAATTATGCGGCACGTGGGACGCTGGCAACGAGTAGAGTGGTGCTGGTGGTGGCGGTGGCGGTGCTGGTGGAGAGAGGGTTTTCGAGAAATCCTTGTTCGGTTTTCTGCGGCCATAAATCAAGCATAGACAGACGCAGGCTGCTCCATAATTCAAGACTGGCCCACTCTGGTCTGCCCTGCCCCGCCTTCCGCTAGCACCCTTATCAGCAACCCCCTTATCAACCACTCGTAGCCCCCGTCCAGCCCAGCTGTGCACAGGTGCTGCCTTTCAATTTACACATGTGAATTAAGGTTTTAAAATTGTTGCGACAAAAAGAACAACAACAACAACAAGTACAGCAACAGCAAAAAACGCACCGCCAGCAAAGCTGACATTGGGTCCGAGTCCAAGTTCAAGTCCGAGACAGGCGAATAATTCATTGTCAAGCCCATGTGGCCCACCCGACGGAGTCAAGCACAACAACAGCAGCAACAGCAACAACAACAAGTAAAGATTAACCTGCCACAAAGCGAGCCGCAGCTTCAGTGCACAAACAGACCCACACCCACAGCCACACTCGTGCCCCGAATGGCAGCAGCACCTCTCACTCCAAAAAGAAACACGTTCGCCGCCTTTTGGTACTTGGTCCTTGTAATCGATTTTTGATTGAATATTGGTCTCTCTCCCGTTGGCAACACACCCTTCCAGTCTTACCATAACTGTGGCTCTTTATAACCGTAACGCAACCGTACCCCCCACACACTGCTGCCCTACCGGGTACGGCGGCATGTTGTCACACACATGTCGCTCGTTATAAATTTTCCGCCTTTTCAAATATCAATAACTGTAAATATTATGAACACGTTCGCTTATGGGCTTAGCCAGGGCTTCCTTCTGCTTCTGCTTCTTCTTTTTCCCTTTTTTTATTTGGGTTGGTTGCTGCTGTTTCTTTATTTCATGGCCCTACCGCAGCCAGCACTACCCCACCTCATTCTGGCCTTGGCCATCCCCAGAGCGTTTGTTTTTGCTATTTATTTGCCCCTTTGACATGCAACATTCGCGTGTAGGTGTGTGTGCGTGTGTGTGTGCAAAAATACAATGGGCACACATTCAGCAAGAACACGGTAAATTCAAGAAGGTGCCACATGTTTATAGACTAGTTTCGATTGATCATCAATCAATTTCAATTAATACTGAACAAATTAAAGTTAAGTTTTTTAAATTAATATTCGCTGATTTGTTTGTTGAGTTAAGCCACAATTGCATCAATTTCAAATAATGCCATTTTTCCTAAAATTTTAGTACAAAATTTCGTGTGATTTTTTAATATTATTTTTACGTTTCAAAAACGCTGTTCTATTTAAACAATTTTCTCAAAATATAAGAAAACTGCTTTGACTAATCACATTTGGTCAGTTAAATGAAGTGACTTACATTCGACATTAATCCACTCAGAATGATATAAGAACATTTATTATCACCTTACCTGAAAACCACTTAACTCCTTATGCACTGCATTTATTTCAGCTTCAGTTTTCTTTTCAAAGTTTCCCTTACGATTTTCCTTTACACTTAACTTAACCCTTGATCTATTTTACTTCGCAATTCCCATTGTTCGACCCTTTTGTTGTGCACCTTTAAAGAGCTAAATTAGCCCAGGGTGTGTGTGTTTTATCGTATGTGGCACAGTTGACTTTAACTCTGTCCCAGTGTTGCAAGTTGCTCCCCTGCCCTAGAATAACACCCACCCCCGACCCCAGCTCACATCCACCATCGCACAACGTGGCCGCATAAATCCAAATATGATCACTTCATAATTTGACATTGATAGATGAGTCGAACAGAAATCGAACCGTAAAGGGGTAAACAACAACAACAGCAACAACAACAATAACAACAACATCAACTGGCACTCAATCATGCACACACACACACCCAACACACACACCCAACACACACACACACACAGACACACATGTCAGCCTGGGCGTATTATTGATAAAAGGGGTAAGGGGCCTTGACTGTGGCTCAGTTTTTGTGTGGTCTGAGTTTGGGTTTTCTGGTCCGCTTGCCGAAACTGAAAATACCCTGGAAAATAAACAAACAATAAAAATATGGCTTATTATGGAATTCTAATATCACATTTACATTATTAGTTATTTTAATCGAGTCTTTAAATCTGATAATCTTGATAAACTGGAAATGAAAAACAAGTTAAATTTGTAAGTTTGCTGGATACCCTATATAAATAACAGGGTATCTGCCAGTTAAGCTAAACATCTCTTGTTGTATTTCTTGGGTTCTGGGGACAAATTTTTTGTAGTCTTCCGCATAACGGTGCTTTTGATGGCTGTTTGATTTCTTGTTTTCCAGCGATTGATATTTTATCGTCTCCGCTGTGTGTTGGGTGAGTGTGTGTGTTTGGCGTGTGTGTGTGTGTGTGTGTGTGTCTTGGGTGTGTGTTGTGCTTTCGTCAGCGTTACATGTGGTTGCTTAATAGATTTTTTATGATCTGTTTGCATTTATATTCCATTTTTTTGCTTTTTACTGACTGCCTAAAGGGTTACAACTGGCAATTGGCAGGGGTTGCAACCTCTGCGGCTGGAATCGATGCGAATAGTGAGCCAAAGTTGTTGTTGTTGTTGTTGTTGTTGTTGCTGTTGTTGTGGTTGTTGTTGTTGTTGTTTTGAGTTTTGTTTTGTTCAGTTTAGGCTTTGGGTCATAAGCTTGTTCGACAGTTGGTTGTTGTTGTTGTAATTCAATTACATGCACATGAAATGTAAGCGAGCAAATACTGTTAATGATCCACCAACACAACTACGCCCAACACCCACACACACACACGCGATGTATGTGTGCGACAAGTGTTGCTTTCATCATCATCATCATCATCATCATCATCATCGTCGTCGTCGTCGTCAATGTCTGCATCGTTGGGGAACTCAAATTAAGTGTAACTGCAGGTCAAAACGTGCATCGAGGTTCAATAAGCGAACCCCCCCACAACTCCCTTCCCTCCTCTCCATCCCAGCCAACTCTTGGCCATAAGCCCAGTGGCGCTTAGGCAGACACACATATCGCCCCCGCACCCCGCAAAGGGTTAATGGCAGCTAGGACACGACAGGCAAACAATGCAGCCCCAAAGCTCCCGGTTACCGTGTTTTGTTATGTGGGAGGGGGGACTGACTGGTGGGTGGTGGGGGGTGCTTGGGTCACAGAGGGTAGCAGAGGGTTACACCCGGTAGCCCTTGAGCGTCATAAATTAACCCTTTTGTTAATTGATACAAATACAATTAATGTGCATATGAGTGTGTGTGTGCGTGTGTGTGTATGATTGTGCGTGTGTGTGTGTATGTGTGTGTGCGGCCACTTAACGGTAACTAAGCAAACAACAACAGCAACCTTCTATGAAACTTGAAAGGCAGCCAGCGTGACGGTGCCGCAGCGACGACCATTTGATTGCAATCCTAATTATTGCTTAAAATAATTAACATTTCAATGTGTAATACAACACAAAGAGCACACACACACACACGCACACACACACGCACACACACACGCACACACATGCAGAGAGGAATACAGGACAGTCGCCACAAGATTTGCATAAATGCAACAATACGTTTTCGAGCCCCTCTGTTCGTCTTTATTATTTAAGGCGTGTGTGTGCCGGTCCCAGCGTGTGTGTGTGTGTGTGTGTGTGTGTGTGTGTGTGTGTGTGTCGACAGGTGAGTGCCAACTGGCGAGCCATCTTCAAAATGCTGCACCGTGGGCAACAGCCAAAAGGAATCGTTGCCTGAATCCATTTAGAGAAAAAGTAAATCTCAAGAAAGGACTTACGAAAGGGGGAAGGAGTTAAATTCAGATTTCCTTCCCTATTCCTTTTTAGAAGGCTGGGCTCCCACTTGCCTGCATATAATAATTGTTAACGGAAATTTTAAGTCTTTAATCTGGGAAATTGGATATTTTGTTGCTTAACAAATTTTGGCACTAAAAAGGATCCTTACGGACAAAAAAGTAGGCATTTATTTATGTATGGAGTTGAGCAACACTCGGACACAGTTTTTGGAGAGTTCGAAAATTTTTCAAAGATTTTCCTGAAAACACTGAACGACAATGTTGACATATAAATTAGTTAATTATTAAGCTTTGACAAACAACTGAAGCAGTCTCCATTTATATAAAATTCTAAAACGAAAGATCCTGTGCTGAATTTTCACTTAAATTAATGAATTCACTTAATTAATTAATTAATTAAATTGTATAAGAATTATTTTTTTTACTTTGCATAGAATTGCTTTGCTTTCGAATCTGTAGTTTTAAAGAAAAGGAAAAGCAAATTGATATTTTTCAAGTTACGTAAGCTTGGAAGTGATTCTCAACCGACTTAAGATTTCAAATATAGTCCTCATTAAGAGGCTTTAATTTTGTAATTTCGAACCACTGTGTTACAGTTAACGGAAATGTAGCGCAAAGTTGGCAACGCTCTTGTCCGCGACCGTTGTCCACTTCCAAGTTGAACTTCGAGTCCGTTCGATGTCCATGTCTACAGTGTGTGTGTGGGTGTGTGAGTGTATGTGTGTGGGCACTTCGCTGCCCGGAAGTCGTAATTACCATGTAGTGGTACCCGTGATACCCGCTATAACCCTGTCCCTCCCCCGCCACATTTGGCCCGTTGACCAGGCCTAAAACAGTGGACCGCAAACTGAAACTGAAACCTAAATGTGAAATGCATGCAACAAAACAAGGAAATTAATGTACTTGCCAAACACACACACACACACACACGCACACACACACATGTGTTTACTTTTGCATTTAGGCGCTGCGTGGAAGGGCGGGGGCGGAGTGGGCGTGTCCATTGTGGCGACCACTTCGTTTTAATGGGCTCGCTTGCTGGTCTATTATTAAATGTGCTGCATCTTATTATTAGCTCAAATGAGTCAACAACTCCTCCCCCCGCCCCCCACAAGACCCAAGCCTTTGCTTTCTTCTTGGGGGCAGCGCTTCGAATTAATTATAAAGATCGAGCAAGTCGCCTGTTTCACGCCCCAACCCCCTTCCCCCCCAACCACACTGTGTGTGTGTCCATTAATCTATTAATGCAGCAAAACTCAAGCCCATATTCGGGCAGGCACTTGAAGTGGAAAGGAGTCCTTTGACTTCTCTGGCCTGTGCCAAAAGATGAGCCCAAATCTCGCCCCGAACGCATTTCCGTTTCCGCTTCAATGGCGAACCAGCGCCAGAGCCAATGCCAGTGCTCAACCATCCACAGAAAAATGCTCGCCTCAACTGTCAGTTAGCCAGAAAATACCCTCTCTTCAGAGCAGCAGCAGCAGCAGGAGCAGCAGCAGCAGCAGGAGCAGCAGCAGGAGCAGCAGCAGGAGCAGCAGCAGGAGCAGGAGCACCACAAAATGTGCTTATGCCGTGTGCAGATTGGCAGAAGTTTGGAACGAATGGCGGTAATGACTTTTCATTCTCGCCCAGATAACGCCAAAAGCGAACGCCCAACAAAACAGCAACAGAACCTGCAGCTGGCAGGCCCTTGCCACTGCCACAGCCACTGGGCTGCACTCAGAAAAACAAAAAAAAAAATAAAAAAAACAAAACAATTTTTTCTGCTGGCTTGAAATTATTTTTAGCCATACGAAAAAAAAAGAATCTCATAAAAATAAAATGTCTTCTTTACTCCAAATAATATGGGAAAAGATAAAATTGTTTATGAAATATTATATTATATATTAATGTATATATTAACTATCTAAAATTTAATTCTTAAATACATGTGCAGATTAACGAAAAAATAACAAATTTTTTAATTATGGGCATTTAAACACTTTTCAATTTGCAATTTGTTTTACTACAATAAAAAAAAATGCAGCTTGAAATTAAGAAATAAGCAGGATGCTTAATGAAAAAAATACTTAAAAATTAGAAATAAGCTGAGCGGCAATTTAAAGAGTGATTTTTTTTCGAGTGTGCCTCGTGGTTGTGTGGCAAGGGGTCGGGTGCGTCAGTCCGTCAGTCAGTCAGTCAGTCAGTCAGTCAGTCATTCAGTCAGCGCTCATTCAGTTTTAGGCAATCGGTTTTCGACTCCATAATGAACGCAATAAACGCAACCAAAATATTTGGAAGCTCCACACGGCGACCGAGAAACTAGCAAATGATGGGGAATGAATGGGTTCTGCAAGCGTAACTCCTAAAAAACATACCCTCCCCCCACCTCCTTCGCTTTTAAGCCAAAAACCCAAACCCAAACCCAAACCCGAAGCCAAACCCGAATCTGAGTCTGAGTCTGAGGAATGCCCATTTGGAATAGTTTTGGGCTTCTTCTGGACGCGCGCGTTTCGCGTTTTGTGCGCTCAACCGGAAAAAAGGGGCAAGCAGCAAGTAGCAAGTGGCAAGTGGCAAGTGGTGCTGCCTGCAGTTAGTCATAAGGCACAGGACTCACACAGACCTGGTGGGTTGGGGTGGTGTGTAAACGTTTTGTAGTGCGTTTGTTGCCATTTCCGGGTCTGGGAGGCATGTGGCACGAGAGAGAAAGTCCCGGAGACGGAGACGGTTACGGGCAAAACGGCGTCGCTGTCTGCTACATTCACTCGGCCAGCCTGTTGTCTTCTATTTTGCATAGACAGGCAGTGGAATGAGTGATGAGGGAGGTGGGAGCTGGAGGTGGAGGTGGTGGATGGTGGGTGGTGCTTATGGGGCTGATGGGGTTAGGGCCGTCGCCATCGTCGACTAATTAACTGCGATTATTACGGTCATTACGTGGGATTTCCTTTGCGTAAACATCTTGAATTTTGGCACGACAAATGTTGTTGTTGTTGTTGCTGTTGCTGTTGTTGTTGTTGTTGACGTTGTTGTTACCAGTGCTGCTGTTGTCTTTTAGTATTGGCAAAAACAGGAGTTATGCCAGCTAATGGCTCTGGCTGCTGTCGTTCGCCTCGCAAACCTAACGAACACCGCCCAGCGCATTTGCGCCAACATTAAAGCAAATTAACCGCACCCCGTTCAGCAGCAGTCGCAGCAGTAACCGAGCCCCGCCCCTCTGCGCCCCGCCCCCTCCTCGTGCTTCGCGCCAAAAAACAGCGCCAAACCAGCCCCAAAAAGTCATTTGTTGTGCAATGTGTTCATGTGGCTGGCAGTTTAAAAACCAAAGCAAAAATCAATACAGACCCAAAGGATAACTTGCCGGGCCGCTACTATTATGCTGTGGGGCAACTAACGGGATGAGCATGCTCGAGATGGGGGTGGGGGTGTGGGTGTGGGTGTGGGTGTGGTGAGGAGGTTGTGTTTGGAGTAAGGGGCTGTACAACTTTCGCTGTCTGATTAGAGACACGCCAAGGCTAATGGTTATGATTGTGGTGGCCAAGATGACAGCGGCTTTTGGCTTAAAGTACTCGCCCCGAACTCGCTTCAGGCCCGGACGACCGCAAAGCCCGAAACATATATATATATGTATATATATATATATATATATATATTCCTTGAAGATGTCCTCTTGTGCGACGCGTCGCCCCAAGACATTATCCCAGTCCCACTGCCAGCCAACTGACTTGGCTAGAACGCTTTGGCTAAAAGGTAAATGTCTACATTCAACTACTTTCAACCTTTTCCTTAAGATTACTCAATTAATGCACTTTAATTTTACGACTCGCCACTCAACTGGGCTGCGTCTTTGTGTCTCAGTGTGTGTGTGCGTGTGTGTGTATGTGTGTTTGTGTGTGTTTGTGTGTGTGTGTGTGTGTGTGTGTGTGTGACTGTCTGTTAAAGTAACACTCGTTGGGCTTAGCTTAAGTCAAGTTATTTCTGCAGCTTAAGCACAATAAACTAATTCGACGAATTTCCTATTTATAAAATAAAAATAGCATAAAAAATTAAATAAAAACACTTGACTTAAGAAGAGAGACAATTGATCCCGTTAAAATATAAAACTGATTTGTATTTAAGCACAAACAATTTAAAATGATTATTTCTGATTTTATTTTGACTTACATTTTGAATGTAGCATTTATTTGTTAAGAGTTTGCTTAAAAAAGCGTACCCGGAAATGTCACATAAAAACCGTAGAAAATATATATTTGAATTTATTTTATAATTAGTGATTGGGCTAGTTTCTGCAATAAATATTTATTTAATATTTGTTTTTAAGTCGTTCTTTAAATAGAAACTATCTTAGAACTGACGAAATTTCTTTTATTTAAAATCTATGTTGCAAGTCCTTTCAATAAAGTGATCAAATGATGTATCGAAAATACAAAAATACCAAAATTGAGGATGTCCTTTAACTATTCAAATAATGCCTTCAACAAAGCTTAACACATTTTACAAGTTAAGTAAAATGATTTATCCTTGAAATAATCGTAGTACATATGTTTTATAGTCAGTCATATAAATATATATAAATTTGATCTGTAAATTTATATTAAATATATATAATAATAATCATAATAATGAGTATATAAATTCAGGTTCAGCTAAGTTAAACTAATTAAAACGTTATTAAAAAGTATTTATTTTAGAGTTTGTTTCAGTTAAATTCCGCTTTTTCTTCGCGTTTCCGCTTAATTCTCGAGTTGATGGGATTTTTATTTAAATGCCCGATAAACTTGTTTTCAGCATTATTATTTAAAACTGTTGCAGATAGAAACACACTTTAAAAAAAAAATGACTTCAATAAGCAGAAATTTGTTAAATATTGTTTAGGACGCTTTTGGCCAACTGCTAATTACCTTGCCACAGTTTGTGTATTAACTTTTCCAGTTGATTTGGTTCGATTAACAAATTGCAAACTAGTTCGCTTTGAGCGACACAAGCTCTGTCAACTCTGTGAAATTTGTTTGTATATATATACACACACACAAACACACACACACACACACTTAGACACACACACACACACACACACACTTAGACACACACACACACACACAGGGAATGCTTTGTTGTCTTTCGATGACGCTTTGCCTTTGGGCTCCGGCTAGTTTTCTAATCTAGTTTCGTTGTTGCATTCATTGTTACAGCAACGAACCAACGAATTCAATTAGCCAATGTCTTAAAACCCAAACACACACACACACACACACACACACACACACACACACAGACACACACACACATACACACAAAGATGCTACAGCAACAAATTGGCCAAATGCAAAATTGGAAATTCAAATCACTTGACTTTAAGGTCTGACATCAGGTAGACAGCAGCACTCACCGAGAGCGACAGAGACAGTTAGACTGAGTGAGAGAGAGAGAGAGAGAGTGCTGTGCTGTGCTGTAAAGTGGCCTGTCGCGACGTCAAAAAGTTGCCTTCAACTTCATAATTTCCATGCAACTGATATGAATTTCCATATTGACAGCCGGCAGTTGGCTGTCCACGTCTACTCTGGTGTCGTCCTGTACAGGCCTGCCTGCCACAGCAAGTTTTTCAACGTTTGTTTGTTTGCCTGTTTGTTTGTTTGTTTGTTGCTGCTGTTCAATTTTTTGGTGGTCCTCGTTGTTTTATGGCCAGCTGCCACTCTTCTTGGCATTTTTTCGGCGCTGTTTTTTTTTTTTTTGCATTCCTACCGCCAGCGGTTTTTTAATAAGCTGCTGCCCAGCGCCCCCCGAGAAGTACAAAGCAAATATAATAACTTGCAAGTAGCGTCTGTCTGTCCAGTCAGTCCGCAAAATAAAAAGCCCAAATACCAAAAACACAAAAAAAGAGCAACACGAGTCGAAGAAATGAAAGCCACGGCTCGATTTTTGATGATGACGCTGGGGTTTCCCTTTTTCATTTTCTCGGGCGTCGGAGCGTCTGCGGCTGGAGCACTAAGTAAACACCAATATTTTGTGGAGCTCATGTGGTTCACGGACAACATGCATCATAAACTGCAATATGGGTTATGCTTACAACAGGACACGACTTGGTTGGTGCGAGGGGGAGGGGAACCAAGGGTGAACCGGTATGGTCCGAAAATAAAGTTAAAGCAATTAATTTCCACAAAACAACCAATTAGCTCAAAAGTTTACCTTAAGTGTCTAAACACTCAACCAGTAGACAACAACGAACACCACACACACACACACTCGCACACACACACACACACACACACACACACGAAGTAGGAGGTGGTGGATGGTGTAAAGTGCAAAAACAAAAGGTTACTTGATTTTGACTATTTTGAATGTTTGACACTTTTTGGTTCAACTCGAACAACTTGGAATCTCAGCTCAGCTCTGCTCGGTGGCAAGGTGGCTGGGTGGGTCGGTGGTTCTGTGGCTATGTGGAGCAGCTTGTTTTCCTTGTAATGTCACATCCTGCTGAAATAATTTACCCAGCCAGCCACAGACACAAAAGGAGTGAAAGGCTGCTGCAGCCTACAGTTCATCAAGTTTCGCCTGGCATTCCTTACCTGTGGCAAGTAGAGTTGTGGGTGGGGGGATGGGGGGGGGTGGTTGGTGCTGTTGGCGACTTGGACAAGTGTGAACAAGATGTTTTAGGCCAGTTGGACAGCTGGATGGCTTGACACCGATGGCATATCCTGGTCAGCAACACGCACACATCCTGCAAAGACTTCAAAGTCGCAGACACAAGGACACCAGCCTGCACTTTTGTTCTTCTTCATGTTGTTGTTGTTGCTTCCTGCCAGTTGTTGTTGTTGTTGTTGTATTAGTTGTTTTAGTTGTCGTTTTCATTCTGTCATTAAAAACCCTTGTCAAGTCTGCACCAGGACATGGCCACAGAGTCACACACACACACACCAAGTTAGTCACATCCTTTTTGTAGCCAGGACACTACTCTCCACACACCTGCATAGTGAATTTGCCTTAGCCAAGATTGTGAGTGGCTGGTTGGGATGGGGGGGAGCAACAGCCATTTAAATTAGCTGCCACACAGCACACGAAAATTTGCATTTTCGCTTTTAAGTGGCAAATCTGAAAGATAAGAAGGACGAAAGACGAGTCCTTCCTTTTTTGTTGGTTAATTGAATTGATGGATTTTGTTTTGCTTACGGAAAACGTGGCCAAAATGCGCTTTCAGTCTATACCCAAGCGATTAACATGCAACCCATCGGTGGCGCGGAGCCATACACTCACTCAAGGGGCAGGAGGCAAGGGGCATGGGGCAGGGGGTGCAGGTGGGGTTGGAGTTGGAGATGGATTTGTTGCTTGATGCCCTTAAAACGTTTTGCATTTAACAAGTAAACGCGAAAAGCTGAAAACACAGAGCCATTTAAATTATGAAAAGTAAGCCATAAAATCTTATTTTTACTTCCGACAGCGTCAACCCCCACTTACCTTCCCTTGCCCCCTCAACCCCCCCTCCAGAACGCCGTGGGGTGCAGGGCTGACAGCATGCGTAGCCCGACGCCCCGCCCCCCTAGGCAAACAGTCGCACACTTAAAGGGTTCATTGGGGTAGGCAAATTTTGGGTATTGGAGGGGGAGTATGGTGAGAGGGGAGTCGGGAGTGGGGTATGGGGAGGGGTGGTTGCTTTTGAGCACATTTCGGATACAATTTTAATTATGGCAACCGTAAGCTTTTGGTTGTAAATATTTGAGAGTGCCCGATAACGTCGACGATTTTCATAAATAATATACACAGGAGTCAGAAACGTCCACCCCCCACATCACCCGTTCACCACAGCCTACCCCTATCGCCCAGCGCTGACTACTCCATCAGAGCCTGAGCTTGAACTTGAGTGCCAATGCCACAGTCCGTAGTCGGTAGTCCGTAGTCCGATAAGGGTGAGGCAGCCTCAGCCTTCAGTTGTAAAGTGGCAGTGGAGTTGCCACTGGAAGGGGCACAGGGAGCACAGTTGCTTGAAAGATTACAGATGCGTGATGTGTGCCTACGCACCGCGCCTCTTGGCTTGGGCCCCGGCCTTCCCTTTCCAGAACCCACCCCCACCCCCATCCCTGTACCGCCCCCCGCCCTAGCACCACTTGCACCCCATTTGCATACCCTTTGTAGTTGGATTGAAAGCATTTCCCGTTCATCTAGCAACTCTTAACCTGGCATATAGTATATATATATAGTGTTTACTATATGGTGTGCAGATTTCTTAATTTCAATCTAAATATTTCAAAGCGGATTTTGGTGGAAGATCGTTCCGTCAACTAAATTAAAACAACTTGCTTATTGTCCTCTGATAAATTCTAACTACAAATAGTAATAATCAAAAAGAAATCTTAAAAAAAAAAAAAAATATTGTAGCCTACTTTTTTCAAGCAAGTCTCCAATTTAAATTGGGCAAAATGTCTTTAAGACTAAAGTTTAAAAATAAAATACTTTTTGGTATCCTTTAAGTCAATGTTATTTTTGTATCCGTTTCAAATCTATGTTTCAATTATAAATTTTTATAATATTATATTTTTGCCCGTTCGCAAACAGGGTATGTCGCAGTCGTTAGACTTTTGATAGCAGTGTTCTTGGTGCGTAGGCTTTTTTGCCTGTTTGCCATTTGAAAGACAAAAGGATTTACTTTTGTGGTGCTCTCGCCCACTCCACCTTTAACCGCTTAAGAACCCCTTCCCCCTTACCCTTATCTCTCTCTCCTATCTCACTCTCTCTCCCTCTCCTCTCTCTCTCTCTCTCTCTGTCTCAGTGGGTGCGTTTGCTTGCGTTATCTCGCACTGCGGCTGTTTGCTCGCCTGCTGATTAGACCGCTATGGCAGGCAACAGTCCCCCATCTCCATCCCAGCCCTCCCTCCAGCACCCCTCATCCTTGCTACCCGCAGCTACATTAGCGGATCTCATGACGCCGCCCGTCTTATGATAAGCGACAACGAGCATAAGGCTCAGTCCTGAATATCCTGTCTGCTAACCCGTTAGCTCAAGCACACACCCATCCAAGCCCGCACCACGCACCACCCACCCACACCCACACCCAAGCCAACACCCTCACTGTTGTTGGTTAAAAACCCGTTTTGCATCTCAAGACGTTCTTCTGATTTCTGATTTCTGATTTTGGTTTTGTTTTTTTCTTACTGTTGTTGTTGCTGTTGCTGTTGTTGCCGGCAGCATTCATCAACATTCTCATGGCCCGCATCTTCATTTTGTCAGCCAGAGCAAACAACACACACACACAGCGAACACACCCACCCCAGTTTGCTTAACCCCTTCTCTGCCGGGGACAGACAGTTTTTGACGAGCACTTCTTAATTTATGATAAGGGTTTTCGGGAAAATTGGAAAATGTTCAAATGCTGCCTGCTACTCTCTTCTTTATTTTAGATATATATATATATATATTTTTTTTTTGGTCCAAGCAAACACATGGGCGTGCCAGGAGTAGGGGGCGGGGCGGGGGCGTGTGTGTTTGCTTAAAGCGAACCTACGGGTTTTTTGTGCCTTGGTGCGGGGTGTTTGGGCAGAGAGGGGGGCTCGCTCACGTAATGAGCTGCAAAAGCATTTGAATTATTTTTAACCCCGACGACATTGTACCCTTGAGATCAACACACACACACACCCACACACACACACACATACACACATACACATGTGTCATGGCATTTCACTCACACTTTCGTTTGTGAAAAGCGCGTAGCAAAATTTGATTTAGGATTTTTAATTTTGTGCTACTCATATTTTTTAATTATGCTGAGTAAAAAAGGATTTACAGCACACACACAAATGCACACACACACACACACACACACACACACACATGCCTGTCGTTTATCTTGCTTTTTCGAAAATTAATTAAATTTGCACAAATTTGCAGCTGCCTTTTTTTGTTCTTGTTGCTTTTTTAGTTATTGTCGTTGTTCGTTTAGTTGTTGTTGTTGTTGCTGTTGTTGTTTTTAATGCTGCCGTTATTGTTGTTGTTGTTGTTATTGCTATTGTTTGTCATCTGCTGCTGCTGCTGCTGCTTTGGCCTTTCCGTCGCTCGGCAATTAAAAAGCTTTTACAGCAATCAAAGTTGAAACATGTGGACGTTTTTGAATACATTTTAGATGAGAGACAATTGCTCAACATCTAAAAGCAAATATATATAAATATACACATATATATTTAAAAAAAATAATATTTTTTACATGTTTGTACATTTCTCAATAGTAAAAGTTTGCATTTTGAAAGAACAAGATTTTGAAATCGAAGTGACAAAGAAGCGAATAAGTTGCAAAACATCGCTTAAAGCCAGTTTTCACTTATATTTTAGCATCACTTAAAGTTCGAAAGTTACGTCTAGTAACATATAGAAATATTTGATATATATATATCGGAAGAATTGTCTCAAGAGCACGGATTTGTATCTTGTTAGTGTGACTATTAAAACCCTTTCACACTTGCAGCATCTTTCGCTCTCTCTCTGTCTCTCTCTCTGTCTCTGTCTCTCCCTCACTCACTCTCTCCCTCTCTCTCTTGGGCGGTCTGCAGCAATCTGGCAACGCCGTTGGGTTCGCATTCGGCTCGTTCGTGCGATAAGCTCGCCAACTTGTTTATAGTTTTAAGCGCTGCCATTTGCATATAATGCACTGCTCCACCACCCCCCCTCCTCGCCACCAACCACACACACACCACTTTCCCACTCCAACCCCCTTGCGTCCATTTAGTCAGGGCCCCCACTCAAGCCGGGCATATTCCCATGATAAAGTGTCCTCTGTGTCCTCTGTGTGTGTTGGAGCCTGCGGGCCAGTGATTTTTAGTCCAGGACAATGCCGCATATCAATTACAGTGGTGGGGGGGAGTCTCCGTCTCTGTGGTGGGAGTCTTCTTCTACTTCTTCCGCACATTTTCCTTATAGCATTTGGTGGTTGCTTTCATGTCTTACGCTTAAGCGAATTATGAAGTGGCTGGCGCATAAAAATTTATTGCTGCGAAATAAAAATCAGCGTAAAAGTCCGTCCATGAACAATGCTCAAGGACTACATCCTTGTTTATGCTAACGTATATATATACATATATATATATATGTATATCCAAAGCCACCAAGCCCAGCCCCGCCCACTACTTCCTCGTTGTAAATATATTTATATGGCCCAGAGATGAAATCAGCATGTGAAATAAAAAAAATATTGCAGTAGAAAAATGGCAGAAGAATAAAAAAATCAAACTGAATCTGCGGTTGACTGTTTCAACACGACAGCCAAACGAGCAGTGACCCACAGGGCGGTGGTGCAGGGTGCAGAGGGGGGGTTAAACTGTTGGCCAAGTGCACCCCTCTGTCTTCGTGTGTGTGTGTGTGTGTGTGTGTGTGTGTGTGTGTTTTGGCCCTTTGGCCGCGGGGCCCCAGCGACAAGAAAGTCCTTTTAATCTTAACACATATCATCATGATAACAATTTGGTCACTTTAAGTGAGGCAAATTTATTTATAAGCCGTTTTTTTTTTTTGTTGTTTCCTCTTTCTTCCTCTTCCTGCCCCAGCACTTCTCCACCTCACATTCGACACTGAGATTCACTCACTCTATTATTGTAGCCGAAATCACTTGCGACCATATCTACGAGATGTCCAAGCAGAGACGTTTATATCACAATACCCTGTAAAGGGCATGTTTGATAGGGCATGCTTGTGATAGTTATCGCACTTCTTTAGCAAAGGGTATATCCTCATTCTATATTCAAAAAGATATCATTGGATTCGCAAGTTTTTTTTTATTGCATACTTTTGGTTGCTTAAATTGACATTTCAATAATTTCGCAAAATTTAAGAAATTTATTAATTGCAGATTTTGAGGCAGAACTTGAAATTATGTAAATAAACAAAATAATTAAAAAAATCGATATTTGTATTATTTAATTGTAATAAAAGAAAGGCCTAAGCACACTCTGTATAAAACACACTTTGCTTTGTAATTACAGGGTATTTGAGCGTGCTGTTCTTTTGCTGATTATTTTTCTTTTTCCTTTTTTTTTTTGTCTTTTGTTGGTTGTTTTTTGTGTGATTTTTTGTTGGTGTTTTAGTAAATTGAAGCAAATGCGCTTTGATGTGCTTGTTACATGTGCTCAACCATCAGTTGTTGTTGTTGCTGTTGTTGTTGTTGTCCTGCCAGTTCTGCTACAACTTGTTTTCCTCTCCCCTGGCTGTAATCGTGCTTTATGTACCGTTACGCACTCAACTTTTTTGTTTGGCCCAATGGCATCAATTCGCCGGAAACGAAATCATGTCCAGTGATTTTTTTTTTTTTTATTAGAGAGTGAGTGCACACCCCACACATCCCACCCACACACACTCACACACACACACTCATGTGTGTAAGTGTGCAAATATTGCGTAATTTTATTACGCACTCAAGCACTCATAAATAAACAATTAGACAAAAGAAAAAGTAGCAAGTAGCGAAACGAGTAGAGAGAAAAGGACCCCATTCAAGGATAAATAGTTCGAATCGCCTGGCTTGCCAATTATTTATAGTTATGTTGCCTATTAGCTACTGCCACTAGTTACTGGTAACTACACACACACACACACACACACACACACACACACAGGCGTGTAATGCATAATGGGAGTCCCCTCCAGTGTTGAACTGAGGTCGTCGAGTTCTCCTTTGCAGTTCATCGTCGCTAATCTCAAGGAATCGCGTAAAAACGAAACTCATGTTTTTAGGTTTAACCAGGTATATATATATACATATATATGTATATATGTATGTATGTATGTATAACTGTAGACTAGTGTCTGTCTGCAAAAGGCTTTTAACATGTCTGAGCACGCAACGTAATTTTAGTTTAATTGGGTAATTATGCGCATACAGAGCGCGGTGACTACCAAAAATGTTCATCAGTCTGCTGTTTGTTTGTTTGTTTGTCTCTGTATACCCTGTACCCTTGACGACTGACCGCAAAGGGAGTATAGTGCATTGGGCAAATAATCAACTTGCATATTTCACAATTTACTAATTGCAGTTTATTTTGAATTTTGAATATATTTTTTAGTTAAGTTGCATTCATATTTTATTTTGCCTAATTGAAAAGTAACTGAGAATCCTACTAGTTGTGGTAATTACAGGGTATTTGCGCGTTGAGCATGCTGTGTTGTTTTGTGTTGTTTTCTATCTTTGCATTTACCGTTTGCTTTGCATGCAAATGCAAATGCAGTCGGAAGAAAGCCTCAGCTTCGTAACTAACGGTAAGATGAAGAATCCTTTAGCTGCTGCTGCTGCTGCTGTTGCTGCTGCTGATGTGCGACGCCTGCCACAAAGTCAGTGGTAGTCAGTCTGACTGGGCTGCGTTTTTTATGGGCGTGGTGCAGGGGGTTGCAGCAAGTGCTGCAGCCGGAAGTTGTCGTTTTGGTGCAGGAAGCGCGCATTTTGACTGCAAGTTCCGTAGCACTACTCGTAGTTGTTAATGTGGTGCACATACAACACCCACCACACCCCCTCCTGCCGCACTCCCTCCTCAATTTATGCTTGGCTGGCAACGCTTTTGGCTTTTACCCGCTAATTTATGTGCAGAAGCATGCGAAACATTCAACTGACAATCATCGGGGGGGGGGGGGGGGGGGGTTGGGGGTGCTGCAGTGTATTGCACTCTCTCCCTCATTCTCCCTTTCTCACCCTCTCTCTCTCTCTCTGGCATGTGCATATGTTTTTTTGTTTTCTGCTTTTTTTTTGTGTAGAAGGTGGGTTGCTCTCTATTCGCACACTTTTAATTAAGGCAAGAACAAGTGAAGCAGTGAAAGCCCAAAACTCTCGAAAAAGTCTTTAAGAAATTGGCAAAAGTTGGCAACGAAATTGGGCCAACAAGCAACAAAAAGGAGAAGAAGAAGCAGCTGCAGAAAAAGCCAAGCGCTGAGCGCACATTAAACTGAGCGCGTCAATAGACCGAGCGAGAGCGAGAGAGAGAGAGAGAGAGAGGGAGTAGTGCGCGAGCGAACGCTTGTTGTAGCTATCTCTTTTCATTGTTATTATTTGCCGGCGCGAAAGTTTTAATTTTTATTATTAACTACGAAACTTTGCTGCGGAAAGGCAGAAACTTAAAAAGGCAACCAGACAGAGACAGAGACTGAAACACAGACAGACAGACAGACAGACGGAGACCGAGACCGAGACAGAGACAGAGTCAGAGACAGCGATAAAGATAGAGATGGAGACATAGTCAGACAGCGCACAGACGACGCTTCCCAAAAGCGGGATCTAGCTTGAGGACGTGAGCGGGAGGCGGCGGCGGCTATTGAAAGGGGTGCGCAGGCGGCTGGCAAACTTTTAAAGTAAAGTTTTTAGCGTTCCCTCGCTCTCTCTCTCTCTCTCTCTTTCACTCTCTCTCATAGTCGCTCTCTCTCTCCCCCTCTCTTTGGGGACTGTGTTAAACGTCTGTAAAGTATAACTTTGTTTTAGGTTTTTGGGGTTTCCCCGTAACCTCCGCCTTACCGCCATCAGCATATGATTCCTTGCCGTTTTTCTTTGCCACAGTTGCCAAAATCGGGCAAGGTCAGGAACAAGCAGCTCTCTCTCTCTCTCTCTCTTTCTCTTTTTCTCTCTCTCTATCTCTCTCTCTCTCTCTCTCTCTCTCTCTCTCTCTCGCAAACCCTTTGACCCATGCTCACTTTAAGCTGCATTTGCATGAAGCCCTCTTTAAACGCTTTCCGGCTAACTTTAATTTAATGCGGAAAAATAAACGATTTCAAATTGCTTCCTGTTCAATTTATGCAACACTTTAAATGACACATTGTTTAAAAAAAAACTATAAGAATAGAAAATAGAAAATATAAAAAAAGATAACTCGGAAAATATATAAGAATAAGAGGGACCTATAAATAAACATGTGAAAAATAATAGCAAAGATAATTCTCGCTTTTGCCATATTTTTACAAAAGTGTCGCTTTCCAATTGTAATCTGTGAATTTAACTCTTCAAAATGTCGTCAGGCCATCAACTGACTGCTGACAGGACTAGGGGATGTTAGTTGGGATAGGGGTGAGCATGGGTAGGGGTTGGGGTGCATTCCATTTTGGGACACACGCACATTATTTATGCTGCATTTAACTTTGGTTTTGCACAGGCCAAAAGTAAAGCCTTCTCCACTGTACCATCCCCCTACCCAACCCCCCTCTATGGACCACCTCCTCAACCCTACCTCCTTCAGTTTGGCGCGCCACTGTTTTGCGGTCGAAATCCATGTTGGTCAAAAGGGGCGTGGCAAAGTGCGCATACACAAATTAAGTAACACTTACACAAGGGTCCACAAATGTCCGAATGGCTTGAAAGCAAGCACATTCAGCATTTGGATTCCAGTTGGGCACCTCCCCACTCCGCTTGGACACAGCGTGTGGCCAAATGGTTAGCAGCAACTAGCAACCCACTCCCACTCCCATTCCCTTACCCATTCCCCCTGCACCCCTTTCGGTACGGGCTTTTTTGCACAGTAGTGACCAAAAATTGAAAAACCGCCTGCAGTTGTAAAATGTTCAGGCGTGAAAACCTCTTTTGAGGTTAGAGCTGTACATCTGTGCGTGTGTGTGTGTGTGCGTGTATGTGTGTGTGTGTGTGTGTGTGCGTGTGAGTGTGTGCTTGAGCTTCAGTCTCATTGTGTGCGTGTGTGTCATGTGCATTATAATGCCGCCACACACTCATTTAAAAAGCCAAAGTGAAAATCCCACATTTTTTTCTTTATTTGTTTTTCTTGCTGTGTTTTTTTGTTTTCGTTTATTGTGGGTTCAGCACAAATCCAAAATCCACTTGAGCGTCTCTCTCGCATTCATTAACATTTTTCCATTTGCTGTTGGCCCCCACTGCTGGCCAAATTTCACTCAGTCACTCAGTCAAAGCTAAAATCCAAAACAAAACAATTTCACGCGTTTTTAATGCGCTGCCATTTTAAACACATTTTAAATAGCATAAATCTCATACATATGCAATTTATGCACACACACACACACACACACACAGCCAGTTGCCAATTTGAAATTATTGCGTCGGGCAGGTGCTACCTAAGACCTCCACCCACGTACCCCCACCTCAGCTGGCAACCCCCTTGCCACAAATATTCTTGAGGTCTGGTCGGGAAAAGAAACGCGTCAAGAAAACCAAATTACCACATTTGAAAAATATTATGCGGCACAGTGGCATGAAAACAATTGAAATCGAAGTGAATCAAACTTAACATAAGCCGTGATTTAAATCAAAAGAAATGTAAGCCTTACAAATGCACATCTTGAGACTTTTACTGGCATTGTGAACTTATTAAATGAAAATTTGTATATTATTAAGCTAAAACAAAATATTTAGATTATTAAAAAAAAAAACTGTGTTCTCCGTGTTACTTGCTTCTTCTCTTTCTTTCTCTCTGCTTTACCCTATCCTCTCTCTCCTATTCAATTAACTATTTCTTCTCCTGATTGGAGATTTGCATGTTCTTCTCTATATTTTTCTATTTGTCTGCATCTTTTTGTCTCACCATTCTTTCTGTCTCTATCTCAATCTCTATTTCTATTTCTATTTCTATTTCTATTTCTATCTCTCTCTCTCTCTCTCTCTCTCTCTCTCTTTCTCTCTCTCTCACACTCTTTTCATCTTTATCCTTATGTTAACATTATCTTAATATGCTTTCCTATATTCTTAACCTTCGTAGTCGCTGCTTAATTAATTTTGCTACTTCGAAGATTCTATAAATGAATGTTTCAGTTTTTGGTCGAGCACTCCATAAATTACTCTCTTACGAAATTGGCAATTCTTAGCTGTGAATGGCAAAAGGATAAGTGTTGCCAATGTGCGTTTCTGGCTTTCGCAGTTGCCAGCTGCAATGCAAATAAAAAACACACACACATATTTTTAAATTCGACTTTTCGGGATGTGTGTGTTGGTGTGTGTGTGTGTGTGTGTGTTTGAGGATAATGTTCTTGTAGAATGTCTCAATCTCGTCCTTTCATTTCTTTCTTTCTTTTCTGCCTGCGCTGTGCGAGTTTGTTTTGTTTGCTGTGCGCCAAGTGTTGGCGCAGTTACTTAAATACAATCCACACACACACACACATCTTACCCCCACTACCAGTGGTACAGGCTGCATGCCCAACACCAACACCCCCACCCCCACCACCACCACCACCCCCACCCTCGACATCTTCATGGACCACTCACTGTTTAAATTAATTCAAATTAATTCACTTGCGTCGCAGCTGCTTCGGCTCAAATTTTATGCGCGATTTTCATTTTACAACAATACCATTTGGCTTTCCTTCTGTCAGAGAGAGAGAGAGGGGAGAGTGGTGGGGAGCATAAACTGGGAAGGAGGCACCTACTACAGGATTGCAACAGCCGCAAGTAAGTTTCACTTAGATCGTGTGCACAAAAACCAAAAAAAAAAACTTTAAGTTCCAGCTTAAGTCTCACATTAAAATATGTTTTTTTTTTTTAAATCCTATTTTCATTTTTACAGTAATGACTTGATTCCTATTTGGAATGCTATAAATAATATATATATAAAACTCGACTCAGGTAACATTTGAAGAGTTGTCAGGTCAGTTTGGATTTTTACTCAACGCTTATTAAAATCATAAAGATTGTCTCATTATCTCATTTGGATGAGAGTTCCTAAAGGAGCCGTTATTTAGTTATTGTTATTGCTAATATTTTGTGGGCTTATTCTAATGAAATTGAATCGATATACAAATAAGAATAAAGGTCAAGTTTTGAGCTGTGCTTAATCGGATTTTTGGTCCAATTCAACTGCGAAATGTTAAATGCCTTAAGGGATATTTAAAGCACGTCCGCGTCTCTTTTGTTTATTTACTTTCTTTCGTTTTCCTTCCCATTTTTCCTCCCATTTTCTTATCGAAATATCAATAACATAAGCTACTTAAGTGCCTAATGTTTTCTTCCTCTTCTTCTTTTTTATTCCTTTGCCCCACAAAACATCCCCATCCCGTAAATACTTCATTGTTGCTGTTGTTGTTGTTGTTGTTGTTGTTCTTGTTGTTGTTGTATTGAATGCCACACGCCCCGCGTTAAAGCCAATAACAAAAAAAAAATATATATATATTTAACAAAAGCTACAAAAAAAAAATGCTTCAAACTGAAATTTTAGTGACATTGAGAAGAAGCGGGGTGGGAGCCCAGGAAGAGGGGGGTGGTGGTTATGTGGGCAGCGGTTGTTCTTATTGTTGTTGGTCTGAAGTAAAATGCGTTAATTCCATTTTCTTAATTAAATGCACAAACAAAATCACGGAAATGAAAAATAAAATCCAAAGACTTTTACACTCAATGATTTGTTTTCATTAAAACAAGAAATTCTCATTAACAATGCCAATGACAGCGAACAGCTCCAACAACAAAAGCATTGAAGGGGGAGGGGGGCAGTAGAGGAAGAAGAAGAAGAAGAAACCACCGATGGTTGGCCAAAAGCGAAAGGAACACACACACACACAAACACACACACACAACAAAAGAACAGATGAAGACGCAGCTGAAGATGAAGAAGTGGAAAAGAAGAAGAAGCAGAAGTGAAAGCAGGCGCAGAAAATTGTATTGTTGTTGTTGTTGTTGTTGTTGTTGTTGTTGTTGTCAATGGGCGCATTCGCAAATGCGCCACATTTTAATTGCCAGCAATTGTCGCCAGCCAGCGAGCGACGCAGCTGCTTTCTGGCCAAGCAACCCGCCCATCCCCATCCCCAGCCACCCCCCACACCCTCTTGTTGTTGCTGTGCCCCCCCTCGCAATGCGTCCAAAATTTATGACATACTTCTCAGCACAATTGTTTGCCGCGATTTACGCGCCTCTCCTTCATTCATTTAGTTTTCTTCTGCTTTCTGCTCCTGCTTCTGTTTCGCCCTTACCCCCTTACTCCCCACCGCCCACTCCCACTCCTTATCTAAGGAATCACAGCCAGACTGTATTCCTGAATGAGTTTTTTTTTTGGGAGGGGGCTAGGGTTGGGGCTTGCAATTAGCTAAAGCAATCGATTCGAATCGGCTGACGCAATTTAATCAGAATTTCAATAATAATTTCCAAAGCCAATTATTATTATTATCATAATTATAATTATTGTTGCAACACATGCTTAAGAAAATGTATTTGGGAATATTTGACTGGGATTGAGAACATATAGTTCTATAATCTATGCAATGCTGGATATCTTAAACCGGCCACAAAATCAAATTTATAAATTATTCATTTAAAAATTAAATACAAAAACCGAACAACTTTATAATTCTACACTTTGCTTTAGTAAGTAATTCAAAAATATGTATTTTAATTAATTAACATTTATTTTTCGCAGACGCCCAAAAGTAGGCAACAAAAAGATTCATTTAAGAAGCTAATAAGTCTTCAAATCAGCAATTGAAGGCGATGGGCAAAGTTGCTAAAGGAGCAACTATTTTTCCATAAAAATTGAGTGAATGGATAATAAAAAACGAAAAACATTTGATTTAAACTAAAAAACAGAGTCACTCATCATTAAACGCCAGAGAACATAAATATCAGAGGAAACTACGCTTGTTACTCAAGCGTATACACTATATATATATATATATATACACACATATATATATGTTTATATGCACATAGAGATTCTTCGATTTCCACTAATTAATTAAAAGATTTAATTCATGCACTAATAGGATTTTGGATGATCAACTGTTCAATGCAGTTATCGATTATTTCTCCCAGCTCCATGTATGAGTAATGGCTAAAAGTTGACCAACCTTTCCCCCTTTTCCCTACCGCTGCCACTGCCACTGCTGTCTGCGGCAACTGGCAAATTGAAAAAAGAAGTGCGAAATTTGTGGAATGAGAGAGCAACGCCGCTAATCGCACAAAATGGCGGCAAACAGCAAAAAAAAAAAAAAAAAATCCGTTACTCTCCAATCATCTGCAGCGTCAGCAGCAGCAGCAGCAGCAGCACAGCAGCAACAACAACAAGAGAAACAACCAAAAAACGACCATCGTAAATTTGCTGAACGTCATTTGGCTTCATTCTTTTGTTTTCTTTTTTGTTGTTTGCTCTGCTGACGTCGCTGCTGCTGCTGCCGCTGCTGCTACTGCGGCTGCTGCGTTTCGCTTTTTATTTCTCTTATCTTTGTGTGTGTGTGTGTGTATTTTGTGCATTTTATGGTTGTCGTGGCAATGGACCCGCCTTCTTTTGCTAGCTTCACCTATCGCATCGTCCGAATGCACGACTGCGATGACGAGAAAACGGCAGTGGCCAGGCTGCTGCAGCCAAAGCGAGAGAGAGAGATAGAGAGAGAGAGAGAGAGAGAGACAGAGAGTGAGAGAGCCAGTGCCGCTCGCTCCCAACTGCGAGAGTAAATGAGTCTGTGCATTGTGCATGAAAGCTCCCTTCCCCATTTACACACACTAAGGCACACACACATAGAGTGCAGTTCAGCTGCCTTTCTCTCCCACTCTTTTTGCGTTCCATCGCTCTCACGTAGTTTATCTGTATGCGAAGCACTTTTTTTGTTCTTTTTGTTTTTGTTTTCGTTTACGCTTTCGTTTACGTTTACGTTTTTGCTTTAAATTTGATTAGTGCACACACATTGCAGCAGCAGCATTGTTTAAGCTCGCAATGCAACGGTACAGCTAAAGCTGCAGAAAAGCTCAAACACAAATTACCTGCTCTTATTTTTGTCCTCTTCATCTCCCCCACCCTTTCCCTCTTCCTCTACCCAATCTTTTTATCTGTCACTTCAATTAGCCCAGGTCACAGCGTTGCCCATAAATAATTTGCAACTCATTTTGCAGATTGTTTTTTTTTCTGGTGTATTTTTTTTATGAATTGCCGTGCAATTTTTAATGAAATTTATCGCGCTTATCTGCGCGCATTAATCAAACCCGAATTTTGCACACAGTTATCAGCAAGCGAGAGAGAGAGCGAGAGAGGGAGCGGGAGTGGGAGTGGGAAAGAGAGACTGCCTGGGCCGCAACAAATAAATGAGCAACAACAACAACAACAACAGTGGCAACAAACAGAAGAGCAACATCCGCTGCGGAACTGACTGTTGCGCCACAGCGGAGGTCGCTAATTTAAACCAAATGAATTGGCACATTTTTCACTTGCACAGCCCCAGCCCTGGAGCAGGCCAAAATGGCAGGCGATGCCATCAGCAAAACACCAAAGCACCACACAAAAGGTGGCAACAACAGCAACAACAACAACAACAACAGCAACAACCACAGCAAGCGTAGTCACTTAATCCATGGCGCGATAAAAATCTCGAAAATCCAACTTAAGTGTTTCGTAATTTATCTCTCGCTGTGTGAGCGAGCGTGAGCGTAATTTCCCCCCCTCCCTTTTTGGCATACGGCGACATTTCTCTCTCTCACTCTCTTTCTCTCTCCCTCTCTCTGTGTGTGTATGTATCCACTCATCAATCGTCCGTCTGGCTGTGTGGCAACGTCAGTCATCGGGCTCATTCGCGCGACACCCCCAACCCCAACCCCACCCCTCCCACCTGCTCCCCATTCACCAAGCGTGTAACCACAACCTCACCAATCCACCACCCCCACCCCTGCCCCCGCCCCCACCACCACTTCTCACTCGTTGTCAGTCATTTTGGCTTTGGTTTTTCGATGAAATGATAAATGATGAAAAATGTTGCCGAAAGATTTAAAATTATCCAAAGGAGCAAAGTCAACATTAAGCCAACCCCTACCCCTCCCCCAACCCACACACTCTGCGAAAATGAGCTTGCAAATACAGAAATTACAAATAGATAACAATTTTCATTTAAGCCTGAAGCCCATTCCAGCTGGGACCGAAAATGGAAAAACTAAGGCCAACTGAATCCAGCCAAGAAGAAACATACAAATATCTGAAACTCATTCATTGGCGACATTTGGCAGCACTTTAATTACAATTACTAGGTGTAGCTTTCTAATTAAATATGCATACACACAAACACACACGCACACACACACGCACACACACACAGACACACATAAGACTGTCCTATATGATCAAAGTACAATTCTATATAATTTACTCAGCAACAAATACATTTTCTAGAAACAAAAAAAATTAAAAAAAAAGATAGTCATAAAGCATCTTCATTAATTTATAATTAATAATAATAATAATTAGACAATAAATATAAATATATATAATTACATAAAAATTAATAAGAATGATAAAACACACTATACTATTTAACACTAGACACTTTCATCGCAAGCAGATCAGTTGTTATTTATTGATATAATTTTACTGATATTTATAAATAAATAAAAAAATAAAAATTTAGATGAAAACATAAAGTTATATTTAAATGAATTTGCAATGAAATATATCGATAATCCAGTTTCGTGATATGGTTATGGATATGGATTCTATAACATCTCAGTCAGGAATATAGCAGGGAAAAGCCCTCAACTGTTAACTCTTTCAAAGCGGATCTGCTCAGCTTTTGGTCAAGCACTTTTCCATACGAAAATATGAAAATGGCTTTCTTATAGTTTTAAGGGGGGGGCTTAGCACCATTAGCAGAGTGTGGGTCAACATCCACCCCACCACCAAATCTCCCACTTTACGCGCAGCAGCAGCTCATCAGTCTCAACTCTCGAATCACTCGATATACACTAAAACTCTATATATATATATACATTATATATATGTATAAGCAGGACTTACCATGTATAAGCATGTGGATGGGCTTAGGTGTGGTGGCAGGAAGGGAGGGGGGTGGGGGTGGGGTGGGCAGGTCGGAGTTTTAAATAGCCATTAGCGAAAACGCTTATTAAAAATTTACATTTCATTCCACTTTACAGCTGAGCGAGCGAGCGACGCTGTCGAGAGCTGGTTGAAGGATGTCAAGAGTACCCGACAAGGACGACAAGGACCTGAAGAAGCACAACGACGGCAGTTGGGCAGCGCGAGGGAACAGGAGGGTGGTTGGCTTGGCTTGGATTGGGTTGGCTGCAGGGGCAAGCATGACGACGCTGCTGGCTGCAAAATTCATTTTGGCTCGAGCGGCCGGGCGCACTTCCCAAGCTGGCCCAGCTTCCTGCCTCCTGAGCCCAAAAGGAGTTCCCCCCAATCCCCATACCACCTCCTCCTCCCTCTTGAAGCCTTTGGCTGATGGGGTTAAATTTTTGGCAGCTACCCGTTCTTGTTGTTGTTGTTGTTGTGTCTTTAGGTGTTCATGCCAAGTTAATTTAATAATAAAACTGAAATTTAATTCATTTGTGGATAGGCCAAGGCTAAAGGCAGACAGGCGAGACAGAGACAGAGACAGGGAGAGAGAGGGAGAGAGGGCTAGTGTGGAGGCGAGACAGTGCTCGTTGCCCAGTTGAGGTCCATTCTTGAGCGCAACGAAAACTCCTCAGGGATAAGCCGTAACCCTCAAAATTGGCGCCTCATCTTCAACTACAGCCGACAAAATCTCACTCACAACACCCCACCCCGCCCCGCTCTTAGCCACTGCCCCTCCATCCAGCCATGAGTTCAATCTGCATTTGTGGAGAGCTGTTGGCCAAACGTCTTTTGCTCGTTTTTAATAATATTTTCCAGTTATCTGAACTCTTTCAAAAACATTTTGATCGCTCGCGGCCATCAGGCTACAGAACCCATAACCCACCCACCCCCACTCCCATTCCCAACCCGACCACCCATTCAAGAAAAAAAAAATGTTTTTAATTATGCGCCACGCTTTAGACTAAAGCAAATTGGCGAGAGATTGCTTTAAGAACACAACAGTGCCCCATCGATCCCCAAATACAACCCCCCCTCCACCTTCCCCTCCCTTCATCGCGCTCCCCCTCACCACTTCTACAGCTGTCGTTTTGCATAAATTTGGGCAGTGGGTGGGGGGTTTTTTTTTGTGGCACTTGCAGCCAAATTGAATTGCGTACAACTAACCGCCGAATACGCGCCGCACAATTAAGGTTGAGGTTTCCATATAGCGCCTGCCTCCCCCCTCTCCCCCTTCCCCACGCACAACACCAGCAACCCAACTATTCCCCAGCTGACGTGTGGACCGGTTGTTGCTAGGAGAGAAAGGTGGGGGGTTGGCGTTGGTGGGCAAACTGCGGGTGGCAGCTGTCAGTGCGTTAGTCAGTTGCTGTCAGAACACTCACTCTCTCTCTCTCCCCTCACTCTCTCTCTCTCTCTCTCTCACTCACTCTCTCACTCTTACTTTCTCGTTCGCTCCTTTTGGGTTTTCTTCAATGCTTTGGGACATGTCTACCTGGCGAGATATTCCCCCTCCTCTGCTGATATACGCCACTAGCTGCATCACAGTGCCAAGCTCCAAAAGGATCCAGGGTGCCGAAGCGTGACAACAGCAACAACAACAACATATAGTCGTGGGAGCTAGACTAGAAGATACCCTGTAACCAATGTGTGTTTATATTTGCAATATGAATGTACGAGTATCAATATATTTTCATGTTATCGATAATTGATTTGTAACTATATCTCGGAAACTGCAACGTTATCGATAAAAATTGATTAAATTTGACTGTTCTCAGTGGTATAAATTTAAAGTACCTCTCGGATTGACGCGCTTAAATAGACAGACAGAAGTTGATAGTGCTGACCAAGAATATATATACATATATAGATACCTGCCTCGACTTCTTACATGCTACAAAGTGGCCATTTGAAATGGGTTCAGGGTATAAAAACAACGACAACAGCAGATGAAGATTCGTTTGGGGATTCGCAATGTGGGCACACATAAAACATATTTGCAAAATATTACACACAGTTAGTTAGCTCGCACACACTTACCCACACACACACACACACACACGCACACATGTAACATAGCAGCTTGCAACCTGCATAAGGATTCCGAAACTATTTGCACTTTAAAATTAAGCATAGAAAATACTCTACAAATGGCAACTTAAAATATTGTTGAAATCTTAATAGTATTTGAATTATAAATTGCAAATATAAATAAAATAAAAATGAATATTTCTTATTTGAAAAACCCATTACTTGAGTAATTAAAAATCTGACAGGTGTAATTATTGAAATATAAAGTTCTGTTGTTCGTTTTATCGTTGTTCAATTATGCAAAACAAGTGGTCTATAAAATTATATATATATAAGTAATGCTCTAAAATTTTTATATTTTCTATTATATTTCTAATTTCTGGGAATATATTTAATATTAAAGTCATAACAATATAATATTAAAGTCATATAATATAAATTGCAATGCTTAATAAAGATTCAGTAAGTTGGAAATCTTGTTTAACGTTTATTGCGTTTTATTAATATTTTGTTAATATTTTTAATATTGTAATATTCCTTACTAAGATTATTAACGAATCTCTGTTCTTAAGATCTTTAAGATCTTTAAGAAATATAAGGGAAAGCACTAAATCCTTTCCATCGATAAATTCTAGGCATCTGTATATCTACTAATATTGCAATTTATATATTATATATATTTTATTTGACTACAAATAACAGTTAAGCTTGGATTCAGTTTGTGATTTAAGCATGAGCTATCCTCAGTTGCAGGTGGCCTGCTCCAAAGTGTACCCAAAAGCCGCAGCAACTACAACTATAACTATAACTATAAATGCATGGAGCACAACAAGGAAAAGGACGAGTGGGACGGGGTGTGTGTGTGTGTGTGTTGCATGAAGGCGGCAATGCCGCAACGCTTTTTAGCCGCACAACAAAATTTGATTTGTATTTCTGTGGTTTACCTTTGGCCCAAGCCCAGACCCAGGCCCAGGATCAGGCCACGGCAAACGAGCGACAGGGATTGCTGGCTGGCTGGGATGAGGATGAGGATGGGGATGGAGGCAGGTGGCGTGGAGCGGTGCGAGCTGTGGCCTGTGGAGTTGTGTCAGCAGTGTCAGTGGCACCTGGACTTGGTTTTGCCTGTCGTAGATTCTGAGGTTAAAATGTAAAATGCAGAGAATGGATTGTGCGGGTAACCGGAACAATTAAGGAGTTTCGCCAGGACGACTCCTCGAGCAACGAGCAACAGCAAGGCAAACCAGTTACCAATTACAAATGGCATACGATATGCCTGCCACGCCCCCTCCACGCAGTCTGACCAAAATGATTAAGTAGATTGCAATGACTAAATTTTGCGCAAGACGACGACGACAAGACGACAAGAGATGACGACCAGGAGGCAGGAGCAAAAGCCGGAACAGGAGCATGGAGCCACAGGACTCTCCACTGCTGCTTGCAGGACAGTGGCGTGTTGGCTTTTGTTTCTTATGCCCCATGCATACGAAATTTTTGACTTTCATTCCGCAGCTGTGTGTGTGTGTGTGTGCGTGTGTGTGTATGTGTGTGTGCGTGTGTGTGTCCTTTATGCTTCAATATTTCATCGATAACAAAAACAACAACTCGAAGAAAGAACAACTTTCCAAGGCACGCCAAATCTAAGATACTCTTGCAGACCGATCTATATTTCATCATAAGTTAAAATAAAAAGAAATGTTTCTTTTTAAAATCGGCTTATGATGCCGATCAAGCATATATATATATATATATATATATATGTATTATATATGGGATTGTTTGATTGAATGCAAACTGGTCGAAAAAATTTGTATACTCTCTGCAAGGGCATCAAAAGGTGGACGACCAAAAACTGCACATTGTCACATTGGGGGACAAGAGTCCGGAGTCCGGAGTTTGGGAGTCCGGGAGTGCAGGAGTTCGAAGTTTCGTCTTTGGGACAGCTGTTGTACTGGCGACGATGACGACGTCTACCTCAACGTCGACGTTGGCACGGAAATAATTGAAAATACGTGTTTGGGTTTTGTGGACAGCGGCATTTGGCTTCACAAGCAAAAGCAACAGCAGCAACAGCAACAGCAACAACAGCAACAACAACAACAACAAATCCAACAAGGACTTCACTTAGTGGCCAGAATTTACCGACCAACCACCCCTCAGCACACTGAAAAATTCACTCCACATTTCGCCACATTTTACATTTGACAAATTTCCATTGGCTTTTCGAACCAAAGCATAATAAATTCTCCAGTTTCTTCAAATGAATTTTACACAAATCAAATAAATTTTAGTTTTTATGTATCTTTTTTTTCAACTTTAATTTATTAAACACACCAAGCAAATGTTGTTCACTTAATAAAATTAAAAAAAAAATAACGCACAAAATTATGATTAATTTGTTATCTTTCTATTTTTTGTCAGAAAATAATTTATTATCATTAATAAAATAAATAAATGATTGTGGATCCTTTGTTTTTACATGTTTACATAATAATTAAATGAATAGTTTACTTATAAAAGTTTTTCACTTTAGATTAAAAAATAGTTAACATGCGCAATTTGCAACAAATTTGCAACAAATTTGCGATAAGTTTGCCACAAGTTTGGCATGTAAGCATTTCAACCTCGCATGCAAAGTGCGCTACAAATATTCACATAGTTTATTCATTTTATTCGCAATATTCAATTTGAGTGCACTCGGAAATTGCTTCGCTCCTCGGCTGATTGTTTTGGGAAATTCATTAAGCCTAAACCTTAAATATCGGACTCAAACACACTCTGCGCAGCTGACTGACGACAATTTTTAATTACCGCACTTGAGACTCAAAATACAAAATACGAAGCAAATGTGGTAAAAACTCTTTTTGGCTGCAAACAAAAAAAAAAAAAAATCAATTAGCCTCGCAAGAAAACAAAAAAAAAAAATAAATAAGAAAAATCAAAATAAACAATGCCTGACTGGACTTAAGGGGCTGCCATGGGTTGCCAGGGGAGTGGAGTCCCACTCTTTAAATCAATAAATCATCTGCAAGCAAATTAGTCGCACTCGAAATGTATGTGTATGTGTGTGTGTGTGTGTGTGTGTGTGTGTGTGTGTGTGTGTGTGTGTGTGTGTAGAGGAGACGACCATTAGTCTTGCTTGGACACGGAGCAACTCCTTGGCTTAGAGCCTTGTGCTTAAACCACGTGATTGCCTTTTTTTAGACCGAGTACGCGTCCGGGTCGAGATCTGGACCTGGGTCTGGGTCTGGGTGCGGGTCCCGCTTCCAAATGAAATCCATTATATTCATGCGCAACAAAAGGGCGCTGCGACGTCGTCCATGTTCGTCCATGGACTTTGGCGGCGACATAAAAAATTCATTAAAAGTAATAAACTAATTCCATTCGATCCTATTAAAAATCATTTTCGAATTAAGGATATTTGCATATCCTTAATAAAGTTTACCGGACAATGCGCCCAACATTGGCTTGGTCGGAAGACGGAGGGTTGGATAGGGGGTTGGGGGCGCCTTTGTGACATTTTACAGACAAGTAGATGAGCCAGCTAACTACCCCCCAACCCCCTGGCAACCAATCCGCTCCTCAACCTTGCTGCTTCTGCCCTCTTTGGTGGTTGATGGCTGCTGATGAGTTGCCTCTCGCCTGTGCTGCTTTAGGGGTGGTGGGGGGTTGGGTTGGGGTTGGGGGGCTGGCTGTTGGTAGAAATCTTGTTTTTATTTGTTTGTTTACCGTCCGCAAAATGAACGGTGGCAGGCTCTCAGGCCGGCAGGGAGGTCTTTGGTCCTGAGCAGATAGCTTTTGAGTGCTTGGGTGTGGTTCGAGGCGGGCGTTCGCCTTTGTACAGATATTTAAATTTTATCGCAGGCCGCCTGATTGCCCCGTCAGGCAAGCAGCCGGACAGGACACTAACACACACACACACACCCACACACACACACACACACACCAACACACAGCTGCCAGGACTCATCAATCAGCTGCAGACTAATTACATAATCTCCTCTTGATTATGTTGCCGCACTTTGTAGTCGTTCGTCCTGTTGCTGCTCCTGTTCCTGCTCTTGTTCCTATTCCTGTTGCTCCACAGCCAAGGCGGGACCACAAGCTCAAAAACAAAACAAAAAATAAAAACAAAAAAACTAACTTCCTAATCAAATACAGTGAACGCTCGCAAACTGAGCACTTTTAGTGATTACACATTATATGTGCAAAATAATCGACTTTTACTTTTAATTTATAAAAACTGATATGAAATGAATACGTTTGGGCTTTTATCTAAAATCAAAATCTTTTTTTTAATCATGTTCTTTACTATTTCTTTTATTATCCACTTTATTTATGCAAAATATATCAACTCTTTTCTTAAGATTGCTAAAAATTGCATTGGAAAAATTTGAAAAATCCGAACTTATCAATTTCTTCTCCCACTTTTCTCAAACTGTGATGCTTATCTAAATTGAAATCTTCTCCATAATAATTACAGTAATCATAATTAATCTAAGACCCCCTCTCGGGTGATTTTCGTAGCGTGTGAGCACTGTACTCTCGTCATTCACATGACAAAGAAAGTAATATGTAAATTGGCCAGACATCGGCCTATGAAAACTAATCTCGACCCCCTTTTCCCTTTGGGGTTAGAGATCAAAAACGGCGGCAACTTTCCAAAAATATGCTTAGCACTTTTATTGTTGTTCTTTGTTCCTGTTGTTCTTAGCGCTCATTAAACGAACTCATGAAGGAGAAGAAGATGAAGACAAGTTTGAAGAAGAGGAAGAAACTTGGCGAAGTGACCTTGACATTGAAAAAGTGGCAAAAGTTGAATACTAAAAGTAACTGCAAAATGCGAACTTTGCGTACTGGCGGCCACTAAACTTTAAGGCGTGCTACACACACACACACACACACACACACACACACCCAACAGCTCCCCTCCACCCCTCACAAAACCCTAAGCAACTACACCCCCTGCACCGCAAAAGGAACCACACAACTTACTAAGTAACTTACTCAGGCGCTGAAAGAGAGAGCGAGAGGAAAAGTAGAAAAGTTTACTTTGAAAGTTGGAAAAAAAAATTAAACTTACGCCAGTTTTAAGCTACCAAATTTATATAAAATATTGTTCAGAAAAGTTGGTGTGTTTGTCTGTCTGCCTGTGTGTGTGTGTGTGTATGTGTGTGGTTGTGAATAGGCCGAACGCTGAACTTTGAACCCGTCGGCCAGTTTTGAATACCCAGTAAAATTTAGAAAGAAGAAAGCTGCACATATGTACTCGTATATGAAGCTAAACAGCTGGACATTTTTAGAAAGTTAATAACAGTTAATAATTAATAACCAACTGAAATTTCATTTTAAAAATTAATTCTGTTACAGCTTAAGAATGAAATACGGAAAAATGAAAATTTGGGGAAAAAAATTACAGATTTTTTTTTTTTATATAAAACATAAAATAATGGCCAAACCTAAAATCAATCAATACAATATTAAATAAAATAATTAACAGTGCTTAAAGAATCTTAAAGCCACTGTAGATCACTTACTTGATTAAGTATGGCCTATCGATAACATACTGGGTTGCTATCGATATTGAACAATCAATGCATTGTTTTGCCTGCTTAGTGCCATTATGCATAATATTAAGACTGGCTTTTGAAAAAAAATTGAACATTAGACAACGATAACATCTTGTGCTGCTATCGATAATTTCAGTTGAAAATCAATCACTTGAAAAAAGCGTGGTAACTGCAAGCACGGCATGCAGCAGTTTGCTCATTAAAATATTCAAAAAAAAAAAATAGATAATAGGCAAAAAGGGTTAAAGTTATTTTTGTTGTTCACACGGTTTTCTTTGGGACCCCGGCTGCAAAGTTTGTTTCGAGACAAAGTTTCGTCTCGCCAGAAACAGCCACGCCCCCAGCTTCATCCCCCCACCACCGACACCTTCCACGTTGAACAGCTGTGCTGATCAGCTGACTCACAGTGTGTGTGTGTGTGTGTGTGTAAACATTCAGCGACCAGTTTTTTGGCTTGAAAAACTTGGTCACACTCATTCATATTATTTTATAGGCCGTTCCGTCGCCAAAGTTCCAAACAACAACAACAACAACAACAAAACTTTTGACAATACCTAATTGCAAACTTTTAGATATCGCGAAAGTGGGCGTGTCACTGCTGCCCTTGCTGCCCCCTACACTTTAAAGAGTTGCGTGCGACGTCAGCAGCGATGTCGACAGCGGCAGAGAAAGCAGCAGCGGCCGCTTGGCCTATTTTTTTTTCTTTCTCCGGCTTAAACCCAACAACAAAAACAACAAAAATGATATCGTTTAGTGCGTCGCAAAAGTTTTCAACATTTTTTTTCTATATCTTTTTTTTTTATTTTTGTTTTTTGAGACTTGTTCAGCGGCTACGACGGTTTTGATGAACCTCAGTGTAAAGTTTTTGTTTGTTTTTTTTTGTTTTTGTTTTTTTTTTTTTTCGAAAAGTTATGCTTGACGGGTGGGGCGGCTGCAATTTTCATGAAAAATCAATACAAGGCGTCCACTTTAGTGTAGAAAGTGCGTGCATACAGTGATGCTTTAATTTAAAAAGGTTGCCACCAATGTTACTAGTTACGCAACGTTACAACGAACATTAAATAATAACCTGAATAAGAAAGAGACAAAACAACTGGATTACATTTTGTTTCCTTGATTTAACATAAAAACATATTCCTGGCCTAAGCTAAGAATCC
The DNA here is from genome assembly GCA_037043585.1 of Drosophila mimica. NCBI lineage: Eukaryota > Metazoa > Arthropoda > Insecta > Diptera > Drosophilidae > Drosophila > Drosophila mimica. Next base: position 1,186,299 of record JBAMBE010000576.1, on the reverse strand, counting down.
CTATAATAATCTGGAATGACCTGCCCTACATCATTCTCCATGGAGAAAAGATAGTTATGATTAAAGTTTCGCACCGTTTCCCCACCTAAAGTCACCTCGCCGCCGAGTATGACATGATATAGCTTAACATTTTCGATCATCATCGGTACATATTGACAATCCACCGAAGTAATATAATGACTCCATGGTGGCAACGCCTTGCCGTGATTTTTAATGGCCTCAGGGCCATGCAACATGTCGCCATTCCAATCCAAGACACCAAATTCATGATACAACAGATCCAAAAAGGCGTGGATTTGCAATACGCTTGGACGAACCTTCGAAATAAAGATATGTTATATGTTATATTTAATGGAATTCATCTTTCATTTCACTCACGTTGCCCATTCTTGATTTTGACGTTGATTACAAATAGCAATATCCTCTTTTTACAGTTAAAACGGATTGTGATATTTAGTCCTGGTTAATATTTGTTTGTTAAACTTATACAACACAGTTTGAACTAATATTACATTTGTAGTTACCCACACGTAGTTTTCATAACTTTAAACAATAATATCAAACTTACTTTTGTAGTTTTTTTAAATTTGTCATACGTTTTTGTTTATAAGCAGTATTTAATAATATTTTAGGTAGGAATTTATATCAGATCTCAGAAACTATAAGAGCAAGCGGTTTCAAATTTGGAACATAGGTTCTCGTGTACCATGCGCAGTTCAAGTTTGTTTATTTTATCGATAACTGCCTCTGTTTCTCAATTATCTATACATTTCGATTTCCGATAGCAATAAATTCCACAATTTAAGAGGCAGAGGCTTCTAGTTTATACATAATATGCATATATATATTATTAATCAATTACCCAAATTTCATCAAGATCGGAAAAGAAGCACCTCAATTATGGTCGGAAATATATTCTCATATAGATCTGAATTCTATCAGCAGCCGCAACCATTTTCTGTATGCATAAATAGGCGAGCGCATGCGTGAGAAAGAGATGGCATGATAATCGACACTAGCGTCAATATATTGATGTGTATTGTGCAGAGCCCCGATAACTACTATTACGTGTATGTATGTATATATATGCACGTGTGTTCGGGTCAGTTCGGGCATGTGAGTAAAAATACTCTGTAAGAAATGCACTTGCAGAACTGAACATTTGAGTGCCAATCATTTTTTAAATGGAAATTTGCCAATTAAACTAGAATATATTTAACAACTGGGTTAAGGGTATATCGTAGTCGAGCTAACCCGACGACAGCATCTTACTTGTTTTGTAATCAACTTTTTGTCAATTCAATGCCTCGACGTATTGTCTGCTTAGTGGTTGCTCATACAGTGTCTACAAGCACTTTTCGAGCAGTGTCAAGCAAAAAAAATTTTTATTGCCTGCCATAAACTAATTTTTCATTATTTATATTTATATTTTATTTATTTATTTATATTAACCACAAAAATGAATATATGACCCTAATAAACTGGGATTTCCCAAACTGTTAGGTCGGGTTATGTAAAAAAAGTACCTAGGTTTATGGTAATTGCAATTTTGGAACAGTTACATTATGGACACCTGGGGGCCATAAAACCCGGATTTTTAAGTCAGGTTGAAAATTTCCAGTATAAATACCCCTATGCCTTGTAGCCAGTTTAGTTATATCCTGCATCTCTAGTGCAACAAGCCAACAAGGACTATGGTAACGGAAACTCATCCTGAAACACTTCAAAATTCAACAAAATATATCATTCGAAACTCCGACGAAACTCGACGAAAATCGGATGGAGGGCAAGGGCGGAATGGCACCAAGCAAGATTTTTACCGAACAGGAAGAACGGAGGATCAGGAAAATAAGGGGAAATCTTAAGCTATCGGCTCAAAAACTGATTTATGAAATTGTGAAAAAGTGCAGTGTGGAAACTGTACGACAACCACGGAAGAACCCCTTTATAAGCGGAAAATATAAAGGGACTACCCACTTGGACAAGGATTTGGAGTTGTGGAACATAGTCATATTTGAAGATGAGTCCAAATTCAACATTTTTGGATCGGATGGACGGAATTCTGTGTGGCGACAGTCCAATACTGAGCTGAATCCCAAATACTTTAAGGCAACAGTCAAGCGCGGCGGAGGAAGTGCCCTGATATGGGCATCTATCTCGGCAGCCGACGTCGGAAATTTTGTGATTATTAAAACAGCAATGGACATGAATGGAGTCTGACGTACTTTCCGGATCTACCAAGACAACGACCCCAAGCATAGGTCCGGAATAGTACTGTCCTGGCTTATATCGAACTTTTTTATCTTGACTCTGCTCGAAAACGCTATATATAAACATTGGTTGATAATAATTCTTATGGCTAACACTAATTGTTGGCTCAAATTTAATTACATTTTTGATCTAAACTTTATTTTAAAACTGTCTTGATGTATCTAATAATAAAATTATATTCAATTATATGTATTATATGTTTTCGAAGCTAGGAAAATATTTTTTAATTCGAATAAAAAGTTTAAATTTTAATTAATATAAGAACATGTTTCAGCAGCATTTCAATGTACATACATCAATATTGATATTGAAATATATTAAAAGTCCATATGTGGATTGGTAACAACTGATTAAACAATGAATTCACATCGTTACAGCTTTCGGCTATTGACAAATGAATTCAATGACATCTTCCGAATTCGCTTGCAAATACAATGTTTGCCAAACAAACGCAGTTAACAGATGTGTAGACTTGCCAACAAAGCTATGGCAGTTTTGGCACAGTTTTGCGATGCTATAAAAACGCTTCAAACTCATTCAATGCATATCATTCTTGTCTAACCGAGTTACACAGTAACACTTCAGCTAAGATGAGAACCCAGACCGCAATTCTGAGCTGTGTTCTACTGGCAACTCTCATTGCCTGTTTTCCATCGGCAGTACAGACCACTGATACAACTGAATCAACTACAACATCAACATCAACATCAACTACCACTGAGACAAGCACTACTGAATCAACTACAACTCCTACAACTACCACTGAGACAAGTACCACTGCATCAACTACCACTGAGACAAGTACTACTGAATCAACTACAACTCCTACAACTACCACTGAGACAAGTACCACTGCATCAACTACCACTGAGACAAGTACTACTGAATCAACTACAACTCCTACAACTACCACTGAGACAAGTACCACTGCATCAACTACCACTGAGACAAGTACTACTGAATCAACTACAACTCCTACAACTACCACTGAGACAAGTACCACTGCATCAACTACCACTGAGACAAGTACTACTGAATCAACTACAACTCCTACAACTACCACTGATACAAGTACCACTGAAACATCTACCACTGAATCAACTACCAGTTCAACAACTACCTCTACTACCACTACTACTCCCAAAACTACCTCAATTAAGACTTCTACTACAACGACTACTCCCAAGACTACCTCTACTAAGACTTCTACCACAAGGACTACTCCTAAAACTCCTCTCAAACCACAGGAAAATAAAAAATGTGAGAAGGAATGTCATGTGCATAAAAGAAAGAAAAGATGTGTGCGTAGATGTAGAAATAAAAATAGTGGAAGAGATGGAAGACCTAATAATGGAAAACCTGGACAAGGTATTAAAAAACCTGTTGGTGGAAGACCTAATGATGGAAAACCTGGACAAGATATTAAAAAACCTATTGGTGAAAAAGGTAAAAAACCTAATGCTGGACAACGTGGAGAAAATAATCAGAAAAAAGATGTAAAACGTAACGGTAGATAAGGTAAATATGAAAACGATATGAACGAAATAATGAATAGAATGGTGATGATGAACATGACGATAAATGATTGAAAAATTGTCCTGGTAACCCTGATAATTAAATATGTCATACAAAAAATAACCTATTCAAAAATTAAATAATATTCGAAAAGATAATACCAAATTAAATAGAGCAGGAGCTGAAAACTGAGTAATGGATACACACCACAAATAAAATAAAGAAATTAAATGATTGAAAGAAAATAAAATGACAAAATAATTGGAACTATTAAAAAATTGTATTTTATTTATTTATTAATCTACAAAATTCGATTAAAGGCACTCGTGTTTATGATGCTAAAAACTGTACCAAGCCTAACGGGTCCTTGTTTACGCATTTCATAACGGTGTTTATTCTTCTGTTACACTGTTATGATGAATTGGAATGAAAGTTTAGTTCATTTTTTTTCAAAGATTTTTGAGGTAGTTTTGGTGCGAAATTCGATTCAAGGCAGTCAGGTCAGGAGAAATATCAAATGCTAATGTGTTCAAATTAGAAGAAACTTTCAACAAACCATGCTAAACAAGTAAGAATGCTGAAGTAGAGTAAGCCCGACTTCGATATACCCTTAACCCAGCTGTTAAAAATATTCTAATACTGTTGGCAAATTTCATCTTAAAAAGTTTTGCACCCAAATGCGAGCAGGTCCGCAAGTGCACTCATTTCTTATACCAAGCTAAAAACATACATACAAGCATACATACATACATGCATACATACATACGTACGTACACGCAAAAACATATTTACGCTCGAGTCGAATATCGTCCCATCTCTTTCACACACATGCGTTTGCCTATTTATATGTATGCAGAAAATGGGTGCGGTTACTGAGAGAAATACGATCAATATTTTCTACCATAACGTGGGTGATTCTTATCCGATTTGATGAAATTTTGGAAGGTGATCAATAATATGCTTATGCATAATATATAAAAATAAGATGACTCTGCCTTTAAAATTGTGGAATTTATTGCTATCTGAAATCGAAATGTATCCATAATCAATAAATGGAGACAGTTATCGATAAAATAAAGCAAACTTGAAATTTCAAGTCTCTAGCTCTTATAGTCTCCGAGATCCGCGTGTTTATATAGATGGACGGATGGATAGTCAGACAGGCGGACGGATGGACAGAGGGATGACATGGCTATATTGACTCGGCTGTTGAGCCTGATAAAGAATATATATACTTTATGGGGTCTGAGATGCTTCCTTCTGCCTGTTACATACATTTGCACAAAACGATTATACCCTTTTTACCCATTTTTTATGGGTTAAGGATATAAAAACTGTATTTAAATCAGTACTTTCTAAACCTATCCTAGTCACCTCTGGGGTACCCCAGAGTAGTCACTTGGAGTGTTTCTTAACCTATTTATTAATGACCTCCTTTTTAACCTATTTGTTAATGACCTTCCTTTTGAAATATTGAACTCTAACGTACTAACGTATGCTGATGACGTCAAGTTGTGCCTGGTCATGTCTGTTTATCGTATCACTCCGAATATTGCTAGGTCTAGGTTTACTTCTTGATCACAAGCTCAAATTCGATAAGCAGATTAAATTCACTGTCAACAAAGCTTTTCAAGTTCTTGGTTTTATTAGCGTTGGTCAAAGCAATTTGATGACCGTTATACGACCAAGTTACTTTTTACTTCTCTTGTACATCCAATTCTGTAATATGGATCTTGTCTGTGGTCTCCACAATATCCTATTTACCAAACTAGATTGGAATCTGTGCAAAAGAGCTTCTTACTTTTTGCCTTCGTCGCTTTGACTGGGGTGTACTGCCTCCATACACCAACAGGCTTCTTCTCATTAACCTTCCCTCCTTAACTAACTAATCGTCGTGTAATGTTAGGAGTTATGTTAGTAAGGAGTTAGTAAGATTACTTGAAGGCAAAATCGACTCAGCTGCGCTGATGAGCCAGATACAATTTACTGTACCCTCTAGACAGTCTCGTTATTTCCTACCACTTTCTCTTCATCGTTGTACTACTAACTGTTCCTTGCATGAACCGTTTCGAGTACTCTATAATGATTATAATAAGCTATATCATGCAATCTATTCAGAGTCCATTACTATAATTAAAAACTTAATTTAAATGTCTTATTCAGTGATTAACTTTTTGGCATGTACATGTGTTGGGGCTTAACTAATTCTTACTAATTATTTTTGGTCTGCTTCGGGTCTTCTGGGTTTTCCCCAAATTCATGCAACAAATGTTGGATTTACCCCCAGAAATCTTATAAATATTTCACTATTTTTAATTTATTTATAATTTTAGTTTTATTTTAAATTCAATTTAATTAAACTTTTTTATTTTTGTATTTTGGTGTCGGCTGACTTTAGTTGACAATAAACAAATAAATAAGCTATAATTGAGGAGGATCAGTAGAAGGAGGAAGTCGAGTCGTGGATGCGCAGTGTTAAAGTCGTCTATTAGAAGTCGTCAAAGTCCCGAGTGCCATAAGTAGTACAGTTATATAGTTAGAGTTATATAGTTAGAGTCGCTCTTTACTTTTTCAATCTAATACTCTTACTTCAAAATTATACTTAACTATAACATATTATTTACAAATATATTATTAATTTGGGCTCTGCCGGGATTCTCTCCTACATACATATATATGTATATATATATATATATATGTAGTAGGATATCGAATACTGAAGCGCACTTAAAAATGCCTTTGCACACAGAAAAATGCCATCGAGCTAATAAGCGTCTGCGGCCTTTGAAGTTAGCTTCTCGGATGCTGATGAGTGCTGACTAAAGCGGGAGAAAGAGAGAATGTAGAGGGAGAGAGCAAGTGAGAGAATGAGAGAGAGAGAGAGAGAGAGAGAGAGAGAGAGGGCTTTTGGCTTTTGATTATAATTTTTTGTTGTTGCTACAACTCAACTCTATGCCATCGAGTTTACCTTTTGCAAGTTTTTCTCATATGCGACAAATAGCTTAACAAATCTGCACCCGGCGGGTTTACGGACAAATGTGGATGTCTAGTTCGCAGATTTGTTTAGTTATTTAGTTACTTAGTTACAAGTGTATTTAATCCAGTTGAGTGGCCATTTGTCAAAACAACAAACTCGAAACAATGCACAACAATTGGTCATCCGAGAAATGGCGCAGAGTTACCAACCAGAATTCATGTGAGGGAGAGTGAGGGAGAGTGAGGGAGAGCGAATATTAATGAATATTATATGTATATATATATACTTTGAACGACAATCTCACTAATTTTGAAATGGTTATTACTGGTAATATCCTTTCAAAAGCGGTCCCCTTCCATTAGCCTCCCGTAATCTTATAACTGTCTCGACCAGAGCAATGTATAAATTGAGCTTCGAGCTATGAAAATATATTTGAATAAAGTAAATAGCTTAATGTTAAATATTTATACATATTTAAACGAATCGAATTTCGTTTAAGATGTTTGTATTTCAATTGTAATTAATTTAAGAACATGTTTTAGCAGCATGACAATATACATACATCAATATTGATATTGAAATATTTACTTAAAAGTCCATATGTGGATTGGTAACAACTGATTAAACAATGAATTCACATCGTTACAGCTTTTGGCTATTGACAAATGAATTCAATGACATCTTCCGAATTCGCTTGCAAATACAATGTTTGCCAAACAAACGCAGTTAACAGATGTGTAGACTTGCCAACAAAGCTATGGCAGTTTTGGCACAGTTTGCGATGCTATAAAAACGCTTCAAACTCATTCAATGCATATCATTCTTGTCTAACCGAGTTACACAGTAACACTTCAGCTAAGATGAGAACCCAGACCGCAATTCTGAGCTGTGTTCTACTGGCAACTCTCATTGCCTGTTTTCCATCGGCAGTACAGACCACTGATACAACTGAATCAACTACAACTCCTACAACTACCACTGAGACAAGTACCACTGAATCAACTACCACTGAGACAAGTACCACTGAAACAACTACCACTGAATTAACTACAACTCCTACAACTACCATTACCCCTGAGGAGCTTCGCGGAGAAAAACTGAAAAAACGGCATCCAAAGAAAGGAAACGGCGAAGGCAACAAAAAAATAAAAAATGAAATAATAAAATTAATGGAAAAATACAAAAAGGAGCATCCAAGGAAAGAAGAAGGCGCAGACATTAATCTACTAAACGCTATCAGCAAATTTCAGAGACAGTACGGTAGGATTCGTAAAATAAATGATAGAATTCCATATTATGAAAATCCACATATTCGTGTAATAAAAATAAAACGCCAAGAAAAATAGGGCTATTGAAACATTGTAAATGAATTCTTTTATTATTGAGAAAAACAAAATAAATACATATGCATTGTAGCAGTCAAACCAAATTATTTATATTTTCTAAACACGTATGCTCACTTTCCGTTACTCACAAAGATTGAACTATTCCTCTCCAAGATGGTGTTCACACCAATGATATCGATCGATATCGATATCCTATGTTGAGTACATAGTTGCATTTTATGTAACAATCTTAGTACTACACTAGTTGACGAGGCTACAACATTCTCAATTTCGATTGGAATCGCTGTTGATGACTCAAAAGGATCACTTGTACCCAAAAACCCCTTTACGATTTTTGATTTCTGGTAAATTCTTGAATCCTACTCGCCTCTTTATGTTCTTTTCGGATTTGGGAGCATTTGCAAGGAAGTTCTAAAACCTTGCAATTGACTAACCAATGCAATAGGTAAGCTAACAGGTAATCTTCCATCGTAAGCCAATGCACAACGATTGGCCATTCTAGAAATGGAGCAGAATTACCAACCAAAACAAAAAGACAGTGAGTCAAATAGTGAGGGAGATAAAATATGAATGCAAACATATCTTGCAATTTAATTTCAGGAATCACCATTTTACCTCCGCAATGATGCCATTAGAGGATTTCTCCAATATAAAATAAATAATATAAAAAATCTAATATTCATAGCTTATACGACAATTTAAAAATCCTTTTCATTTTCATTCATTTTTATGTACCATTTATATTTAAACATTAATCAACCTATTGATTTGTAAAGGTATTAATAATAACAGTGAATTAAAGTCTATAAGGTAAACGAAGGACTGGTTTTAACAGAAGTTAACAGAATACATAACATTAAATATTACATTTGTAGCACATTCAAAATACAACGCCCAACAGTCCAGCGGTCGCTGGTGTGGAGGCGCCTCAACCTCCTGCCTGTTGTATTCGACCCAAGAGTGCAGGCCAATGGGTTGACGTGGTTATGCAACCGGTCATTATATCGCTTCGTATGTCGGTTAATTTATGTAGAAAATTAGTATCCCGGTTGAGCTCCCATTTGTAGGAATTGTTTATTATCCCGGTTGAGCTCCCATTTGTAGGAATTGGTTTACTATATTCCACGTTTATTATTATAATTATAGTTTATTATTATTATTGTTGGGTTTTACTACATAGTACATATTCACTTTAACTTATGAGATTAAACAATTTTGATGAATTGTTTGCTTAATTTATGCGCGTGCGTTTCCAGCGAGATCTCGACACCGAATGCTCGCAAAACTCACTCTGTTCTCTCTCTATTCTCTCTCAGTGTCCCGTCTCTCAGTAACGGTGACCACTTTGAGTTCCCTTTTGTTCTGTGTCTTTTCCCATTCCTACATTTATGTTATGACTGTCACGTATGGTGGAGCACCAGAGATGTCTCTGGTCACCTTGTTCTGCAAGACTTGAATTTGGTATATCCAAGATTTTGCAGCTGTGCCCCAAAATGGAATCCCGTATGTCCATGTGGGCTCGATGATGCTCCTGTACACCAGCAGCTTGTTGCTCAAACTAAGTTTGCTAGATGGGCTCAGCAAACAGTTGAGTTTCGTTCCTTTGGATCTACAAGCTGCTGCTGTGAACTGGATGAGTTTGCGACAGGTAAGTTTCCTGTCCAGACATATACCCATTCCTGAGCGCAAACGTGCAATGCTGAGACTTGTTCCCATTGACGCAGATGTTCCACCAGTTGGCCCAAGTACTAAAGCCATCCAAGGACTGCGTAACCGCAGCTGCTCCCGAAGCAGAGGTGAAGGTTGCAAGGAACACTGTTTCATCTGCGTATGTTGCAAGCAGCGTGTTTCTGGCTACTGGAATCGGCAAGTCCGCGGTGTACAATGTGTACAAGGCAGATCCAAGGACACTACCCTGCGGTACACCCGCTCCAATGCCGCAGATGCTTGGTCGCTCGCCCCCAACATCGACCATAAGCCAAGCGGGCCAAGCAGGTAGGACCTGAGCAGTAGATACTGCAGATCGGTACTGCTTATTTTCCAAGGCCGCGAGGACATGTTGTACCACTCGATGAACTTGCACTGGTGTACCATGGTGATGCCTGAGGCCAAACTGATGATCAGGAATATAACTCTGGAAGCCACTTACTGCCGACAAGCTTCAAAGACATATTTTTTCAAATATTTTGGAGAAAGTTCCTAATAAATACTTTGGTTGAAAATAATTCTATGGCTAACACTAGTTGTTGGCTTACATTTAATTGTGTTAAGACAAATGAATATTTTTGGTTTAGAATCCCCAAACTTGAAACGTAGCTTGTTATCCGTGCCACAAACAACCAACCGATATATATGTACATATATATGTAGGAATGGGAAAAAACACGGAACGTCAAGAACAAAAGGGAACTCGAAGTGGTCACCGTTATTGAGAAACGGGACACCTAGAGAGAACAGAGAGAGAACAGAGCGTGTTTGCGATCATTCGGTGTCGAGATCTCGCTGGAAACGCACGCATAAATTGAGCAAGCAATTCATCAAAATTGCGTAATAGTATAAGTTTAAGTGAATATGTACTATTTAGTAAGACCCAATAATAATAATAAACTTTAATATAATAAACAATTCCTACAAATGGGGGCTCGTCCGGGAAACTAAATAGAAACAATACATAATTCGTTTAAACATTGTGCGATTTAAAAATTGCGTAATTTGTGCTGTGCGGTAGTCCACTAAGACTTGAAGGCGAGTGAAAGAGACGGCTGTATGCAGTGAAACGGAATTTCAAAAAGTTGTGAAATTCGTTTTTGCATTACAGGCGTCGAGACATCGAATCAAGGAAGCGGCGAAACGGCGAAGGAAGGCGACGCTGAAGAGTGCAGAAGAAAAGGCGTGCGTGTACAGACGAGTAAAGGCAAGCAGCTGAGGCTTGTAGTAAAGTCTGGTACAGCGACGACAAAGGCTGTCTGTATCAGAGTCGACGAGAGAAGCCGTTAGAGCAGAGGCGCAGACGACAAGAGTGCAGAAGAAAAGGCGTGCGTGTACAGATGAGTAAAGGCAAGCAGCTGAGGCTTGTAGTAAAGTCTGGTACAGCGACGACAAAGGCTGTCTGCATTAGAGTTGACGAGAGAAGCCGTTAGAGCAGAGGCGTGTGGAAAGAAGAAGGCGCAGACGACAAGAGTGCAGAAGAAAAGGCGTGCGTGTACAGATGAGTAAAGGCAAGCAGCTGAGGCTTGTAGTAAAGTCTGGTACAGCGACGACAAAGGCTGTCTGCATTAGAGTCGACGAGAGAAGCCGTTAGAGCAGAGGCGTGTGGAAAGAAGAAGGCGCAGACGACAAGAGAGCAGCGGCAGGGGACGTGCGTGTACAGATGAGTAAAGGCAAGCAGCTGAGGCTTGTAGCAAAGTCTGGTACAGCGGCGACAAATGCAGTGTTGAAGTCGTGGTGTGAGTTGCCGAAAATTCTTCGACGCCAGGGGCGAGACGAACGCTACGAGGGAAGCAGAGGCGCCAGCAGCGAGATGATCAGAGGACAAGACAACATAAGCAGTGGCGAGAGTGTTGTTGCTGTGTGAGCGGATCGAGACGAAAGGCTGTCTGTATCAGAGTCGACGAGAGAAGCCGTTAGAGCAGAGGCGCAGACGACAAGAGTGCAGAAGAAAAGGCGTGCGTGTACAGATGAGTAAAGGCAAGCAGCTGAGGCTTGTAGTAAAGTCTGGTACAGCGACGACAAAGGCTGTCTGCATTAGAGTTGACGAGAGAAGCCGTTAGAGCAGAGGCGTGTGGAAAGAAGAAGGCGCAGACGACAAGAGAGCAGCGGCAGGGGACGTGCGTGTACAGATGAGTAAAGGCAAGCAGCTGAGGCTTGTAGCAAAGTCTGGTACAGCGGCGACAAATGCAGTGTTGAAGTCGTGGTGTGAGTTGCCGAAAATTCTTCGACGCCAGGGGCAAGTGACAGAAGAGATAGAAAAAATGGTAGAGAATAAAGGAAATGGGGGCTTTGCGAATCAGTTCTTAATTAAAGTTGCGAAAAGAGCCTCCGACCGAATATCAACTGTGGCGGAGTATTTAAAGGAGTTCGGGGCGAATCCTAGGTCAGGAGGGCCGAATGTAGGAATGGGAAAAAACACGGAACGTCAAGAACAAAAGGGAACTCGAAGTGGTCACCGTTATTGAGAAACGGGACACCTAGAGAGAACAGAGAGAGAACAGAGCGTGTTTGCGATCATTCGGTGTCGAGATCTCGCTGGAAACGCACGCATAAATTGAGCAAGCAATTCATCAAAATTGCGTAATCGTATAAGTTTAAGTGAATATGTACTATTTAGTAAGACCCGATAATAATAATAAACTAATATTATAATAAATAAATTCCTACATATATATGTATGTATATACCTTCAAGGTTAATCTCACCAACATTGAAACGTTTTTTACTGAAAATACCCTTTCATTACCTTTCATTTCAAATAGCAGATGTGCTTCCAGCTATGAACATATTTTTTAATAGAATAAATAGCTCAATGTTAAATATTTAAACATATTTAAGCGAATCGAATTTCGTTTAAGATGTTTGTATTTCAATTTTAATTAATATAGAAGAACATGTTTTATTGATATTGAAATATTTACTTAAAATTTCATATGTGGATTGGTAACAATTGATTAAACAATGGATTCACATCGATACAGCTTTCGGCTATTTACAAATGAATTCAATGACATCTTCCGAATTCGCTTGCAATTACAATGTTTGCAAAATTAAATTAAGCTAAATTAAATTAAGAGCTGTGTAGATACAGTTTGAGATGCAATAAAAATGCTTCAAATTAAAAAAAAAAAACCCCCAGAGCGTAATTCTTTCTGCACCTTTGAAATTTTGATTGGGGCACAGGCCACTGATACAACTGCCACTCAGCTAAATATATACATTTTTTTTATATTCTAATTACAAATGTAAATTACTTAAATGTCATTTATATAAATTGCTAAATAAATTGCTCTCCTAATTTAAATATACCTAAAACTATACTATGTCGTCTAATTACTTCATATTTAAAATATATACACGTATTTTATTTGTAGAATAAAATCAGAGTTTTGTGTTGACATAGTTGAGTGAAGAAATACAAAAGACTTTTAAACACAAATGAGATATGATGAAGAGTTCTTCTTGGCCAAAAAGCCAAATACCTCAAAGTGTTAAGCTAAAATAAAAAATAAACACAACAAACTCGAGATAGTTGATGGGCATCAAGGATGTGTCTACCATTTAGTTAGTATCTCTAATATATTCAGGATAATGCAAGGAGTGCTGCTGCTGCTGCTGTTGCTTTTACCCAAACCGAATCGAGAGAGGGTCGATCAATCACTCGATTGCACAATCCAACGCCTAATGCTCGTCAAGTGACTGGGTCGCAGGTTGGCCATAACACTAAATGTGTGTCGACGACAAATATACGTATGTGGCACTAGTATATCCGCAAAATCAGAAGTGCCACCACTTAGCGTCTTCTCGGTCGTCTGTAGATACACAAAGTCCACCGACCTAAAATGATGACTTCATGCTGTTTCGTGTTACGGCCATGGAGCACATTGCCATTCCAATCCAAGACAGCAAATTCATGATACAGCAGATCCACAAACTTGGATGGATTATAGCTCATAGTAGCTCAAAAAGAAGGTAAAACTACAATCTGCATTTCAGCAAAGAACCAGTCCCAATTTGGCTATTATCGGCTTACATGAACCACGAGAGCTTTGGACTCCCACCGGACGATGTAACAAAGGATCTCGTCTTGGAGTGTGAGTAGCATAAAATTAGCGATGCCAATGGTAACTAATCTGATAGTTTGTAACAGGGAAAATAAAACCACTTTTATCGTTAAAAACCGGAAAGGCATAGGTTAAAAGCTGGGTTCAGGATATATCGTAGTCAAGCACGCTTCGACTAAAGCATTCTTACTTGAAAAACTACATCATTTATTAAGGTTTTTTTTTAAAATCTAAAAATCACATTCAAATTAAATTGAAATACAACATCGCTGAAGACATTTGGTGAAATTAATTAGAATATAATAAAGGGTTTTATTAAATGATTGGATTTTTTCTTAGCTTAGTTTAAAAAATGTGTTCTTAGTAATAAATGATACGTTTAAATACCTTCTATGTATTTTGCTTAGATTATGCAGGGATTGACACTTTAAAACACAGAATGTCAGACTGATATAGCTACCCATCCTCCCCCACAAAAGAGTGCCACAAAAAACCCAAGCCCAAAACCCAAACCCAAAACAAACGTCCAACTCTTTGGCAAAGGAGACCAAACCCTCAAAAAGCCAAGGCAAATGTAAATAAAAAATGATTTATTGAAGGTAAAATATTTATTGTTTTTTACGCAAATTCGCGTTGTTGAGAAATTTTGTTGTTGTTGTTTTGACGATTTGTTGTTGTTGCTGTTGTTTTTGTAAAATAAACAAAAGGCTACGCGGCATCTTTTGAATTCTTGTTTCTTACTCCTTTGACCATTCCGCTCCGCCCGCAACTCAAAAAATTGAAATAATTATTAACAAAACACAAGCATGCAGATGCTTAGAAAAATGCGGGAAACAGTCTCACCCGCACCACCCCCCTTGCCAAGCAGCCACTGCACAAGGACTCCTCTCCTGCCCAAGTATTTATTTATTCTGCGTTTTGGGTCAATTCCTCCGGTTTCATTTAATTAAAAAGAAAAGCGCGCTCGCGACGCATAATAAAAAATATCTACATGCATGTCTGTCCCCGGTTCGTCCGTATCTCTTCCCCCCCCCCCACCCTCATTCTATGACCTCGCGGTCTGCCCTTGGTATCGCTTTGTTGTTGTATTTACTTAGGATCAGGTGGTGAGCCGGCCGTTTACCAGGAGCAAAAAAAAGAGGAAAAATATACACAAGCGACGCAAACAATGCAAAGAAGCCGCCCGTCGCCGCAGCCGAAGCCAAATTTCAATTTCGCGGTTGCTGCATATTTTCCCAGCCCTTACACAATCTATACCCTGTACAGATGTTGGGCTGTGTGGCATGTGGGGATGTGCCGGACGCACGTGTCATGTGTCATGTAAATTCCATTTCAAAATCGGACTGATGTGGTAAAGTTCTATGGTTTTTTTTCTTCTCGCTTTGCTTCTCGCTTTGCTACTCGCTTTGCTACTCGCTTTGCTACTCGCTTTGATACTCGCTTTGCTACTCGCTTTGCTACTCGCTTTGCTTCTCGCTTTGCTTCTCGCTTTGCTTCTCGCTTTGCTGCTCGCTTTGCTGCTCGCTTTGCTTCTCACTTTGCTTCTCACTTTGCTTCTCGCTAGGAATCGCACAGTTTAGTTTAGATTCTCGCTTTAGTACTTACTCTAAACTTGGCTCCTAAAATTGCTAATTCCAGGGTATCTTCTAGTCGCGCCTGGTTTAATTAAATCGCTAGCTTTATGACTTGTTTGGCTTTGACTTTGTTTTTTTTTTTTTTTTTTGGAGTTATTGGACGAAGGTTTGGGGGAGCGGACGGGCAATGGCAATGGAATTTAAACGAAATTTTTGAAAGCGACTCGAAAGCCAAAATGGAACTTTAAAGGCCAAAACGCAGCGGCTTAAGCGATAATTGGCCACTAGAAAATGTCGATGCGGATGGGAATAAGTGTGTCGCTTAAGGTTGAGGATGCGGACGAGGCAGAGGATGTCAATATGATCCGATCCGATGTTGCAACATTATGGACATGTCCAATACCAAATGTAAATTGCCAATGTCCGGGCCGGGCTTAGATTCTAAGCCGTAGCCAAAAAAAAAAAGAACAACTTTTATTTTCTTCATTGGTGGTGGTTGTGGAAAGAGATGAACAGGGGGAAGCGGGACGGGAGGGTGGATGGATAAGCGAAACGGAAACGCTGTTTGGCTAACAAATTTATATGCAGCAGCTGTTGCGTATTTTGAGGCAACTGTGCATTTTATGCATAGTAATAATAATAAAAATATTGTGCAGATACATACAAAGATATATAGATGGATATATAGGCAGAGATGTACATACACTCGAAGAAAAACGCTATTCTATACACATGAACATGCACTAAGAAAAATCGCACTATTAATTTTTAGGTCGATTTTGCATTTATGGCGTTTTTTTCTGAGTGTACAAAAAGGATACATTTTCTACTCGATCTTTAAAATGTAATCAATTTTACATATTTGTATACCTAAAATTAATTATAGTTATGCTCGATTTAAGCTGAATTAGTTGTATTTTACGAAGCTATCCTGATTCATTGCAGAGCTTAAATATTAAATGAGTAGAAAGCCAAAAACGTTTTTGTTTTAGATTTTTGAACTTGATTCTCTACTACCTATTTTTTTTAAGTGTACTTCGTGGGGCTGATTGGCGGACTGACTGGCAGGGGATTAGCTCGGCTGATTGGACACGATGTGATTAACTTGTCATCAGTGGGGCTGATGTGTTTGCTGCGGACACGTCGCGTCGCGTTCCGGCACGACAAGATGCGACACGTTCTACGGCTGTGCCACGCCCCCTTCCTCCACTCAGAAAGTAGGCAGTGAGACAAAAAGTGCAAACTGGCTCGACACTATGAAAATTAACCCATTACGCACTCCATTAACGAACGCCTGCCAAAATGCATTTGAGCCCACAATACAGCTAATTAGTTGTGGCAGCTGATGCCACACACACACACACACATACACAAATACAGCCGGTTACACACATTGTACACACCCACAACCCGCCACAGTCTGTTCTGCTCCATGGCTGAGAGCCCCGCTGTCAGATTTCGTTATTTGGCACGATTTAATACAAAATCGAATGCAATGTGGGAACGCATACATACACACATACATGTATATATACACAACTAAATACATAAATAGGTATATAAATTTGATTATGAATAAGCATGTCGAATATTGCATAACATCATTAATTATAAGTTCAACAACTCCTGTAACAATTAAGCTCCGAACTGTTTCAGAAACACTTTAAGCTGGGAGGATAGTTGTGGTTGACACAGACGAATATGGCTAGTAATGCTGATCGAAACTATATATATATATATATAAATTTACATTGCGGAAAAATCACAGTTTATATCGACCTTTTGCTCCGAAATGGGATGTTCAAAAATAATTTGAAGCCAATTTAAAACTTTAACCGAAATTTTAGTCCGTAACCGGGGGTATTATTAATGGTATTATCAAGAATTTATTCTTTATATTTCTTATACACTCTCTCTATTACATACACACACACATGAGTGTTAAAGCCAGAAATAAATATGTTTATATATTTACATACATATGTTGCATATATTTTTGCTGTTGCCCAAGATCTTGGCCAGACAATGAGCGTAAAGTTTGGTTTTGTTGCAAAGGGGGCATTTCAGAGAGAGGTGTGGCAAGTGATATAGGGGTCGGGTGGCTTCGCATTTCGAATGCCATTCTTTATTTCAAATTTTGTATATATATATATATATATATATGTATGTATATATTTTCTTTTTTGCATTTTGCTTTTCATTCCAAGTCAAGTGCATCTGCCTGCTGGTTTTTGATCACGCCCGAGTGCATTCGAATGCCTGGCATTTGCATTAACAACAATAACAACAATAAGCAACAACAGATGCAACAACAACAACAGCAACAACAACAACAACGACGACGACTTTTGGGCCATATGGCTGGCAGCGAGCCACGCCCTGTTGAGTGCCCAACAAGGCGCTAAGCATCAAGTGCCACAATTGCCAGAAGTACGCAGCTCCCCTCTCCCAGCGAGGAGGCAGCCACAATTGGCGGTTGGGGACTGATTAATGTGCTGACTTACAGCAATCAGCTGTTGAGCACATTTTACATTTTCCTGCTCCGCCTACAACATAATGTGAGTTTTAAGTTCATTTCATTCCCAATTCAAAATTATTGAGTTATTATACAGATGAAAATGAGGAAGAAAAGCAAATGCGGCATTTACTAAAAATAAGGGCTACAAAACAATACAAATTTTTAGGCTGGTTTTTGGTATCTTTGTACTTAAGATTTGCTTTGGTGTCTATATATATACATATATATATATATATATATATATATATACATATACCATAAGTGTTAAGTGTTCGTATTTGGACTCTGACTCGGATTTTTCGTTCCATTTCAGTAGGATTTCCTCTATGTTGCTCAAAATCAAAAGCTAAAAGTTGTATACGAAATATATATATATATAAATATATACAAATATGTGGAATATTTAAGAATTATGCTATATTTATGTATATAAGCTAGTTAAGGGTAAGGGCATATTAAAATGAATTATCTGATAATAAATAAATATTTTATATGAATAAAACTTACTAGACGAAAATAAATTTAAAGTTATATTTAATATTAAATAATTTTGCTGGTGTGTGTAATTTGAATCTGAAAGGGGTTGTTATAAAATACTACCTAATCAAATCATATTTCAAAATCTTGTGAAATTCTTAACATTAAAAGAGGAGCTTCAATAAAAACTAGTTAACTATCAAATTGTAAGGGAACTCGAGAGCTGTGAAGTTATCCCATGAAATAAACCCAAGTGCATAAGACAAGAGCTTTTAATGTCCTTGTAGTGAATTTAAGATTTCTCTCTCACTCTCACTCTCTCTCTCTATCTCTCTCTCTCTCTCTCTCTCTCTCTCATTTCTCTGTCTCTGCATGTTGGCTTGCTGCTGAGAATGTATGGACTGGCATTTAAAATATCTTCTACATGTTGTCCAAAATGTCTTAAGTGCACAATGTTGCTGCAAAAGGGATAACTCATACTAGCATTAACACACACACACACCCACACACACACACACACACACACACACACACACACACACACACAACAATAAGGTAACGGGGCGTGCGAATATTTCAACGTGACTCTGTGTGATTTTAATACTCTCACTTTAGAGCATCATCACTTACATAGCGATTACGTTCAAATCATAAGAATTGGTAAAATTTCTTTCTATTCACTTTTTAGTAATTTCTCAAATTCTTTCAATTTTTAGTAAGCAAAACGATTCGTTAATATGCGAAACACCTGAGAAATTTATTGAACATTCTTTCTGAAACTCCTAATAATAAATTAAAATACTTTTTTCTTATGTTAGGAAAAAGCATTCAACAATTGTTAGAAATTAAAAATTCTTAAGCTGCGACAGTCAGTACTTTATTAAATAAAAAACATAGTTATTGAAACTTAGTAATTGAACCAAAGGACACTTAAAACTAGCCGTCAAATATTAAACAGGTAATTAAACTGCTCACCTAATTTAAACAGACAGTCTAAGCAGTTAGTTAAGCTAGATAAGATTAAGTGACTGCTTAGTTTAGCTAGAAGTTCAAAGGACATTTAAACTTCGATGTGAAATGAGCTGGTTTCTTTCTAGCTTTTGTTTTGCACTTTATTTCATTTTTTTCGTGCTTCTTTTTTGCCATTCACAGTTGAGCGCAGGGTGCGAATTTTGTCACTCTGTTAGCGTCAAGGCCATGAATACATCAGTGGAAGATGGCGCGGATGGGTGACTGTGTGTGTGTGTGTGTGTGTGTGTGTGTGTGGGAGTGTGACACAGTGGGCGTGGTTAAGTGGGTGCGTGAATTGGTGGGGCAACAAAAGAGACTTGTGGCTGGAGCTACATGCGTACGAATGAACAGTTGAATGCCTGTTTTAGCTGTTTTTGCGGACTGCCTTCACTTGTTGTTCTTGTTCTTCTTCTTCTCCTTGTTGTTGTTGTTGTTGTTACAAAAATATTTTACAACTATGTGTAATGTAGTGTGGTTTGATTGTGTGTGCACTCCTGAAAAATGATGCACTTAAATGTACAATTCCAAATATTTATTTTCATTGTTGCTCAAATATTGAAATGTAAATTCTTAATTAACTTTTTTTATTATTTTTTTTTTTTGAGATATGAAATTAAAATTAATAAGCAATTTGAATACCTAAAGAAATTTTGAATGTTATAAATTATTTCAATTGTGAATAAGTGCAAATGTGCTAGCAAATATTCCTCTCCAATATATTTAAATAAGTTTTGTTTTAAATCTAAAATTTGTATGCAAATATAATTTTAAGTTTTCACTATCCGAATCATTTTTTCAAGTGTGCGTGCGAGTGTGCGTGCGAGTGTGTGTGCGTGTGTGCGTGTGCATGTGTGTGGCAAGTGGCAGTTGCTGCTGCTTTTGCTGTTGCTCGTTTGGCTGTCACTTGTGCTCGTCGCGTTTGCTGCTTGTTGAAATTCATTACGCAAAACGGCGGGCAGCAAGCAAAGCGATGGAGGAGGCAATGGCGAATTCACCATGCAACATGGACAGACACGCAGACAATGGCAACCGTGACAAACGTAACGGAAGACGTCGCGACACAGTGACTGGCAAAAAGTGTGGGACGGTGCTACTCGCTACCACTGACAGTGGCATGTTTAAATGTCGACGACAGCCCATTTTCTATAACTTATCTGATTTTAATTGCTTCAAACATGTGCGTGCACACACAGTAAATACTCATTGTCTGGGTGTGCGTGTGTGTGTGTGTGCGTGTGTGTGTGTGTGTGGATGTGTCTGTCTCCTCTGTGCCAGCGGCATCCTTTTGTCATCCTTTTTGGGCGCTGTCAACATTATCTCACGTTGAAGTCGCTGACTTTTGCATTTGGTACAAATGTGTTGGAGCGAAGTTTCCCCGCGTCACGGAATGCCTGGATAAGAAAAGTAATACTGAGTCCCACCAGCGTTGTGTACTCAATCAGCGTTTATTCAAGACTGCTACTTTACAGTATGAGTAGCTATTAATGAGAGACTTAACATAAGTATCGATGCACGATTGCATTGAATGTTAAATAACATATTTTCAACACCCTTCCACAATGCAAGCATGCTTACAAAAAATCATTTCAAATTTAACATGTTCCTTAATTCATTATGCTTCGTTTTGGACAAGTTCTTTGTTAGCACATCTGCTATCATAACATTTGAAGGAACATATTTCAAAACAATTTGACCCTCATTAACAACTTGCCGAACAAAATGATATCTTATATCTATGTGCTTAGTTCTACCATGATGTACAGGATTCTTTGCTAATTGTTGTGCACTCAAGTTGTCTCCGTACAACACCGTCTGGGTAGTTTCAGTGCCACAACCGACTTCGATAATCAGCCTGCGCATGACGATAGCTTCCTTGCACGCCGTCGACAAAGCCATATACTCAGCCTCTGTGCTGCTGAGTGCTACGCTGCGTTGTTTCTCCGATTTCCACGAGATCGGCCCACCAGCGAGAAAGTATACGTAGCCAGTATACGATTTACGATCAACCTGATCGCCAGCCCAATCAGCATCAGCATAGCCTTCGAACGCCGCTCCACACTTTCTGTAGTGTATCTTTAGCTCCACTGTAGACGCTAAGTACCGCAGGACATGCTTCACGCCTGCAAGATGTTCGCTATGCGGATCCATGTTCCGTTGTGCCAACTTTGCAACCGAGTGCAAAATATCCGGTCTTGTTGTAAGAGCCAGCCACATTAGCTCACCCACTTGTGCTTGGTACGATGTCTTATCCACCTTTTGACATTGGCTGCCGTTGCAAGCTGTCTGGTACCCAGCATCCAATGGCGTAGCTGCTGGTCTGCAACTTTCCATACCGTGTTTACGCAAAAGATCCTTGATGTATTGCGTATGGCCCAGAGTGATCTCTCCAAGTTCACCCTCACGTTGAATTTCCATGCCAAGAAACAGTTCTAGTGGCCCCTTGTCAACGCACTCAAACGACTTCATAATATCAGATTTGATGCTGACCAAGTCCGCTTTCGATTGACAAGCTATAAGGAGATCATCAACGTAAACTAGGATTAGTGCCAAATTACCTCCCTTTCGTTTATAAAGGCATGGCTCATTGTCGCATGCAATGAAGCCAATTCCACGCAAAACGCTGTCGAGCTTGGAGTTCCACTCCCTTCCAGATTGCTTCAATCCATATATCGCCTTTTTCAGTAGCAATACTCCATCCGCCCGATTGTCTTCAGAGTATCCTTGCGGTTGCTTCATATAAACAGTATCCCTTAGATCGCTGTTCAAGTACGCAGTACAAACATCCATCTGATGTAGGTACAACTGCAATTCTGCCGCCAAAGCCAATATAAACCGCATGCTCTCCAGCCTGCATACCGGTGAAAACGTCTCATCGTAGTTAACACCGTACTGCTGTGCGCATCCTTTTGCCACCAGTCGTGCCTTAAACCGTTCTATCTGGCCGTGAGTATCCCGCTTCAGACTGTAGACCCACTTGCAACCAATTGCACGTTGTCCTTTCGGTAAATCTGCCAGCTGCCAGGTTTGATTCGTAATCAAAGCCTCATACTCCTTTTGCATCGCTTCTTTCCAGAACGAAGCATGCGTACCGCGCATTGCCTCCTCGTAGGTTGCTGGAATGGGTACATCACTTGTAGCCATAGCGCCGAGTATATTGTATTGCTTCCTTGGGCGACCAGGTCTACCCGTCCTTAGCAATTTCGGTCTTCCAGGTCCACCTCGTGGGATCTGCTCTTCCTCCAGCTTTTCGTCGTCTTTTGCACTTTCAAAAGATTCATCCGCATTGCTTTCATCAGTTGCATTTGACCGAGATGTGATGTCTTCGCTGCTGGAGTCAACCTCATCATCATCCTCTTCGTCAACTTGCTCAACTCGATGCCCAACATTCGACATATCAAATGTTACCGCTTCGCCCTTTGCCTTTTCCAAATAGCTGACCTCATCAAAGATAACATCTCGTTTGTCGACCACTGTTTTGGATTCTGCATCGTAGAGCCGATAGCCTTTTGCTTGCATTGAGTAACCGACCATGCGGTATTCTTTCCCCTTGGGTTTAAACTTGCTCTTATGACGACCCTTATCCAGTGCCACTGCAATGGAACCAAAAACTTTAAGATGACTTATCGTTGGTTTCTTGCCAGTCCACGCTTCCATTGGAGTCATCCCGATCAGTGCTTTTGTGGCTGCACGATTGCGTAAATACACCGCTGTGTTTACTGCCTCTGCCCACAATGACTGGTCCAAGCCTGATTGATCCAATAAGCATCTTGCCATCTCCACAAGCGTACGATTAGCTCGTTCTGCCACACCATTTTGTTGCGGAGTGTACGCCACCGTCAATTGCCGTGCAATTCCATTGGTTTTCAAAAACCCGTCGAAAGTTTTATTAACATATTCGCGTCCGTTGTCGCTGCGAATACACTTGATCATCTTTCCTGTTTGACGCTCTACCAGATTTTTGTACTCCACGAACTTGCGAAAGACCTCGTCCTTCCCTTTCAGGAAATACACAAAAATCCGTCTTGATTTGTCATCAATAAATGTGAGGAAATACTTAGAGCCGCCAAGAGACTTCGTTTCGAAAGGGCCACACACATCAGTGTGCACTAATTCCAGAAGTTCTTCCGCTCGGCTTTCTGTTGATCCTGGAAATGGCTGCACGTGAACCTTGTTCAGCATGCACGTCTTGCACGACACCCGTTGCAATACGTCAACATTTTCCATTCCTCTTACCAGCGCCTTGTTTGCCATTTCACGCAAACTATCGTAGTTCAAATGACCATATCTGTTATGCCACAACTCGCCATCTGACTTAACAGCAGCATAACAACTGTTACGATGACCTTCAAACGTATACAGATTTCCTACTCGCTTGGCCTCGAGTATACATTTGCCGTTTCTGCAGACTCGAGCACTCTTTGCATCAAAGTGAACATTGCACTTCATTGCGACGGCCTGTCCCACAGACATAAAATTGCTCGTCAACTTTGGTACGTACAATACGTTGCCTAGCACCAGTGTACACAAATCCGTTTCCAATTTGACTTCGCCTCTGCCTTCTGCTTGCAAGGTACCGGCGTCCGCCAAACCGATCGTTTCGGTATGCGCCTCAAATTTTGAAAACATTTGTTTATCACAACACATATGACTTGTTGCTCCACTGTCCAAGCACCAGCCGATTTTCTTAAAACTGCTTGCATCCAATGCGTTGAGTAAGCTGCAATTCTGCTGTTCTGTCTTCATTACGTCATTTTTGGCAATTAATCTGCGACAATTCGCTTTAATATGCCCTATTTCACCACATTCGTAACAGGCGATCTTTTTCTTTTTCTTCTTTGTAGTGACCTTCGCACTAGCGCTATGCCCTTGTCTAACTGTAAAGACGTTCGCCGTTTCGTTGTGCTTCTCGGCGCCTTCTTTTCTCTCGCCTTCTTCCTTCAACTTTATGCACAGAATTTCAAACGACGGCAGACTGTCGCGCGTCTGGATGGCGACAACGAAATTCTCATAATCTTCTGGAAGACTGGCAAGCAAAATTATGACCTTGAGCTCGTCAACTATTTCTATTCCAACTCCGGCAAGCTGATCCACGATTTCGTTAAATGTGATCAAATGGCTAGCCATGCTTTGCCCCTCCGCCATGCGAGAATTGTGCAAACTTTTGTACAACGAGACTTTACGCATCGGCCCGCTTGGCTGATGGACTTCGCGCAACTTAATCCATGCCTCCTTCGACGTTGTGCAATTCTTGATGTATCCCAACTGCGATTCCTTAACACTTAGCGTGATCGTTGACAATGCCTTACGATCCAACGCCTTCCAGTTAACATTTTCGCCAACATCAGACTCCAGTAAATCCCCCGACGCAACTTCCCATAGATCCGCATGCACCAACACGCTTCGCATCAGTATGCTCCAAGAATCATAATTCTTTTCTTCAAGCTTCTGTATTTGGTACAGCCCACTCATATTTCTATTTTTGCGACGCAATTTACATTTACACACACGTAACTGCCGATTTTGTCTTTTATCACATCCGAGTTCGTAACTCTGGATATCGAGTCAATAAACTATAACCGATCTTATCAGGCCACGTTCCCTGGGTCCATAACCTGTTGGAGCGAAGTTTCCCCGCGTCACGGAATGCCTGGATAAGAAAAGTAATACTGAGTCCCACCAGCGTTGTGTACTCAATCAGCGTTTATTCAAGACTGCTACTTTACAGTATGAGTAGCTATTAATGAGAGACTTAACATAAGTATCGATGCACGATTGCATTGAATGTTAAATAACATATTTTCAACAAAATGTACCAAACAACGGGCACTTCCATTTATTCGTTGGTACACTGAGCATTTTCTTCTGTTAAATAGGATATTTGTTTCCAAATTTGCAATAACTTTAGCAATTTTAATGTGTTTCCATCAACGAATAATCATATTTGAATTTTAAGCACATTTTATTCATTAATATGTTCATTTTGATTTTAAGATCGATCAAATATGTAAATAGTACATATAAATGTTGACTGTCATCTGCCAAACAATAAAATAAGATAATTGTAAAATACAAAAGTAGTATTTTTTAAATAATGCTTCTTTTTTTAATTACTATAAGTATTTGTACCTTTTGGTAAAGTGAGTATTGCCAAGTGGCAGACTAGTTGATGACCCGCCCAGACCGCTCTACCCCAGTCCGCTGTAACCCTACTCGCCTCACTTCACTATACACGTCCACCACGTACAATGTCCCATGTGTGTGTCTCTCCCCCTCCCCCTCCCCCTCCCTCTCCTACTGGCATCCCACACTCTATAGTTATTTGACTGTATGCGTATGTTTATCTCGCCAGCTCGCTGCGTCTTTTTATGAGCTTTGTCGGGCTTTGATGTTAATTACCCTGTAACAACGACGACGTCCTTAGCTCCATAACTTCCCCCTCCTCCTCCCATTTGCAATCCACATTTTATATGAGACACTGGCAGCTTTACACCACCCCTCCGCAATATCACATAACAAGACCACCACAAAAAGAGAGAGAAAAAAAAAAAAAAAATCCGCGACTGACGCTCGGTAAACAGAACAGCAGCCGGCGGCTGTGTGTGTGTGTGTGTGTGTGTGTGTATTGGTATTGGTGTGTGTGGCTCTCGGTGGCCGAGATTATCTCCAAGGACCTATAAATCCAGTCATTAAAGGCAAAGTCACAAGACGTTGCCGGCTTATCAGCGTCGGGAGCAGTGTTGCCACTGCTTGCCTCTGGCGCTCTCTCTATCTCTATCTCCCTTTCTCACTCTCAATACACACACACACACACACACATACACACACCTAGATAGATAGCAGAAGCAGCGCTGCTTTGTCTAGTTTTTGTTGTTTTCTTATTTGGCTGCTTTTGGCTTCGTTTTTATTGCACGCATGTAGTTTAGCACTCGGCGGCGTTGTTGTTGTCTGTTTCCTCCTTAAATAGAGTTGCCAGATGTTTTTGCATAAACACACACACATTTTCATATATATATAAATTTGTTGCATATGTGCAAATATCCTTGCCCGCACCCAGACAAATGTTGAGCACTCCTTTTGTCTTAAAGCTACAAAATTAAGCCATAAAAGTGTATTTTCTGCATAAAAATGCGAAAAGTCACACGATTTTGGTACTTGGTTGCCATATTTTAAAGCTCATTAGTTGTGGTCGCTTAGTAAAACCTATTATTTTGGGTACATTTTAAAATTAGAGCTGAGAGAAGGAAAACGTAAGGAATATCACAAAGTGAAGTGAATTGATTTCAATAAATAACCGCGACTAAGTTTCTTCTTTATACTATTATACTTTCGGTATCATAGTATAATATTGGATTTGTGTAATGTCCGTCTTGCTGTGTGTCCGTCTGTCCGACTGTCCGTCCGTCCGTCTGTCCGTCCGTCCGTCTGTCCGTCCGTCCGTCTGTATGAACGCGCGTTTATCAGACACCCTAAGAGATAGAAACTTGGAACATACACTTGAAAGTACCCTCAAAAGCTAAAGTGTCAAGGTAGGAGTCCTACATACACTAGCGAAATCGCAGTGGTTGTTGGCGATGTCCTTAAAAAATCAGAATATGCCACGCACACTTCCGACGCCCCCAGCCGATTTTCAGACTATAATTTTGCCTTATGTTCCGACCCAAAATCACGTTTTCAACTTTAGATGTACGATTGATCTAGATGCCAAATGATGACTAAAAAGCCTTTACTTTTGAAAATGCGTTGAGTTTTGACGAAGTTATGGCATTTTGAAGGTTCGACCTATGCCCATTTGCCGACATCGGCCTTACAAACCTTAAATGCTCATTTATTCCATAATTTGTAAGGTATAGTAACCAAATTGTTAAAGTATGATTTCTTGATAATTTCTTGGCTGCACACAAATTATGGAATCATAGTATTTCGCTGTCGGTTACATCCGACTGCAACGTTCTGTCTTGTTCTTATTTTTTTTTTTTTTTTATAAATTGCAGAGCGACAAATTCACCTTAAGTTACATTATGTTATTTTAAAATTCAATTTACATTTATTTGGCTCTTCACATTAAATACTTGTGCACATTTAAAGCCATTTGTTTCTGGCCATCAGTTGCACATCTTCAATTTGATGTCAAATAAATCAACCTCAAATAAAGTTGTCAGCATCGAGAAAACTTATATTAGTTCTCTGATATTTGGCAGATACTTCTATCTACTTTTACTATTACTATTTGATTGCTGATCTCTGGCACTTCGATTATGTCAGTCTACAATCGTAGCCTTAAATCACAAGCAGCAGAAATTTGTTAGAGGACCAAACGAGGCCAATTGGCATCTAGATGTTGGAGGGTGGTGCTGTGGAGGTCAGGAGACAGCACTTAACCCACCAAACGACGACGCCGCTAATATCGCAAACGGACTCTATTAAAAATGCTTACAAATGCGCTTAACAATCGGGAAGAATGTGCTGCAAATAAATCTCCATATGTGAGTTGACAGCCGAAGCTGCCCCACTCCAACCCTTACCCTTAGCCACCCAAGACGCCGGCGGGCCTTCTAAACTCACACGACCCTCTACACCCCTATCCACAGAGGTTTGCAACAGTGTTGCCACAACAATTGCCAGCCAGAAAGTAGCTTGTAAAAAGCTAAGATTTTCAAACACTGAGCGAAGAACTCTGATTTGTAAAATACATATTTTTACAGTGGAAATTAACGTGGCTAAAAACTAGAACCTTTAAGAACAATGTTTATAGACAACAAATTGGATTAGGCGTGAAAGCTCTGAAATATGCACATTGTACATGTGGAGAAAAAAAAATGGCTAAAACGACTGAACTTCGCTGTTGTTTTCAAGCTGTTTGTGATTTTGTATTTATTTTGTTATTTTTTGTAGGTTTATTTTATTTTTCTTTTGGTAAGTAGTGCTATGTAAGATTTTAGCTGTCTCTTGAAAGACATAAATAACTCATGCCTTGTTGCCTATTTCCACTGCTGTCGATAGTTATCGGCGAGGGCAAGGGGGTGGGCGTATAAAGCCCACCCCCTTTCGTGAGCTTGGTCAGCACAGCTGCCACAAGTCACAAGCGCGCCACGTTTGTTAGCCAAGTTTTGTGTGCAGCTAAATAAAAAGCTGCTAGTTGCAAAAAAGGAACAAATCTGTGGAGTAAAGTATAAAATACCTCAAGACTGTAATGGAAAGGAGATGGCATAGGTGGTGGGTAAGGGTGGTAAGGGGGGGTTTATTGAGAGAAGTGATGGGCGAAAGAGAGAAAATTGTGTGATTGTGATTTTCACTAATTTGTTGCCCATGTTGCCTGTCAAATTGGATGCCATGTGTGGGTGTCATTAATGTCAACTCCCACACAGCCGTCATGCGCCCAAGTGACAGACAAAAGGCGACACAGAAAGACACTAAGGATAACATGTATGAATGTAGGGGTGTTTCTCTGTGTGTGTGTGTGTGTGTGTGTGTGTGTGTGTGTGTGGAGCGTAGGATGTTAGACAGTTGCAGACACAGAGACGACTCATTAATGCCACTCATCAAAACTATAACTAATGTTGAAAGGCAGGGGAAAGGGAACGGGAACGGGATGGGGAAGGGGAAGGGGAAGGGGGATGAGCAACAGCCGGCAGTCAGGCAGTCAGGACGTGGCTGTGCCACAATACACATGAATATCCTGACACTACCATAAATTCCAAGCTTGGCTACTAAGCGGCTTGTTTTTGGTGGGGGTTGGGGTGAGTTTAGACGCTGATGGCATTTGTCGCCGCTGTCGCCATTGTCGTCCTGTCGATGCTACCCTGTCCTTGTCCCTTTGTCCTTTTTGTCAGACTGGCAGGCATTTAGCTATTTTCGCGTAAATGGCTGCTAATTTTGTTTATCGTAGGACAATTATCCAAACGAACGAGCTGACAAATGAGCCGCACAACATATGTGTGTGTGAGTGTGTGTGTGTGTGTGTGTATGTGTGTGTGGCGCCACAATGTGTGTGTTTGTTCCTCTGGTCTTAAAGCACTTCAATCTTGGCTTTATACCTTAAATAGCTTTATAAACACAATCAAACCAAACACACACACTACTAACATTCACACACATAGACGCACACACACACACACACAACTACACAGAAATAAAAAAATTAACATTTTAAACAGTTTATTTTAGTTCTTGGTTCAAGTACAAACAATAACAAGAAATCGAATAATACTTCAACTAACATAAAACATGATTATAACACACTCTCACACACATTTACACACATTAACACACGCACCCACACACACACACACACACACCATGCACAGTAACAAAAAAAGGGTTTGCGTATTAAGTATATAATTTTGATAACCTTTCTTAAAGCAATTTAAATTTCTTTAATTCAAATGATTTTATTTTGAGTGCAGAACAAAATAACAACAAATATAATAAAAAATACTTTAACTTTCATGTTAATTGCATTTTGGCATGCAACTTTTCTGCTAAGTGCAAACATATTCTTAATTAATTAAAATATATATATTATTTTTTTCCATAATCATAAAATCATAAAATACACAAATCAACCAAAAAACAACCAAATGCAATGCTAGAAAACACTTAAAAATTATTCTAGCACTGGCTTGAATACCAACCTTAATTTAAGTCGAATAATTGAAGTACGAGTGGATTTTCTGAATAAATTTCTTTCAGTGCTAGCACACACACACACACACACGCACACCCAGATACACACACACCCAGATACACACACACCCAGATACACACACCTAAACAGCATCCAGAGTTTGCCGGCGCAACGTTCCCTTCTTTATCCAATTATGAATTTTTGTCATTACGCCCTACGTCCATGGCAATGGCCAACTGAGAGTGCTCCAATGCCCAACACCCCCACCAATCCTCCTCCACTCCCGTTTTACAATTTTACCCCACGCTTTGCTGCTGCTGCTGCGACAAAAAACGAACGCAAAAATCTCATTATGATTTCATTTCGTTCAAATGAAGCGCTTCGTGCTGGGGGCAAACAGCTACTTGCTGGCTGGTCCAGCTGTTGGCCAAGAGGTGGGAGGTGGGAGGTGGGCGGTGGGCGGTGGGCGGTGGCTGGGTGGGTATATTGACTGCTGCGACGCATGTGTTTTGCGTCTTTGTTGTCCCTGCAATTGGCGCTATGGGAAGCAGCTTGAGCTGCAACCAAAGCCAACAACAACAATAAACATGCGACAGCTTCACTTTGCCTACTGTGCGCTCGGTGTGTCCTGTGTCCTGTGTCCTATGTGTGTGTGTGTGTGTCTCTGTGTGTGTCTGTGTGTGTGTGTCCTGCGACTAGTCTCGTCGTGGCTGCCGTGGACAACGGATAAGGCGATAAATTTATTTTAAAATAAAATTTACTTTCCCACTGCTGGCGCTGCTGCTTCTTCTATCGCCTGCTCGTTTCTTATACCCTGTAGCAGCAGCAGCATTGCAATGGGGTTAATGCATACGAAATACTAGTTATATACTTAAAGCGAATACTAACTATAACTGTTGTGTGTGACGCAATCGAAAGTAGCTTTAAAAAAAACATCAACAAATTTTGACTTTCTAAAGTATATTTATTTCAGTACAAATTGTATTTTTTAAATTAAATTTAAGATTTTTATTTAATATATTTTGCAAATAACTCGACTTTTCGAAATGAGCTAATTGAATGTGAAGTGATTTCTGATTAATAATCGCACGAATATTTATTAAATAAATAAAAATAAATACTTATTGCTGATATCTGTTTTTGTACAACAATAATAATAATAGGGTATTTTCTAGTCGAGTGCCATTGCTAATGGCTTTGTGTATTTAATTTTTTTGCTTTGTTATTTTTTTTCTTACTGTTGCTGTTTAATTTTGTTTGCTTCTCTGCGTGGTCGCTTGTCGCTCTCCTTGTTGTTGTTGTTGTTGTTGAGCTGCTGTTTAAATATGTATTTTGTTGTTGTTGTTGTTGTTCTTGCTGTTGTTGTACCTTCTGCTTACCTTAACGATAAAAAAATGTGCTGCCGCTTTTGTTATTATTGTTGTTGTCCGTTGTCCTGTCGTATTTAAATTAAAATGTTATTTATGTCAGCTGTTTGATTTCTTAACTTGCCGCTTGCCGCTTGCCGCTTGCCTTACCACCCACCCGCCCACCTACTCACCTAGCTACCCCCACCTACGTGACAACCCTGCGGCACATTATTTTTTTCTCGTTTTTCCTTTTTTTGCGTTTTTCTTTTGTGTATTAGGAAATCGCCAGCAACAACAACAGCAACAGCAACAACAGCAACAACAACAACAACAACAACAACAGCAACACAAAATGTAAGCAGCTTAGTTAGTGTTAAACGGCTGGTACTGATGCGTAAGAGCGGGGTTGGGGGTGTGTACAGGTGGGGGAGGTGAGCATTGGGTATCTTAGAGGAGGTATCTTATTAGGGTATATCTGTGGGTCGTTGTTAATGCCACAAAACTTGCAGCTAATTTCCTTCGAGGTGCATGCAACACTCATTTGATTCTTAGCCTGCTCTCCGATCATGTGTGTGTGTGTGTGTGTGTGTGTGTGTTTGAGTGATTATGTCTGCATCTTCCTTAACTGCAGCACTTTTATCTTAGGCGGGGGTAAAAACCAAATGGGTCTGCACAAAAATCGGTGGCATTTTAAAATTTAGAGCAAACGCTTTTTATTGATAAGTTGATAAAAATAATGTTTATAATTTTAAAGCATGTATTTAAGCAAGACTATAGTTGATTTTGAAATATGCATATATTTTTAAGATGTGTGCATTTATCAAGGCTTTGTTTTTTAATACATATCTATATCCATAATTAACTTAATCATGTTTATTTATTCTTTTAAATCTATTGAGTCAGTCTGCAGCACTTATAGTCTCTGAGATCTGAGATTGTTATATCGAATCGGCTGTTGATCCTGATAAAGAAAATATATACTTTATGGGAATGGAGATGTGTTCTTCTGCTCCTTAGATGCATTTGCACAAAACCATTAAATCATTTTTACCCACTTTCAGGGTATAAAGAACTGAGTTGAAGTCTTTATATATAATTAATGTAAAAGATCTTACAAGTTTTTTCTTTATTTGTACCTAAGTTATGTGATCTCTGAGATCTTGAATAATCTAAATAGTATTTTATTTATGAACACTTAAAAATCAGACAGATCTGTTAAATATGCTCTCAGTTTTGAGGTCTCACAGATGAGTTCCCTGACCTGAAAATGGGAAATTACTGCTTTATTTTAAAATGCATCTGTTTCCTAAAATTGGAATTCTCTGTGCTTTTGCTTGAAACTAATATCAAAAATGTATCTTTATAACGAATGGGAAAGTTGACATCAACGTTTGTATTTTTTTAAAGATACAAATAAAGCAAAAAAGACAAGCAAATCTGTAAATTGCTAAGGTTCAGAGAATAGTGTTCTATAAAGAAAGATCTACATGCAAACTATGCAAAGTGTCATTCCTCAACCATCTCTCTCTCTCTCTCTCTTTCTCTCTCTCTCTCTCTCTCTCTCTCTCTCTCTCTCTCTCTGCATCATTTTCTCTGTTTGGCTTTGTGTCACTTGTGTGTATGTGATTTTGTGTACACATTCTCTACAGCCTTTGTTGCTGGTTGCTTCAACAGGAATTTTTCGCCATGATTTTGTTTTATTTTGTTATTGTTGCTATTTTATATGTTTGTATATATCTTTGTTGTATGTATGTGTGTATCTTTGTTGTCGTCCTCTTGAGAGGCTTTTGTTGATTTCTGGCTGACTGAGCTTTTCCCCATCTTCCAACTGTGTGCTGCTGACTGCCATTGCTTATCTCTTCTTTTTTTCCCTCTATTTATTTTTGTGATTTTTTCTTATTTTATTTTTTTATTTTTTGTTGGTACTTTATTTTTATTTTATTTTTATTTTTTTTTTTTGTGTGGGGTATTTTGTTGTCACTTTGAGAGCACCGGTGATGCTGCCATCGACTCCGACTCATATCTCTCTGTGTGCGCGTGTGTGTGTGTGTGTGTGTGTGTGGGTGAGACTTGCTTCTGATTGGACACATCACACACACACACACACAGATACACCCACACCCACATACGCGACACATGCATATATATAAATATATATATACATAGCTCATGGCCATTCCGTAGGCTCCACCCACCGCACGGGAGAGTTTCGGTCTCTCCAATACTACATACTATATATGTATGTATGTATGTATGTATGTATGTATATGCGTTGTGGTATATATACATAAGCTTATAGTTATCTGCCCTCCCTCTCCCCTCTCCAATCCCCTTCCCGCCCCAGAGCTTGTCGCCCACACAATGGTCATGTGTGCATGTGTGTGGGGGGGTTGGGGTTGGGGTTGGTGTTCGGGTTTTTTGGGGGTTTTGGGGTTTTGGGGCTTGGGTTGGTGCTTTGGGGCGCGCCAATAGAACAGATAAATCGATTTCATTTTGGCTTTCAGCTTTTGCTCGTTTTGTTCTTGTTGCTGCATTTTAAGCTACAAAAATTCTGATTGTGTGTGTGTGTGTAGGTGTGTGTGTGCTTGTGTGGGTTGCATAACTTTTTTGCTGGGGGCTGGCAACCATTTTTGGTCATTTCAACGATTTTGGCCAGGTGCATAAGCCACACCCACCACACACCACCCACCACACACCACCCACCACCCACCACCCACCACTCACCGCTCGATACCCCCTTCAGTCACTAATTTAGCATTCCGTTGCCGCACACACGCAGAGTCCAGTGAAGAACAAACACGAATCTGCAGCTTAATGCGATCACATAGTAGACTACACTCGAAACAAAACTCTACACTTATTCAAATGTACAAAAAGTCGAAAGTTTTCGCTGCTTGGTTGATTTTCATTTTAAATTTGATTTGAAATTTTATTTGCTATTTAATTTTATATATTTTTGTATTTCCTTGTTTATTATTCATTTCTTAAATAAATAATTAGAAAACTATTCGCAAAAACTGTACGTTTTGACAACATTTACTTAATTCCGAACAAATTTTATTTAATTTTTTAGTCATTTATTTTAAACATGTTCAAATCCAAGAATTAAAGAAACCTTTTCAATTGGTTGATTAATTTTTAGTCATTTATTTTAAACATGTTCAAATCCAAGCATTAAAGAAACCTTTATTTTTTTATATATGTGTATACATATAATGATGGAACAATCGATTTATCACAATGTACTTTAAGCTTAAACTTTTAGCTTATATTTGAACTTTAACTAGAATTTTGGTAGATTATAGATAAATATTTCTTATTAAGCTATAAGAAAAGTTTGAGTTTGAAGATTTTAATTTTATAATTACATATGACTCAATGGATTAACTTGTAGTTAAATTTTTACAAAACTGTGCTACATAATTTTACAATTAAATGTCATAATATTTCTCTCAGTGCATCTGTGGCCGTTATTACTGACAGAAACTTCAAAAGAGCACGGAAATGATTTCATTACCAGACACGTTCAGCGCATCACGTGGCTAGGCATTGGTAGGGGCGTGGCAGGGGGCAAGTGGGCGGGAGGGAGGGTGTGCTATATTGCAGCTGTAAAGTGTGTGCGAAAACTCTTAAGACACAGTGTCACGTACGCAGCCAGCACGAAACGCTTTTATTAAGCAGCTAAAAGAGAGCGCGAGTGTCGGGCGAGGGAGGGTGGGGGGTAGTTGGGCAAGGTAGCGGCATTGATTACCAATTCAGCGGTCATCTAATCACGGTGCCCATGGACCCCAGAACGTGCCCAAAAAAAAAAAATAAAATAAAAATAAAATAAAATAAATGAAACAACAAAAAGAAAAACAAAAACAAAATCCGTCAGCTAATTAAAACGCACTAAAGCCAAAAGCTGACTTCAATATGTATGTGTGCGTCGCAGTGTGTGTGTGTGTGTGTGTGTGTGTAGCAAACTAACAGGCAACGCAATTTATGAACCATAATTTCTGTAAGCCAACAAGACACAGCCCCCCACCCCGCAACGCCCCGCCCCTGACACAGACCAACCCCCTTCACGAATGTCGCGACGCTGAGGCTAAGCGACAAATGCGGCGGCAATTTAGTTAATTGCCTGCAATTATCCTAATGAGCGCCTTGCCTGAGCGCCAATGTCGCAGCTAACTCAAAATCCCAACTGCCCCCTCCCCGCAAACCGGGCCCAGACCCCTTCAACAAATTGGGGCAAGACATGCTCGCGTATAAATGCTCGTATATCTTTTGGGCGAGAACAACTGATTGTGTTTATGACCTGGTGGCGCTCCCTGGCATCGAGTGCATTTGTCAATTGGCACAGGACTCCCACCCTGGAGATGTTGTTATGCATTGATAGTATCATTTAACCCGTTCAAAATCAAAATTCGTAGATAAAAGTTGGGATCTAACTAGATATATTGTTCCTTGACCTTTATAATAAATATATTTGTATTACTATTAAGCATTATTAATATTATATCCTTAACCCATTAAAAATGGGTAAAAAGGGTATAAGAGTTTTGTGCAAATGTGTGTAACTGGCAGAAGGAAGCATCAATAATAATCAGACCCCATAAAGTATATATATTCTTGATCAGAATCAGCAGTCATGTTGATTAGGTCATGTCTGTCTGTAAGAACGTGTCGATCTTAACGACTCCAAGAGCTAAAGAAAAGAAAATTTGAAATTTAAGTTCTCTGATTATTATTGCCGCTATAGTTAACGCCTTCAAATGAATAATGTACATTGATTAATAATCAATCAATTCTAGCAATTTTATTATGATCTGATAAGAAACATATTTTGTTAACCAAATCAAATTTTCAAATTGATGTGTGGATTTTAGTTTCGGGCTTGTGAACTATGTTTCACATAAATTGAATTATACTTACTTGTATATATATTGAATTTAGTTACACATATTTACTAGATATATATGAAAATGTATGTAAATAATACTGACTCCAAGTCAGCATTTGTGTGGATTTTAGTTTCGGGCTTGTGAACTATGTTTCACATAAATTGAATTATACTTACTTGTATATATATTGAATTTAGTTACACATATTTGCTAGATATATATGAAAATGTACGTAAATAATATTGACTCCCAGTCAGCATTAAGAATCCCGTTGCGCAATATTTAGTTTCCAATCGAAACTGGAAGTTGTGAATGCCATGAATGCAATTTAGGCAAATTTGATGATGTCTACACACACACACACGGACAGACACACGGACAGACACACAACCGCACATACTAGTATATCAATCTAACCGCACAAAAGTGTGTGTGCCTGTGTGTGGCATATGTGGCATGTGACATGTGGCATGCCGTTAGTCAAGCTCCTGAGCTGGCGCTGTCGTGTCTCTAAGCTGTTCCGCTGCCTTTCCCCCCCCAAAATGACATGCCATTTAATGTTAAACTTTAATGTTTTCTTGTAAGTGAAGTCATAATTTTGTCAAGACCTCAGAAAGAAGAAAAAAATAATAACGAACGAAGCAGCGGAGGGGAGCCGCTGGCGGGAATTGAAGCGGTGCGCGCGGAGGTGGCACAGGTGGGTATTATTTACGCACCACCCAGTCGAAAACAACCCCCCACCACTACCACTACCCCCTGCTGCTGTCTCCAGTTGCTTATATACATACATATATGTATGTATGTATATATACGGCGTAAGCAGGGCCGGCGTTGACGGTAACGACCTCATGAAATAATGCGCCAAGTGACGTCGCCAGCCGCCAAAGTGTTTTATGCCATAATATTTATCTGCAACAACCGAACCCCTCCCCCCCCCCCATGACTCTTCCCATTGCCCACCTTAAGCCACCCCCGTTAAGCGCCTACATCCACCCAGTTCCGTGTCCTTCATTATGGAAATCGTGGATTTGCCAAATGTTTGCACGATCATTTGTCATTCTTTTTTACAGTTTGCCTTTTCACGACTTTTCACGCCGTTTCTCTTATATTTTTCCCTTATGCCCTTGCAAAGGGTATTTGTTTTTTATCGTAAGGTTTGCAATGCATCGACCCCTGTATTCTTAATTTATTTATATAAAAAATCGATTGTGGCTTTCTAATACGACGTCCTATGCGATTTGAGAAATAAATTCTTTTACATTTGACAAAAAATAAATATCTCTATTTTTTTTAATTATAATTTTAGCCGAAATAATTATTGCTTGTTGTTTCAAGGCTTGCCTGGAAAATCCGTTTGAGAAAGTTTTTATACATCAGCTGATAAATTTCAAATTCGGTTCTTCATCAAAAAGTTGATTTTTTTCCATGAAGTTGTAACTTAAATCTTGAGCTACTTCATATAACTCATTATGCTAGAATTTAAGCAATAGAAAATTAATAATATTTGTATTTTATTTAATAGCAAGGGTATTTTATGTTCGGAGTGCCACAGCTAGTGCTGCACACACACACACGCACACATACAATTTTGTGCTCTAAATTATTGAAAATTGTTAGTCAGAGGCGGCGCATCATGAATGATATATAAGCTAAAGCCACAGGGAGAGAGAGAGAGAAGGAGAGAGCGAGAGAGAAGGGTGCAGCAGGACGATAGCAAGACGAGGATGACAGAAGCACAGGAGCACAGGACGCTAAAGCAATCACAGGCGCAGTCACAGGACTTTAGCCGCTAAGTGGTGGCATTTCTTGTTCCTTCGTATTTTGTGGTGCCTGGCTGGGGTTGGGGCAGGATGTTCGGGCTGCTTAATGCTAGTGCCACATACGTATATTCGTCGTCGACACACATTTAGTGTTATGGCCAACCTGCGACCCAGTCACTTGACGAGCATTAGGCGTTGGACTGTGCAATCGAGTGATTGATCGACCCTCTCTCGATTCGGTTTGGATAAAAGCAACAGCAGCAGCAGTCCCATGTCCTTGCATTATCCTGAATATATTAGAGATACTAACTAAATGGTAGACACATCCTTGATGCCCATCAACTATCTCGAGTTTGTTGTGTTTATTTTTTATTTTAGCTTAACACTTTGAGGTATTTGGCTTTTTGGCCAAGAAGAACTCTTCATCATATCTCATTTGTATTTAAAAGTCTTTTGTATTTCTTCACTCAACTATGTCGAACACAAAACTCTGATTTTATCTTCAAATAAAATACGTGTATATATTTTAAATATGATGGAGTAATTAGACGACATAGTATAGTTGTAGGTATATTTAAATTAGGAGAGCAATTTATTTATTTAGCAATTTATATAAATGACATTTAAATAATTTATATTTGTAATTAGAATGTAAAAAAATATATATTTTTAGCTGAGTGGCAGTTGTATCAGTGGCCTGTGCCCCAATCAAAATTTCAAAAGGTGCAAAGAATTACGCTCTGGGTTTTTTTAATTTGAAGCATTTTTATTGCATCTCAAACTGTGTCTACACAGCTTTTAATTTAATTTAACTTAATTTAATTCTGCAAACATCGTATTTGCAAGCGAATCTTGAAGATGTCATTGAATTCATTTGTAAATAGCCGAAAGCTGTATCGATGTGAATTCATTGTTTAATCAATTGTTGCCGATCCACATACGAAATTTTAAGTAAATATTTCAATATTAAAAAAACATGTTCTTATATTAATTACAATTGAAATTCAAACATCTTAAACGAAATTTATCATTAAGTAATTTATTTTATTTAAAAATATTTTCATAGCTCGAAGCTCAATTTATACATTGCTCTGGTCGAGACAGTTCTAAGATTACGGGAGGCTAATGGAAGGGGACCGCTTTTGAAAGGATATTACCAGTAATAACCATTTCAAAATTAGTGAGATTATCGTTCAAAGTATATATATATACATATAATATTCATTAATATTCGCTCTCCCTCACATGAATTCTGGTTGGTAACTCTGCGCCATTTCTCGGATGACCAATTGTTGTGCATTGTTTCGAGTTTGTTGTTTTGACAAATGGCCACTCAACTGGATTAAATACACTTGTAACTAAGTAACTAAATAACTAAACAAATCTGCGAACTAGACATCCACATTTGTCCGTAAACCCGCCGGGTGCAGATTTGTTAAGCTATTTGTCGCATATGAGAAAAACTTGCAAAAGGTAAATATGCCATCGAGTTGAGTTGTAGCAACAACAAAAAATTATAATCAAAAGCCAAAAGCCTCTCTCTCTCTCTCTCTCTCTCTCTCTCTCTCTCTCTCTCTCATTCTCTCACTTTCTCTCTCCCTCTACATTCTCTCTTTCTCCCGCTTTAGTCAGCACTCATCAGCATCCGAGAAGCTAACTTCAAAGGCCGCAGACGCTTATTAGCTCGATGGCATTTTTCTGTGGGCAAAGGCATTTTTAAGTGCGCTTCAGTATTCGATATCCTACTACATACTCGTATATACTCGTATATATATATATGTATACATATATATGTATGTAGGAGAGAATCCCGGCAGAGCCCAAATTAATAATATATTTGTAAATAATATGTTATAGTTAAGTATAATTTTGAAGTAAGAGTATTAGATTGAAAAAGTAAAGAGCGACTCTAACTATATAACTCTAACTATATAACTGTACTACTTATGGCACTCGGGACTTTGACGACTTCTAATAGACGACTTTAACACTGCGCATCCACGACTCGACTTCGTCCTTCTACTGATCCTCCTCAATTATAGCTTATTTATTTGTTTATTGTCAACTAAAGTCAGCCGACACCAAAATAAAAAAA
This sequence comes from Drosophila mimica, assembly GCA_037043585.1. NCBI lineage: Eukaryota > Metazoa > Arthropoda > Insecta > Diptera > Drosophilidae > Drosophila > Drosophila mimica. Next base: position 1,146,122 of record JBAMBE010000576.1, on the reverse strand, counting down.
TAAAAAATTTTAATTAAATTGAATTTAAAATAAAACTAAAATTATAAATAAATTAAAAATAGTGAAATATTTATAAGATTTCTGGGGGTAAATCCAACATTTGTTGCATGAATTTGGGGAAAACCCAGAAGACCCGAAGCAGACCAAAAATAATTAGTAAGAATTAGTTAAGCCCCAACACATGTACATGCCAAAAAGTTAATCACTGAATAAGACATTTAAATTAAGTTTTTAATTATAGTAATGGACTCTGAATAGATTGCATGATATAGCTTATTATAATCATTATAGAGTACTCGAAACGGTTCATGCAAGGAACAGTTAGTAGTACAACGATGAAGAGAAAGTGGTAGGAAATAACGAGACTGTCTAGAGGGTACAGTAAATTGTATCTGGCTCATCAGCGCAGCTGAGTCGATTTTGCCTTCAAGTAATCTTACTAACTCCTTACTAACATAACTCCTAACATAACACGACGATTAGTTAGTTAAGGAGGGAAGGTTAATGAGAAGAAGCCTGTTGGTGTATGGAGGCAGTACACCCCAGTCAAAGCGACGAAGAGCAAAAAGCAAGAAGCTCTTTTGCACAGATTCCAATCTAGTTTGGTAAATAGGATATTGTGGAGACCACAGACAAGATCCATATTACAGAATTGGATGTACAAGAGAAGTAAAAAGTAACTTGGTCGTATAACGGTCATCAAATTGCTTTGACCAACGCTAATAAAACCAAGAACTTGAAAAGCTTTGTTGACAGTGAATTTAATCTGCTTATCGAATTTGAGCTTGTGATCAAGAAGTAAACCTAGACCTAGCAATATTCGGAGTGATACGATAAACAGACATGACCAGGCACAACTTGACGTCATCAGCATACGTTAGTACGTTAGAGTTCAATATTTCAAAAGGAAGGTCATTAACAAATAGGTTAAAAAGGAGGTCATTAATAAATAGGTTAAGAAACACTCCAAGTGACTACTCTGGGGTACCCCAGAGGTGACTAGGATAGGTTTAGAAAGTACTGATTTAAATACAGTTTTTATATCCTTAACCCATAAAAAATGGGTAAAAAGGGTATAATCGTTTTGTGCAAATGTATGTAACAGGCAGAAGGAAGCATCTCAGACCCCATAAAGTATATATATTCTTTATCAGGCACAACAGCCGAGTCAATATAGCCATGTCATCCCTCTGTCCATCCGTCCGCCTGTCTGACTATCCATCCGTCCATCTATATAAACACGCGGATCTCGGAGACTATAAGAGCTAGAGACTTGAAATTTCAAGTTTGCTTTATTTTATCGATAACTGTCTCCATTTATTGATTATGGATACATTTCGATTTCAGATAGCAATGAATTCCACAATTTTAAAGGCAGAGTCTTCTTATTTTTATATAATATGCATAAGCATATTATTGATCACCTTCCAAAATTTCATCAAATCGGATAAGAATCACCCGAGTTATGGTAGAAAATATTGATCGTATTTCTCTCAGTAACCGCACCCATTTTCTGCATACATATAAATAGGCAAACGCATGTGTGTGAAAGAGATGGGACGATATTCGACTCGAGCGTAAATATGTTTTTGCGTGTACGTACGTATGTATGTATGCATGTATGTATGTATGCTTGTATGTATGTTTTTAGCTTGGTATAAGAAATGAGTGCACTTGCGGACCTGCTCGCATTTGGGTGCAAAACTTTTTAAGATGAAATTTGCCAACAGTATTAGAATATTTTTAACAGCTGGGTTAAGGGTATATCGAAGTCGGGCTCACTCTACTTCAGCATTCTTACTTGTTTAGCATGGTTTGTTGAAAGTTTATTCTAATTTGAACACATTAGCATTTGATATTTCTCCTGACCTGACTGCCTTGAATCGAATTTCGCACCAAAACTACCTCAAAAATCTTGGAAAAAAAATGAACTAAACTTTCATTCCAATTCATCATAACAGTGTAAGAATAATAAGCACCGTTATGAAATGCGTAAACAAGGACCCGTTAGGCTTGGTACAGTTTTTAGCATCATAAACACGAGTGCATTTAATCGAATTTTGTAGATTAATAAAAGAATAAAATACAATTTTTTAATAGTTCCAATTATTTTGTCATTTTATTTTCTTTCAATCATTTAATTTCTTTATTTTATTTGTGGTGTGTATCCATTACTCAGTTTTCAGCTCCTGCTCTATTTAATTTGGTATTATCTTTTCGAATATTATTTAATTTTTGAATAGGTTATTTTTTGTATGACATATTTAATTATCAGGGTTACCAGGACAATTTTTCAATAATTTATCGTCATGTTCATCATCACCATTCTATTCATCATTTCGTTCATATCTTTTTCATATTTACCTTATCTACCGTTACGTTTTACATCTTTTTTCTGATTATTTTGTCCACGTTGTCCATTAGGTTTTGTACCTTTTACACCAACAGGTTTTTTAATATCTTGTCCAGGTTTTCCAGCATTAGGTTTTTTACCTTTTACACCAACAGGTTTTTTAATATCTTGTCCAGGTTTTCCAGCATTAGGTTTTTTACCTTTTACACCAACAGGTTTTTTAATACTTTGTCCAGGTTTTCCACCATTAGGTCTTCCACCAACAGGATTTTTAATACCTTGTCCAGGTTTTCCATCATTAGGTCTTCCACCAACAGGATTTTTAATACCTTGTCCAGGTTTTCCATTATTAGGTCTTCCATCTTTTCCACTATTTTTATTTCTACATCTACGCACACATCTTTTCTTTCTTTTCTGCACATGACATTCCTCCTCACATTTTTTATTTTCCTGTGGTTTGAGAGGAGTTTTAGGAGTAGTCCTTGTGGTAGAAGTCTTAGTAGAGGTAGTTTTAGGAGTAGTAGTGGTAGTAGAAGTCTTAGTAGAGGTTGTTTTAGGAGTAGTAGTGGTAGTAGAAGTCTTAGTAGAGGTTGTTTTAGGAGTAGTAGTGGTAGGAGAGGTAGTTGTTGAACTGGTAGTTGATTCAGTGGTAGATGTTTCAGTGGTACTTGTTTCAGTGGTAGTTGTAGGAGTTGTAGTTGATCCAGTGGTAGTTGTTTCAGTGGTAGTTGTAGGAGTTGTAGTTGATCCAGTGGTAGTTGTTTCAGTGGTAGTTGTAGGAGTTGTAGTTGATCCAGTGGTAGATGTTTCAGTGGTACTTGTCTCAGTGGTAGTTGTAGGAGTTGTAGTAGATTCAGTGGTAGTTGTAGGAGTTGTAGTAGATTCAGTGCTAGTTGTCTCAGTGGTAGTTGTAGGAGTTGTAGTTGAATCGGTGGTACTTGTCTCAGTGGTAGTTGTAGGAGTTGTAGTTGATGCAGTGGTAGTTGTTTCAGTGGTAGTTGTAGGTGTTGTAGTTGATGCAGTGGTACTTGTCTCAGTGGTAGTTGTAGGAGTTGTAGTAGATTCAGTGGTAGTTGTTTCAGTGGTAGTTGTAGGTGTTGTAGTTGATGCAGTGGTAGTTGTTTCAGTGGTAGTTGTAGGAGTTGTAGTTGATGCAGTGGTAGTTGTTTCAGTGGTAGTTGTAGGAGTTGTAGTAGATTCAGTGGTAGTTGTTTCAGTGGTAGTTGTAGGTGTTGTAGTTGATGCAGTGGTACTTGTCTCAGTGGTAGTTGATGCAGTGGTACTTGTCTCAGTGGTAGTTGTAGGAGTTGTAGTTGATTCAGTAGTACTTGTCTCAGTGGTAGTTGATGCAGTGGTACTTGTCTCAGTGGTAGTTGTAGGAGTTGTAGTTGATTCAGTAGTACTTGTCTCAGTGGTAGTTGATGCAGTGGTACTTGTCTCAGTGGTAGTTGTAGGAGTTGTAGTTGATTCAGTAGTACTTGTCTCAGTGGTAGTTGATGCAGTGGTACTTGTCTCAGTGGTAGTTGTAGGAGTTGTAGTTGATTCAGTAGTACTTGTCTCAGTGGTAGTTGATGCAGTGGTACTTGTCTCAGTGGTAGTTGTAGGAGTTGTAGTTGATTCAGTAGTACTTGTCTCAGTGGTAGTTGATGCAGTGGTACTTGTCTCAGTGGTAGTTGTAGGAGTTGTAGTTGATTCAGTAGTACTTGTCTCAGTGGTAGTTGATGCAGTGGTACTTGTCTCAGTGGTAGTTGTAGGAGTTGTAGTTGATTCAGTAGTACTTGTCTCAGTGGTAGTTGATGCAGTGGTACTTGTCTCAGTGGTAGTTGTAGGAGTTGTAGTTGATTCAGTAGTGCTTGTCTCAGTGGTAGTTGATGTTGATGTTGATGTTGTAGTTGATTCAGTTGTATCAGTGGTCTGTACTGCCGATGGAAAACAGGCAATGAGAGTTGCCAGTAGAACACAGCTCAGAATTGCGGTCTGGGTTCTCATCTTAGCTGAAGTGTTACTGTGTAACTCGGTTAGACAAGAATGATATGCATTGAATGAGTTTGAAGCGTTTTTATAGCATCGCAAAACTGTGCCAAAACTGCCATAGCTTTGTTGGCAAGTCTACACATCTGTTAACTGCGTTTGTTTGGCAAACATTGTATTTGCAAGCGAATTCGGAAGATGTCATTGAATTCATTTGTCAATAGCCAAAAGCTGTAACGATGTGAATTCATTGTTTAATCAGTTGTTACCAATCCACATATGGACTTTTAATATATTTCAATATCAATATTGATGTATGTATATTGTCATGCTGCTAAAACATGTTCTTATATTAATTACAATTGAAATACAAACATTTTAAACGAAATTCGATTCGTTTAAATATGTACAAATATTTAACATTAAACTTTCTATCAGAATTAAAAAATATTTTCATAGCTTCGAAAACATATGTTGTTCGAATATCAGATAAATTAATATATGTTGATTATTAGATCGATCTAGTCAATTTTACGTTTGGGGATCAAAAATATTTCTGTGTTGTAATACGTTGCACTACATGCAGTTAAATTTTAAGCTAACAATGGGTGTTAGCCATATGAATTATTATCAACCAATGTATATATTAGGAAATTACTGCTGTCTTACAAGCTATGCGGCCAACTTGATGCTCGTAATCGTTGATTCTTTGCATTCTGTGTGCTAAAGCTCATTATATCGCGGGTTCGAATCCCGCTGGAGGCTGGTTGTTTGTTGTATGTCTAGTCCAGTAGTAAGTCCGTTCAACCTCCTTTTCTTTTTTCTATTAACATTTCTGTCTAAATTTATATCCATACGGCATCGCAACGGGCCAAATATGGTCTATGACCGTATAACCTACCTACCTAAAAACTATGCGTGTTAGGATTTTAATGTATGATCAAACGATGGATCACCTTGGTACGTTATCATGTTTGATGATAAATCGCGATACGTTCACGGTTATTTTATAAAAATCAAGACATAAGCTCTAAACGTAAAATATCATCAAAGTACTTTGCAGGGAAAATGGCAGAGTAAGTAAAAAACAAATCGAGATCGGATGGCGATATCACATAGCTCCCATATGAACTTGGTTGGTGCTTACCATTTATAGTGAACCTTCGATGTCGACAATTCGACTCCGTTTTCAAGGTTATTGTTTCTATAGCAGTTATTTCTTGTTATACCCTGAACCCATTAAAAATGGGTAAAAAGGGTATAATGGTTTTGTGCAAATGTATGTAACAGGCAGAAGGAAGCATCTCCGACCCCATAAAGTATATATATTCTTGATCAGGATCAACAGCCGAGTCGATATAGCCCTGTCCGTCTGTCCGTCCGTCTGTCCGTCCGTCCGTCTGTCCGTCTGTATGAACACGCGGATCTCAGAGACTATAAGAGCTAGAGACTTCAAATTTGGAATATAGGTTTTTGGATACCAGGCGCAGATCAAGTTTGTTTTATTTTATCGATAACTGCCTTCGTTTATCGATTATCGATACATTTAGTTTTCCGATAGCAATAAATTCCCCAATTTAAAAGGCAGACGCTTCTAAGTTGAACACGATATGCATATGCATATTGTTGATCAATTGCCCAAATTTCATCAAGATCGGATAAGAAGCACCCAAGTTATGGTCGAAAATGTATTCTCATATTGATCAAATTTCTGCCAGCAGCCGCAAACTGTATGCATAAATATGCGCGTGCATGTGTGAGAAAGGGACGGCAAGATAATCGACACAAGCACAAATTTGTTTGTGTGTATTCTCCACTGCCACGTTACCTACGATTCGTATGCATACGCGTTTGCCGTAATTTCAGTGGGTTATTCTAATGCGCTACATTGGTTTTTACGCAGGCAAGCTATTAACTTATGAATGTATGAAACGTCTTTGATTTTTTTTTATTTTACCCTGAACCCATTCAAAATGGGTCAAGAGGGTATTGTGGTTTTTTTTTCTTTAGTAGCATTTCCATAAAAAAGAATAGCATTGTACACATTGTTTTACATTAGAGTGTGCGAAACTATTAAAGTGGATATTTGGAAATAAACCAATAATGTATTTAAAGCTTGGTTCAGGGTATATGGTAGTCGAGTTCACTCGACTACAGCGTTCTTACTTGTTGTTTCTATAGCAGTTATTTCTTGTTATACCCTGAACCCATTAAAAATGGGTAAAAAGGGTATAATGGTTTTGTGCAAATGTATGTAACAGGCAGAAGGAAGCATCTCCGACCCCATAAAGTATATATATTCTTGATCAGGATCAACAGCCGAGTCGATATAGCCCTGTCAGTCTGTCCGTCCGTCTGTCCGTCTGTATGAACACGCGGATCTCAGAGACTATAAGAGCTAGAGACTTCAAATTTGGAATATAGGTTTTTGGATACCAGGCGCAGATCAAGTTTGTTTTATTTTATCGATAACTGCCTTCGTTTATCGATTATCGATACATTTAGTTTTCCGATAGCAATAAATTCCCCAATTTAAAAGGCAGACGCTTCTAAGTTGAACACGATATGCATATGCATATTGTTGATCAATTGCCCAAATTTCATCAAGATCGGATAAGAAGCACCCAAGTTATGGTCGAAAATGTATTCTCATATTGATCAAATTTCTGCCAGCAGCCGCAAACTGTATGCATAAATATGCGCGTGCATGTGTGAGAAAGGGACGGCAAGATAATCGACACAAGCGCAAATTTGTTTGTGTGTATTCTCCACTGCCACGTTACCTACGATTCGTATGCATACGCGTTTGCCGTAATTTCAGTGGGTTATTCTAATGCGCTACATTGGTTTTTACGCAGGCAAGCTATTAACTTATGAATGTATGAAACGTCTTTGATTTTTTTTTTATTTTGGTTGCTTGGTTCAGGGTATATGGTAGTCGAGTTCACTCGACTACAGCGTTCTTACTTGTTTTATATTAAGCCAGTTCAGTTCTCGCAAGAAAAGTTAAATCAAGTTGGTTGACTGGTCTCTTTATATGAATATGGAGTCCTCTAATAGCAGAGGTAAACATCAAACAATTAATGGAAGAGCTACAGCAAGAGATATTGCACTTATATTCTCTCTCCCTCACTCCTTGTCTCACTCTCTCACACATGAATTCTGGTTGGTAACTCTGCGCCATTTCTCGGATGACCAATTGTTGTGCATTGTTTCGAGTTTGTTGTTTTGACAAATGGCCACTCAACTGGATTAAATACACTTGTAACTAAGTAACTAAATAACTAAACAAATCTGCGAACTAGACATCTACATTTGTCCGTAAACCCGCCGGGTGCAGATTTGTTAAGCTATTTGTCGCATATGAGAAAAACTTGCAAAAGGTAAATATGCCATCGAGTTGAGTTGTTGCAACAACAAAAAATTATAATCAAAAGCCAAAAGCCTCTCTCTCTCTCTCTCTCTCTCTCTCTCTCTCATTCTCTCACTTTCTCTCTCCCTCTACATTCTCTCTTTCTCCCGCTTTAGTCAGCACTCATCAGCATCCGAGAAGCTAACTTCAAAGGCCGCAGACGCTTATTAGCTCGATGGCATTTTTCTGTATGCAAAGGCATTTTTAAGTGCACTTCAGTATTTGATTCCCTACTACGTACATATATATATATATATATATATATACATATATATGGATATATATTTGTATGTGCAATTCTACTTGTGCATAATTTACTTAAAATAATCGAATATTTTATATTTAATTTTAAGATCCTAAGCTGGGTACAAACCCAATCATCTAATTTTTTGCTGTTTATTAGGAGTTGGTGATTTTTTGTTGTGTGCCGACTTTCAAGTTTTCAAAACGCGACAGTGATTTTTTCTTTTTTTTTCTTTATGTATGTGTAGCTTTTTTGTATGTCCTTGGTGGATGCAACTTTCATATCGGCATATTTTCCGTGCTCACGATACACATTCATTTAACATAAAGATACTGATACTTGCACTGTTTTGACAAATGTCTAATAAAATACATTTACTCACCGTTTATTTCGAACAGTGTCTAGAACAAATTTTAATTACCTGCCGTAAACTAATTATTCATTATTTTTCAAAAATTCCAAATTTTAACCACCAAAATGAATATACGACCCTAATAAACTGGGGTTTCCACATCTGCTAGGTCGGGTTGTGTAAAAAAGTAAAAGTAGTGAGTTTATGATCCCCGATTTTTTCGAACAGTTACGTTATGGATTTTTTACGTCTGAATATTTTCGGTATAAATAGATCAATCCTTCTTAGTCAGTTATCTTCCATGAAAAATAGCTTAATGGAAGTTGTTAAGACTAAGTATCAACATCCTTTTTTAAGATTTTATACGCCAAATATGTTACTTTTTTTAGACTGTTCAAAATAATTTGTGAAATATTTTCAGTTTTTGACTAATTTTAATTAATTAATTAATATTTTAATAAAAACTAAAGATTCTTTTTTAAACGTGTTATAATATGAAACAAATTGGCAATTAAACGTTTTTCGTTTTTTTCCTTGTTTAAACTTTGTAGCATTTTAAATTTTTTTCTAGACACTGTTTAAAATAAACTGTGAGACACTGTGTACGTACTTATTGCTAAATACGTATATACATACATACAAACGTATGTACATCAATTAGTAAACAGTATTGAAAATACCATCTCGGGTATCTTGTACCGCCATATCGGTGGTTAGCACCAATTACTGAAAATTGAAATGAGAACAAACATACACACGCACACACACACACACACACAACATGCACACACACAGCTCGAGTGAATATCCAAAATTGATGATTTTTGCCAGTCATGCAACAAAGTTTATCTCTTTCAGAACCATTCACTTAACCAAGCACTGTTGGGCCAAGCAGCCAACAAAAACAACACTTTACCAACATATTAAAGACAAGTTTTAATTTCCAAAAATAAACAACAAAAGCAATAACCACAAAAAATGAACAACAATAAAAAAAACTTTCTACCCTGTCATCAGATTGTTTTGCATATAAACTGATAAACGTGTGGCCAGTGTTTGACCCACTGTGCACGGCTCAAAATTCCACATGAGTCTTAAAAGAGCAACCTATGGTGATCACGTTGCTTTAGTAGCACAACAACTATAAGTAAGGAAAAAAAAATGGTTAATGGTTAAAAAAGTTAATGAACAAAATTATAAATGTAAAAGAGATGTGTATGCGAATAGGTGTTATGGAGTGCACAGTGGTATTTGTACCGTTCTTTCCTCATTTTCCACACAACTTTATGTGAAGTAACATAAGAAACTTAAATGATTAAATTATGCTTTTAAATGTTAGAAGTTGTAAGTTATGAGTAATAAAAATCAATTTCATTGAAAATTGAAAACTGTCCCTTGTTATATACATTTTCTACGACAAAGAAATAATTTTAGTAACTTGCCACATATTTTCCTAAGTCATATTCTTATTATTTTTTTTATAAACTAATAATAATAAAAATTAAAAAAAATCAATTCTTAAAGTAAAACACTTTACGTGAATTGTATCAATCACTGGCAGTCATGGCAGCCGTCGCAGACGGAACCAGTGTTCTTTGAATGGGTCCGAATACGGTGAAATGTGAAGAGCGGTGTGCGGGGTGCGGGGTGCCAGCGCGTGGTTAAGTATGTTATGCTTGTTGTTGATCTCGGCGCTGATGTTGTAATGTTATAAACCGGCAGCGTAGCGTTTTGGCTAAATCAGTTGCGACTAAAACACACAATGGCAATCAATTGGCTGCTGCTGCTGCTCGGGTGGATCGGGTGCTGCTGCTGGAGGAATGGCGATTGGACAGTGGAGGCGCGTGCCTCTCAGGGCATGCATGTGCAATTGCCACATGGTGGCTGGCTAATTGGACGCCACAGGACAACGCACAGTGGTCGGCATATGCGTGCATTTATGGGCATTCCATTTGCCCTGCCTCCAGTGGGTGAGCTGCGCTTCCGCGCGCCCGTCGAACAGCCGGGCTGGCGAGGTGAACGTCTCGCTGTGCAGGACGCGCCAATGTGCATGCAACGGGATCCCTTTCGACGCGACACAAAAATCGACGGTGTCGAGGATTGCCTGTATTTAAATGTGTATACGCCAGATCCGGTAATTGGAACGTCACTGCCTGTTATGGTCTGGTTCCATGGCGGTGGCTGGCAATGCGGTTCAGGAATTAGCAGCTTCTACGGTCCGGACTTTCTGCTTGAGCATGATCTGGTACTCGTTTCGGCTAACTTTCGGCTCGGTCCACTTGGTTTCCTCAGCACGGAGACGTTAGATTGTCCCGGCAACAATGGACTCAAGGATCAGTTGGCAGTGTTGCGCTGGGTGCGTGATAATATCGCCGCCTTTGGCGGTGATCCACAAAGTGTTACGGTATTTGGTGAGAGTGCCGGCGGAGCGAGTGTCACCTACCACATGTTATCGGAGCAGTCGCGTGGACTGCTGCATCGCGGCATTGCCCAGTCTGGCACCTACTTCAATCCGTGGGCACAGCCGGCACACGGGGGTGTCGCTGCTGGGCGTGCCCACAAGCTTACTGAGATGATGAACTGCACCCAAATTGGGGACGATTGGTCGGCAAAATTGAAGTGTTTGCGTGGCAAGCGTGCGGAGGACATTGTGGCCAAGCTTTACGATATGTTTGTAAGTTGCAATAATCATAAAAGTAGCAGCAAGAACACAAAACCTGAGGATTACTTTGAGAATATAATTCGCATTTTACAGTCTTTTTTCTTTCTTATATGCATATTTGATTTGGGTTTACGAAAAACTTTAATTAGCCGGAATGAGTTTGCAGAAATACAAATTGCTTACAAATTACAAATCGTGTTTAAAAAAGTTAGAAGTTAATTTGCACCGCTAACATATGGACTACAATTAATCAATATCGAAATTATGATATAATTTAGTACTTTAGCAGGAAAAATTGGTAGAGAAGAGTTGTTGAAGTTGTTTTTGGTATTTAAAGATTCACATTTTGCAGGTGTGGGATTTCGATCCCATGATACCATTTCCGCCTGTCATTGAGCCGGCGCACACAGATGCCTTTCTAACGCTGAGACCGCGTGATGCGCCACAGCCACATGGCCAGAAACTGCCACTGATGATAGGCGTGACGGCTGAAGAGGGACTGCTGAAGACAGCGGCGTTGTTGAACTTGCCGCATCTGATGGATGAGTTTAAGACGTACTTCGACCAGCTGTTACCTGTGATTCTCAACTATGATCATCATGAGCCGGAGGCACAGCAGCAGATAACGCGGCATATCGAGAGTTTCTACTTTAAAGCTGGACACAACTACAATAAATCCAATCATCAGAATCTGACCGATGTAAGCCCTGTGAAAACAGAATTTATAATGAGCATATTAACTATATTGATAAATATGCTTACAGCTAATATCGGATGGCTGGTTTGTGGCCGGCGTCGATGAGTATCTGAAGCTTCGCAACGAGTCCTTGTCGCCCACGTACGTCTATTTATTTGATCACAAGGGCGCGGCAAGTTTCTCGGAGATATTTAAGGGCGGACGCAATGAATTCTATGGTGCCTGTCATGCCGAGGAGTTACAGTATCTGTTTCCCATTGGAGAGCAGCTGTTCGTTAGCGCCGTGCCAACTCGCCAGGATCTACAGCTGCGCGAACTGATGCTCCGCCTGTGGGTGAACTTTGCGCGAACTGGGTAAGACTTGGATTTGTCTGTTTGTTGTCAAAAAAAAAATATAGATTTTTTTATTAGCGATCCAAATCCGGCTGTGGGCACCCGCAACTTACCCATCTGGCGTCCCACGCTCAAATATCCTGTGGAATATGCGCGCCTTGGCTCCAAGTTGGATTCTGATGACGTTGAGGAGCTGCCGCCACTGCTGAGAATGGAGGTGGGACTGCTGCAGCAACGTGCTGACTTTTGGAACGATCTCAAAGCTCATTTGCCTGCCAGTCGACAGCATCAGCAACACAATGAACTTTAGATGTATTATTTATACTTTGTTTCAAAATAAATAAATTACCCACGCTGCCAGATCGCGGAAAAATAATATGAAAAACAAGGCTGCCACAATTGCAGAAACAGAGCAAATCAATTTACTCAAATTGGCAAAATATTTTAAAAATAATATAAGGCTTCACACAAAAAAGTAAAAAAAATAAAGAATTATATCATCAAAAATAGTATAGTAGCATACTTCTGCTATAATTTTTTTTGTAATTAATCAGAACATGCCAGATGCCGCGCAGAAAATTGAGCAGAGCTGCCAGTCGGCTGCTATAAAGTTTCAAAATAATAAAACTATTAACTATGAGAACAAACTTTGTGTCAGCTACACAAAAAAAAAGAAATCGAATGCAAATAATGAACGATTAGTCTATTGTATCGGCTGCAGTCAACAAGTAATTTTTTTGTAATATGTGTAAAGATAATTGCAGCCTAACAACCTGGCAACCCTAGCACACAAAAACGTAGTTTCATTTTTTTTTCAAGCTGGCCGACATTGACATACGCATACGGACAAAAAATACACACACACACTTATATATAAACAAAGCAAGTTTCGTTTATTTTCTTTTTGTTTTTCATAAGTATAGCTGCAGACGTTATAAACGTACATACAAATAAATAAAATAAATTCAAAAAACCCAAAAATTAATACTACACGCCTGTATTTGCAACGAACGTTGTGTTTTTCTCGCTTAACTTGGCCTCGAGCTGCATTTTTGTGCGCGTCACAACACTGAAAGTGGGCGACAAATGGCTGGCTCGGCGCTGCGTCGCCTGATGGCGGAATACAAACGTAAGTACACAACCTTAGAGCGAGCGAAAGAGAAGAAGACAAAGAGAGAGAGAGAGAGAGAGGGGCTAATAAAGGCACCTGGACTTTACACAATTTGTCGTTGTTGTTCTAATTGTTTTTGCCTTTCTTTCTGTTCGCCATTTTGCCAGAGTTGACAATGGATCCGCCGGAGGGCATTGCAGCTGGTCCCATCAGTGAGGACAATTTCTTTGAATGGGAGGCGCTGATTGCGTGAGCTATATTATTGTGTATACACATAATCAATTGCTGTTAATTGCTACTTTTTGCCATAGCGGACCCGAGGGTACTTGCTTTGAGGGTGGCGTGTTTCCAGCTCGTCTGGTTTTTCCACCCGATTATCCACTAAGTCCACCAAAAATGAAATTCACTTGTGATATGTTTCATCCAAACATTTTTGCCGATGGCCGCGTTTGCATATCAATATTACATGCTCCCGGTGACGATCCCATGGGCTATGAGCTTTCAGCCGAACGCTGGAGTCCCGTTCAGAGTGTGGAGAAGATTCTGTTGAGTGTGGTTAGCATGTTGGCGGGTAAATAATCACAGACAATCAAATCAAATATAAAATTGATTTCCCTATATTTAATGAAATCTCTTTTGATTTTTAGAGCCCAACGATGAGAGTGGAGCGAATGTCGATGCGGCAATTATGTGGCGGGAGCGGCGGGAAGAGTTCAATCGGATTGCACAGAAATTGGTGCGCAAAACGCTTGGTTTGCCAACATAAATGCATACACATACAAACCGACTGAAGCGATCCCGACCCACAGCAGCACATACTACAACAAAATTCAAAAAGTAACCAACTAACTGCGCCAAGAGCCATTAAACAAAGATTAAAAAGAAGAAAAACAACAACGCTACCACTACCACTATACCAATTTTCAAACTGAATCAGGAAACCACTTATAACTAATCCACTCCCCAATATGCATTGTGTATGTGTATGTGTTTGAAATACAGATATATACATATATAGTGTACATATAGATTTGCTATTAACAGCCACTTGTCGCAACGACTCTTAAAGTCGAATCTACCCGAGCGAAGTTAGTTTTCAATTTAATTGTTATTATTCACGCTGAATTGCTTAAGCTTAAGCTTGCAAAAAAAAAAAATAAGAAATTCTTGATGTTAAACTCAAAAGCTAAGAGCCATCGATGCATTAGTCAAAATTGTATGACTTTATTGGTCAAGAAAACTATTTCCAGATTCGACCTAATGTTGGGAGCGACAATCAATATGTATATATATATATGTATATGTATATGTATATATATATATAAGTATTCGACAAAAATACTTGTGCTAGTCCCATCTTCATTGTTACACCCAACATCCCCGCTCCACCCACGCAATTAAAAGGATGGTATGGTGTGTAGTGCGAACAAAATTAAAATCAAAAATTTAGGACAATGATAAAGAAGTTTTTTCTGTTACACTAACCTAAAGGTATACTTGTTCAATCTTTCAAAATTGTTAGCGAACTGAAGAACTTATGAATAACATCCGTAGCATACACAGTGCTCACTGGGGAAATTGAGAATATTTTTCGCTTGTATCTAAATTTCTGGGCTCAGCGGCACTTTATTAAATTTTTTTTTTTTATATATATACACTTTTGAATATTGAGAGATTTAAAAACCCCTTTAAATATTGGTTTGTAGAAATCATTAAAGTTAAAATATTTATATTGTAGTACAATAAATTTCTTATTTATAGAATACAAAATGTAGTCTCTTAGCAATTAAAGGTTTTGACGAATTTGAATGACAACTAGACATACATTTTCATATTATTTTGTTATCGGCCTCCGCCAAAACATTCAAGAATCGCGCCTTAAACAGCGTTGCCAGTAAGTTTAGAAAGCATCACATTACTTGAAACTAGCGAGTCTGGCCATATGCGATTGGATTGACATGGTCACACTGCCAAAGGCAAATTCAGTCATTGTTTTTGCTTTTGGCTGAACACGCAGCGTGCTGCATTCGTGTCTAACGTTCAAGCGGGTTTGTTGTTTTCCTTTTTTTTCTTGTTGTTGTCGCTGTTGTTGTTGTTATTGTTACATAGCACGACAATAAAAAAACAAATACTTAAAGGTATGTTAATGAAAACGAGAACAGTTTATAGAACACCAGCAACAAGTGCTAATTTTAAACGCATATTAAAAAACGACATTGCAGTGTTTAATCATATAAGAAAGAAAAAAATATAAATCAGAAAAAAATCTGTGTGCGAGCGGCGCTGATAAAAATAAGCGCTAAGTGAA
The DNA here is from genome assembly GCA_037043585.1 of Drosophila mimica. Lineage (NCBI taxonomy): Eukaryota > Metazoa > Arthropoda > Insecta > Diptera > Drosophilidae > Drosophila > Drosophila mimica. Next base: position 1,130,679 of record JBAMBE010000576.1, on the reverse strand, counting down.
AATGGTACTAAATAAATAGTGTACCGCATTAGTGGGGAAAACATGACGCATGTAGCTGCCTGCCGCCAGGTGTGCTTGTGTGTGTGTGTGTGTGTGTCAGCGTCCAATATGCTGTTAATTGAGAGTCGCATCAGCGTTACAGTAATTTACCGCACTTGGATAATCTCTGCGGGTTCTGTTTGTTTTATTATGCATAATGTGCTTTAAATAAATAACCACAGTTAATTATTTCATCAGATTTAAAAAGACACACACATATACACGCATACAGACGTGGGATGAAGTGGGCATGCCAACGCAGCTCAATGTCCAATCAGAGTTAGGCTGCAGAGTTGCCAGCCTGCAAATGTGCACACTCCGTTGAAAACATTGTGTAATGTTTGTTTTCTTTTAATTTTTATTTTTTGCCGTGCCTTCCAATATTATTGTTACTAATTGCATTAGGCGCATGGCTAAACCAGCTGACCATTTTTAATTTGCAAACGCATACAACAAAAAACAAAAAGCCAACTTCTTTGCGTCTTTATAAACAAAACAGAAAGCGCTGTAAGCTACAAATTAACATATATTCAAAGTAAATACAATTCAGGCCACTTAATCGATTTAATTTATACCACTGTAAAAAAGAAAAATAAATAAATAAATATATGCTAAAATATACATTTATTTGAAGTTCGGTTATGCGCTGTGTCGCAATTTCCCGTGTCGCCCCCATTTTTTTCTAAAGATGATCGCCAATTGAGAATTCGCTTCTTTCTCATTATTGTATTCTTATTTGCATATTTTCGTGTGTTTTGTGCTTTAGTGTTTTTTTAGTTAACAAGTGGTTGCGCCCACATCAAACAAATATCAAGAACAATATCGAAGAAATTGCCAATTTGTGTCTACTTGTAAATAATGCCGTATTAAAATGCGACCTACACTACTGCATTTTGTGTGTGTGTGTTGTACATGAACTATTTAGCTTAGCGCACGTGACGTCAGTGCGGGAATTAACAAAAAATTACTTGGAAAATATATATACAAATTGTCATTCCGATTATAACATTAGCGATAATTCAAGGCTGCCATTGATTTGCGTTATGTTTAAATACAAATTAGATATTTATGCTACGGATAAAGTGTTTCATTCAAATTGCAACTTTTCACGGTTAACTTTTAATACATAAATTCGTTAAGCTAATTGGTAGTGCTAACTAACGTAAAACTTCTCCAAATTGATGTAATTGCAAATGCCACCAATATGGCATCTCTGTATAATGCATTCAATTGAATTAATTCATTTATTACCTTACATAGCCGCATAACTCTTTACTTCAACCCTCTCTCTCGTCTCTCTCCATCCCTCCCTCGGTCCGGAATTTTCAGCTTCTAACGTTTCCGCTCTCATTTGCACTCCAGGCTCAGCTCGGTCCCAAACGATAACGGGAAAACGGATATAGGAAACGGAAACAATGCTTTCGCTACAGAATCAAAGACAACCGAAAACGTCGCCCCTGGTGGATGACTATGAAATATCGGACACTGTCCTGGGTTTGGGCATTAACGGCAAAGTGGTGCAGTGCACCAATCGACGCACCAAACACAACTACGCCCTCAAAGTGCTCCTTGACAATGAGAAGGCCAGACGCGAGGTCGATTTACACTGGCGGGCAAGTGGCTGCAAGCACATTGTAAACATCATTGATGTCTACGAGAACACCTACAGCGGTCGCAAGTGTCTCCTGGTCGTCATGGAGTGGTACGTTCCAATTTTGAATCCTTTTCAACAATCTTTTTTTTTTTTTTTTAGTTGATAATCGACAATCTCAATCTTATTAAATCCGATGATCCTTACCTTTTGGAATAATTCCGTTGTTCCACAACTCCTACATATTTTTTGTTCGTTATTTCTTTGGTTCTATATTTTCCTCAACTTACTATGCACTTTTTTTCTTTTTTTTTATAACTTTCAAAGATTTTACTTTTAGACATTTTTAAATAGGGCCACTTATTGGATTGCCTCCCATATGGAGAATGCATCAAATAAGTTAACAGTTGGGTCATCCAGTCAACATCTAAATGCAAATCGGCTTAAAACGATTTCTTTCTTCTTTTGTGTATGTTATTCGTAAACTTTTTGTAGATGAAAAGTGTTGTTCACAATCAGTTGTTTACAATTAGATTTTATACATATTTTTTATCCGAATTGGTACCTCGCTGGCTCTCTCTCTCTCGTTCCATCTGTTTTGCGTTATTCTGAAACGTTTTACTGGCGCAGTTTTACTTGCAGTTTTAAATGAGAAACACATATATTTATAGTTATGAAAAATCGAAATAAATAGTAAGTATTCGTGATAATTCATTCGATACACGTTTCTCTCCGTTTTTATGACAGCATGGAGGGCGGTGAGTTATTCCAGCGCATACAAGACAAGGCGGAGAGCTCGTTTACGGAACGAGAGGCGGCGCATATAATGCGCGAGATTTGCGAGGCGATTTATTATCTGCACAGTCGTGATATTGCGCATCGCGATTTAAAGCCGGAGAATTTGCTCTATACGACAACGCAGCCGAATGCGGTGCTGAAGCTCACCGATTTCGGTTTCGCCAAGGAGACCTTCACCAATGACACCCTACAGACGCCCTGCTATACGCCCTACTATGTCGGTCAGTTGGCCCAAGTTTGCAGCTTGGATGTATAATTTAATATATAGCCTATTGATTGATTGATTGATTAAATTTATTTCTGTTTTTAGCGCCGGAGGTTCTCGGTCCGCAAAAGTATGACAAAAGCTGCGACATCTGGTCGCTGGGCGTGGTCATGTACATTATAATGTGCGGCTTTCCGCCGTTCTACAGCATTAACGGTCTATCGATATCGCCGGGAATGAAGAAACGCATACGCTCCGGCCAATATGATTTCCCCGACCCGGAATGGACGAATGTTAGCCAGGCGGCCAAGGATCTAATCAAGGGCATGCTCAACGTGGATCCCACCAAGCGTTTGTGCATCGAGGATGTGCTGCGCAACAAGTGGATCGCCCAATATAATGCAGTACCACAAACACCACTCTGCACCGGCCGCTTACTCAAGGAGGGCGAGGAGACCTGGCCGGAGGTGCAGGAGGAAATGACACGTTCACTGGCAACCATGCGTGTCGACTACGATCAAGTAAGTATTGCACGGTCACAAAACTTAAGAACAGTGTTCCCTCGCAAGTGTCAACATTGAGCAAGAACTTAAGATCAAGTTTTCGCCTAAAATGATTTAAATCAAATTTCAATCGTAGTGTTTCATTAAAGCTATCGTAGTTTTATTGATCTCTATTAATCACATCCTTATTTTGGAGCGAGCACTGATGAAGTCTAGCACTATTTATATCAACTCTTAAATCCCAATTGCAGATGCAAATAAAGGCGCTGGACAAGTCCAATAATCCGCTGCTGACGAAGCGCAGGAAAAAGATTGAGGAAATTTATGCGGAGCAGCCTCAAAACAGTTAAAAAAAAACAAAAAAACAAAGGATTAAAGGACATACGCCAAACTTCCCTCCTCCCCCCTAAGAAAGAAAAGAAGATGAAAAGTTGTCATGTAAAACGCACATTTTTTGCGTTTCGTTTTATTATCGTATATATTTTTCGCCTCATACTTAGGAGTTGTACAATGCTATAGAACACTGATGAAAGCTATATAACAGCCCAACTTCCATATACATAAAGTACGGACGAAAATTAACCTTACTATAATCGACCTGCTACCCCTTGACTTATGATACATTATGTTTTGTGTTTATCTGTACGTGCATTATCCATAATCAGTCTATGTATGTAGTGTATATCAATTTCCAGTAATGGTTTTAAGGGTATTTTTTTAGCATTGAGACGTAACTTGCTCTTTCATAATGAAAATAACTTATATAGGAGCGACAAGCAAGAAAACCAACGCATTCATAAATAATATATAATAAATACCTTTACTAATTGTCGCCAGATACAGAAGACCCCCCCGGACTATAACCTCAATTTTTTCGATTAATTATTATAATATGTTTTTTTTTTTTTGGTTGTCATAATTTAATTTTTGTGACTTGTGTATGTGATGATGTGAAATCATTAATGTTTTAATGTTAAACTTTAGCATTAGCGTTGCTCCAGTTGAGTGTCTCCACGATTACGGATATATTTACTTGCTACTGATCGCTTTATGCAAGCTATACAATTTATCATATAAATAAAGTATTTGTAGTTATTAAAATCGATAACAAATTGTATAATTTCAACTGGGGATTTTTCTATTTTTCCAGAACTCAAACCTAACAAGTGTTGTTTTTTGAAACTACTTTTCCGACGCCGAAGATGAAATACTTAAAATTACTTCAATTGTGAATAATCAATAATCACATTGATATGAGTGTTTTAATTGAATAATTAACATCACGTGAATGCATTGTTTATTGTTCCCCATTATTGCTGAACTCTACTAAAAGAAAATAATTAAATTTTTTACACTGATCCGGTTCAGATTGCATGACTAATAGTTGCCAGTTATATATATAAAAAAAAAACAATAATAAAAATAATAACACTCGCTATTTTCTCAGAAACAGATAATTATAAATAAACAAGTAGCAACTCGAATCGTAAGTTCCCCGTTTGCTATAGAGTGAAATAGGTATATATATATATATATATATATATATATATATATATATATATATATACGTTCCCTCGCTCAGATTAACATCTTATCTCAAACCTGGGTTCCCATAAAAAAAAAATAATTACAATTTGTGAATTTTGCAATTGAATTTCTCATTTATTGATAATATATAACAGTGCAGTTCGACACACACAGACACACACACACACACGCATAGAAAGTGAGTTGAGAGGTGAGTTTCGGGAGGTGGGTTGTGGGGTGGCGCTGGCTAAAGCATTGCGAATAACAGTTTGCTAAATTCTCTTTCACACACACAGGCACACTCTACTTACTTCTTTTAAGTAGCATAATACAAATCAAAAATCAAATATAAATAAAAAACAATGCGGCTAACAAATACCATATATATATATATATATATATATATATATATATATAGATAAGCATATATGTATTATTCTACGGTTCCTAGGACAATAGTTAACAATTTGTTTCATATAAAGTTGTTGAGTTTATGTTTTTGGGTATTGCTGCGCCCCTTTCTAAAGGCTTACAAAAACTTGTGCAGCATTAATATATATATATATACATATATGTGTGTATGTGTACCTTATAGATACCATAGCCTATGTATATTATAATGTATAAGGTACATGCATTTTATATATTTTATACACATATTTGTGTATTTGATCTGCTTTACATATTTGGTTTCTTATACTCTTACAGAGGATGTTACAATTGTGTTGTGAAGTGTGTTGAAGGAGCGACTATTATCCTCCTGGTCGGGTATACAAGGGTATTAATCTTCGGTGTGCTTAAGATAGCTGCTCATTGTTTTTTTTTTTTTTTTGTTTGTTTGTGTTTAGAAAAATATATATTAACTATATGTTGTATATAGCCATAGTTATCTTAAAAGTATTTTAGTAATATTGTTTTATGGCAGATTTGCGAAATTCGCGTTCAATATTCAAATCTATTGTTGAACTTTATAATTCCTGCAGACGTTATATTTGAATTAGCTTCTCTCCTCTCTCTCTCTCTCTCTGTCACTCTCTGTCTGTTGCTGTGTGCGCGTGTATTGGTGTATCTATGTATTGGTTTTGTAAACTGAAGGTACATCATTTACTTTGTATTTGTTTCCGTTTCTGTTTCCATTTTCCTCGGTTCATCGTCTTTCGGGGCTTTGTCCCCATTGAAAAACTCGTAAAAAGAGCAAAAATGTCTTAAAGTATACTATCGCAGCTGTTCTCCGTCTCGCTATTGGAGCAATCCATCGCTGGCAAAGATCCACCTCGTCTATAAGCACATTGACGCCGATACGCATCACTTGAGCTCCGATTGTTACTGCTGCTGCTGCTGATGCTGTTGCTTGAGATGATTGTGGAGCTAATGTGGCTGCTGCGACGACTCGATGTCGATGTGGCATGATGCTGTGTTGCTGCGGTTGGTGCAACTACAGCATTAAGTCGCGGAAAATATTTGTAAATCTCCAGCAAACTGTTGAGCTTTATGTGCGGCTTGTATGCCACATCGTCCAAACACTGCGACGCACTGCTGCTGTTCAACGGCGTCCAGAATGTCAGACCCAGCTGGGCGAGGTGACCGCCCTGTTGAATAGAAATGGAAACATTCAAAATGTACAACTTGTTAACCAGGCAAAGTGCACGACACCTGCGCAAAGTGGCTGATTATTATAGAACAACATATAGTCGTGATCAGCATGCATGATATCTTATGCTCTTGATTAGCATCATTCAATTGCCCCCTACCTTGATGTCCGTCTCGAGTTTATCGCCAATCATGGCGCACTCTTGCGGTTTCACATGCAGGAAATTGCAGGCTTCGTAAAAGATCTCCGGATGTGGCTTCTCCCACGGCAGATCTGAAGAGACCAGAATACAATCGAAATAGCCCCGCACATGCAACTTGGCGACCTTCTCCCACTGTGCATTCGATGGCCCATTCGTGATGATTGCCAGGGCATAGCCGGCGCGTCGCATATGCTGCAATAGTTGTACATAGTCCGGCGGTATGGCCAAGTAACGGTAACGCAATTTCAGCCACTGCGGATAGATTTGCTCGGCAAGATGTTTGTGCTTCGATTGCAACGATTCGCGCCACAAGTGCGTCCGCCACGAGTCCAGCGATGTTTGCGTATTGTCCGGACAGCGACGAAACGACTTTAAAAATGTCTGAGTGGCCAAATTGGCATCATCTTTGGTTAAGCAATACTGCGTTTCCAGCACCTCGGCAAGCTGTCAAGAACAAGAAAATACAATACAACACACACATATATAAATATACATATATAAGTCAGAAGGGGCAGGCGAAGCTTGTGAATCATTCTGATTATGATTGTGTTGCAGAGGCAAGCGCTTATGACACTTGTTGTTGTTAGCTAATCGACCTTTAGCATTGCTTCTTATTCATGTTTTCTTCATCCGATTCGTCTTGTTAGCTAATAGTTGCAAACACACACACACACACACAGACAAGACGCTAACATTCCCCAGAATAGGACAGGCGTCACAATTGACGGTTAGTGAAAACATTGTGAAAGTGTGTGTTGACATAATATTTATTGTAGATTCCGAAATTTGAGAAAAGAAAAGCAAAAAATAAAAACGCGAATGAGGACTTTTCCCATAACTAAGCGGAAGAATTTAAATGTACAGGGTAAATAGTCATAGCTACACAGAAGTATTTCAATTTACAGGGAATGCATTTAAATGATAAATGATATTAACAACTGGGATAAACTATCAATTCTTGTTTATATATAAAACATGTTACCTAATGACGTCAAATTAAAACTGTCGACAAATAATAAATATTATTACTGATTATTAATTAAACAGCTTATATAATTTATGCACACATTTGTTTGTTTGACACGCAAAACAACAACAAAAAAGCGTAATAATTTAAAGCACTGCGTACAACTGCTTCCTGCATAACGACGTAAATTTATTTATAACTCCTGAAATTATATTTATAATTTCCGCTTAAAAACAAAAATACGTACTAACAAACAAGAATAAATAAACAATTTACATGTGCCTATGCATTTTATTTTATTTTTTTTTTTTTTTTGATCTGCGGCAACACTGTAAATGTCAAATGTCATTCATTAATTTGGTGATTATTTTTCTCTCTTATTATGACTTTGACCTCTAGGCAGAGAAAGACAACGACGTGCATTGATCAAACTTGCATTCGCACACACACACACCTATCTATAGATTCGGAGAGGAGCGCGCGTGCTCACACACGCACACACACACACACACACACACTGCACGTAACCGAGCGCTTGCAGTGGAAAATTTTTGTAAAAATATCTATGTAAATATAAAGTGCTCGTGTGTGTGCGTGTGTGTGTGTGAATGCGAGAAGGAGCGCGCGAACTTTCACCCGAGCGTACCTTTAAGTACATACACATAGACACACATACATACCTTGCGTATCGCTTTGGAGTCACCGGCCCGCGTCGGGATTAGCGTGTTATCTAAGTCAAAATAGAACGCAGAGATTTTTGCACAAATGCCATCAAATGGTGTTTGATGCTTGAGGCTCGTTGTTAACGTCGCTGTTGAAAATTTGCTAGCGGCCATGAGTTATTGCCACGCACGGTTGGACCAGAAGAATCTGTCTCCTTTCAAATTGGAATTGGGAATCAAATGGAGCGGGGATGGTGGTGGAATCACATAAGCACATATATAGCATAAGAAATTGTTTATTATTATTATTATTGTTATTGTGTGTTGTTTTGTTTTGTTCAAATTTTGGCGCCACTAGTGCAATGGATAAGTATTTGGAGTAACAATATTTTCTTGGCGAGTTGCTGTTGCTCGCTCTGCGTTAGTCAAACGGCAATTGAATGTAAATTAAACGTTGGACGAAAGTTAAATAAGGGAACAGGTAAATGTAACCAAAGTAAGAGCGAAGCAATGACTGAAAGAAAGTGCACGCACGCACGATTCTACAGTCTGGCGCGAAAGTTAATGGACAGTGTGTAAAAGTTGTCGTCACCAATTTATTTATTTATTTGCTTTAGCACGTTTCTTTATCATTTTCGTTGCGGCTATTCAATTTATTATCATTTAAGCGCACATTCACAATGTATCAGTTCGATTAAATATTAATTTTTAATCTATGTCATTGGAATTTCATTCAACGTGTGCAGCTTTTGGGCCGTCACTGTCAGTTGAGTAAAGAGAGAATTCCGACCGTTTAAAGTAAGTCAGAGTGAGCAAGCAATACTCATGCGGAAGAGAGCACATGTCCGTTTATAGTTTGCATAACAACAACAACAAAAAAGTACGAAATTTTACATAATAACTTCTAGCAACAATTGATACAAGAATATTAATATAATGACCTGCAAGTAGGGGTTTTAGTAATTTAAGCTTTATTTATTCATGCATTTCATTTTACAGCACTGCGTTTGTTATTTGTATAGCACTGTGCAGGGACGCTCTTTTTCTCATCGATATATCGTGACACGAAAGCATTTTTCATCCCTGTGGCAACGCTAATTTTTTATTGCGGACAAATTTTGTATATGATTCGTACAATCCAAATTCGCTTATTTCTTTCACATATATAGTGACTGGCAACTAAAATGAGTGATAGTGACGAATATTTTGAAGACAACGACAATGGTGAGTAATGCAAACTGGCCCAAATACGTTTCGCTTTATGTAATATGCATGTGTAGGCTCGAGGACCAAGCTGCAGACGGACGCCACAGATGCTGCAACCGAGGAAGGTGCCAAAGATGACGAGCTATTTTCGCTGGAAACATTGCGAGAATCGCCCGTGCAGTGGCCAACGAAATGTAAGTAGCATACATTTTAATGCAAATTCACAACTTGAACTCTTCAATCACTTGCATTGTTCACACTTAGTTCCCGGCATGCAGGAATTTATCACCATGAGCAATCCGCCAGTCCGCATTCCGTTGTCTAACTGTAAAGAGCTCCCGAACCGTGAAAATATGACGACACTTGAAGGTGCGTACACCAAACAGCCTTAACCAAGGTTGAGGTCAAAGTTAGCTTTGTTCTGTGACTTGTTTACTAATGGCAACAATTACAGAATTTGCTTGCATGTCGCCCGATCAGCTGATCGCCAAGATGAAATCGATGCATGATGAGGTCTACAGATTGGGGCGGCGTGAGTCCAAAGAAATGACGCGCGGCAAACTGTTGGACATCTTTAAGCATAATTCTCTGACTCCAAGAAAATGACGCATGTTAAACTCTTGGGTATCGTTGTTCGGACTCCTTTGACCAAAGCACAACCAATGAGAGATTGATTGAAATAACGTGGCTCGTCCAGGTGTCGCCCTAATTTTCTATTAGCTGCTTGATGCACTTTATGGATGCCGTCCCTCAGAAGTGGGGATTAATAACCAAAAAAATGATGGCATATTTCATGAATGTCTGTAATAAATTATATTTATTCTAATGTGCGTATAATTTGCCTAGTTGCTTTATGCGTTTTATTGATGTTCCTAGGGCCTAATTACCAAATTTATTGCATACCTTATGTGTATCTCTTAAAAATAAAAATCATATTTATAAGCGAATCTTTTTTGTATAATTTCTAAAATTATTAAATAAGCATTTATATATATGTTTGAAAGCAAACACCAGTTGCGATTACTTTAATGATTTTTAAACTTTTACCAAAAATCAATATCTTCCGAATGCATACGACTTTATTTTTAAGTAAAAAACAAAAGATTTATGCTAGTCAACAATAAATAACATTTATTTCCATTAAATTATCGCTGTGATATACATGCATATAGAGTCTACATATAGTTATATATATAGTATTTCAGTTTTTATTTGGTACCAAAAGGAGCTGCTCTTTGAGGTTGACACTGATCATTCTGCGGAGATTGCCGGAGAAGTGAGAGATGTGTTTTTGGGAAGGAAGTGTGGTGAAGTGAAGTGAAGTGAAGTGAGGAGAAGGCACAGTTCTTATAAATGCCGCTATGCTTAAATCAACAAATTGTAATTTTATCATGTGTTTAAGGTGCAGGTACCGTTATGTGGCTAATATATGTATATTACTTTATACAACGGTTGCTCATCAATTATTAATTTTTCGAATTGATATTATTGTAATTTGTAACGCCTTCAAACCAAAATTCGTAATTTGTTTTAAAAAATCCATAAGCTTAAATGTATCAAAACGTACCTTGGCTTTTATATTTAAATATACAGATTTGTTGTGGTAACTTTTTTTCTTTTAGTGTAGCTCGAATAATAATGCAATTTCAATTCAAATCTGATTTAATATGGGTTCTCATTTCGGTTCTCTTATTTTTTTTATACACCATTAGGTTAAATATAAAAACTATATTCATTATTAGTTTTTAAAACGGACATGGAAAAACACGGAAAATAGGATTCTTGGAGCAACCATTATATTTATTGTGTAATGGTATAGTAGTGTAATAGTATAATATGCATATTATTCTGAAGTGAATTTTATGTACTCACACACACATACACAACATATTTAGCAATACTTGTGCATGTGCTATGTTTATGTTTATATGGGGAGCATGGATGTGTCTCGGTTTTTGTTACCCAATTCCCGTGTCTATTCCTGCCACTGCATGGCAAATCGCTGCTCGAAAGTGATGCGATTAAAAACACCGACATCGGCCAGTTGCATGGGATCGGTGTGATAGGCGTAACGTCGTATATCGACCATGGCCACATCGAACATCTGCTTCCAGCTGGTCAAATCCGTTACGCTCATATGGATGGGCAACTGGGGATCTGGGATATCAATCGCTGCTTGGAGACGATCAAATGCCTCAGCTATGGGACCCACAGATAGATTCACCCAATATTCGGCCGGAAAACGTTTATTCTCACAGAATGGCGCTCCCTTCCGCATGATGAAGACCAGCATGAGTATCTCATACCGTTCGGAGCTCTCATAGAAGCGCTTCGTGCGCGTCTTCTCCACGAAATCGATGAGTAAAATTAATGGCGTATAATTCTGTAGATGCATCAATAGCTCACGATCTGTCCACAGATATCGACTCGATTTCAAATTCAGCATGCTCATGTTGGTCGACAACTGATGTGGATGTGCATGTGGATGTTGCAGATGTGGTTGTTGTGGATGATGTTGCTGTTGTTGCTGCTGCTGCAGTTGCTGTTGTTGTTGTAGATGATGCTGTTGCTGTTGGGGCTGATGTTGCTGTTGTTGTTGAAGATGTTGCTGCTGCTGTTGTTGTTGTTGTTGCTGTTGTTGTTGCTGGTGCTGGTGCTGCTGCTGCTGCTGCTGCTGGTGCTGCTGCTGCTGCTGGGTCGTTATTGCTGGTGGTATAGCAATGCTGCCGGAGAGAGTATTCGATGCGCTTTGCGTTGGCATATCGACGTGAATGGCGACGCCGCCAGTTTGTCTAAGGCAGCTAAGTTCCTCGACCATGCACAACGACGTCAGAATGCAATTGCACGCCCTTTCCGAATGGACTGTTGCTGTGCGGCTCTTAACTGGGCCAAGGCCGGTCGCTTGTGGGTGGTGTGTGTGTGGTGGATGGTGCTGGTCGTGGTTCGTGGTGGGTGGTTATGGGTCGCGCCTCGAACTCCTTGTGCTCGCACTCAACCTCCTCCACTTGTTACTCACTGCACAATCGACCGGATAATTGCGTCTCTGTACAATTGTCAGTGTGCACTGTTTCTTAACCTTCTGTGTGCCACTTTGAAAAATTAATTATAAATGCTCGCTGACCAACAACTGCTATAATAACAATGACAACAACACCAAGAGGGGATAGCAACAAACTGTGGCTGCTCCACGGCTGGCGCGTGCTGCCAGGACGATTGTTGTCACGCGAGTGCGTGGCCAGAAATAGACGACGGTGCATGGATGGCCCGAGCGCAGCTGGCAAAAACAAAACAGCAAAAAGAAAGTGCAACTCGCTTTAGCACAAGTCGAATTCGATATACCCTCATAGAACTCATAGCTAGCTGTGCTTGCTAAAGATAACTTGATAAAAAAAAAAAATAATAATAATATAAAATAAATAGCTATCAATACAGTGGCCAGATCCGGTTCATTCCAACATTCGATTTAAGTTTCATAAAGATAAAGACGTTAAATACATTTTGGCTTTAACTTAAAAAATTTCCCCATTTAATTGTATCATTCTTTTGGAGAAAGTAACGGCAACTTTGGGCAAATGTTTTATATCTTGTCTAAGTCCTGAACAGCTGTTAGTAGCATTTGTTAGAGTATCACACAGAGAGAGGATAGATAACGAGAGAGAGAGAAACAGAGAGAGAGAGAGGCGAAAGCATGTCTCGACTGGGACGAGTTCTTCGTCCTTCTGTGGACAGCTCAGTATGCTCAGCTCGTATGTATTTGGAACATTACTGCATAAGTGGCTGGATTTCTCAAAGTCCATACATCTAATACAAAATTTATGATTCTTAAAATTGTATAAGTTTCTTAGCTCTTATATTTGCAGGCATTGGTAAATGGTAACGATTTAGCAAATGAGAATTTCTTCATTAATTTTCTTTTTATTGTCAAAAAAAAAATAGCATCAACGACCTTTGGCGTAGTCAAGTGTAAACACATTTTAAGCAGCACATTTAAATTTAAATTTATTGACCGTGGATGCGCTCATCTTAATTAATATTTGTATTATTTCCTGAAATGTATTTGGTATTTATAAATGAATTAATTCGTTAATTGGGCAATGGTTCCTGCAAACGATAACAGTCGGAGGCGATTTTCCATTTATCATTCTCAGCGGTTATAACGAACGACTGCTGAAAGTTGCGCGACGATTGATCCGTATATTTCACAGTTCCACTGGTCATTATCACGTAAGTTGTCTGACCACCGACGGCGGCGTCCAGCACCGGTTGTGAGTCCAGCGTCGTCAACTGATGACGCGACGACGGCAATTCCAACAAAGTACGTTCAATATTTGCACGGCCCTGGACACCGTTGCCATTCCAGCTTAGATTTGCATTCTCAATGTACAAACGACTCATTTGCTGCAATTACAAGAAATGCTGAAATTAAAGAGTTTCACAAATCTACCAACTGTGGCTATTGTTTACCTGGCGGCGATTGTCCAAGCTATTGTAATACAAGCGCGTAAATTCCTCAGCTGTGTGGCTGCACGCCTCCACTTTGGCACTCAGTTCCTGCAAAAATTAATTGTGCAATTAATGCAAAAGACTTATTTCAAAACGAAATACAAATTATAATTGAGCACCCACGCTGTTCATCGCTACCGTCCGATTCGATTCGAAATAGGATAGATAGCCCTGTGCGAGGGCTGCAATCAACGCATATCGAGTGCCAGCGAGTCATTCAATATTTATCGATAATCACAAATAATCACATGAATGAATTTTGATTCAAAATGCATACTTATTGGCTTAACAATTATTATGCGGCAAACAAAATTTGGCTCACAACTATTTACAAACGTAGCTCGGGCAAATCCTTACAAATTATCAAAGCACCGTTAGACGACATAATCTATCGATTACGCTTCCATATAGAATTTTGAAACACAACGGAAATGTGTCGATGTCAGAAAATTGCAACTTTTTATTGGTGCATCTAGGATCTATAAATCGTTTGCTGGAGTTAATACTCTGATGTCATACATTAAACTAACTATTTGTAAACCAATTCTGATATTTACAGTGACGTATCAACGTAATAAACTGCACACATATATGTTATATATATACATATATATATATATTACATGTGAATCCTAAAAGGTCAGAATCTTTGCATCCGTTGCAGCTCCCGATTGAGGAATCTTTCACGCCAACCGGAGCGTTGGCAGACCACTTGCAACGCTTCCAATCGCTCCGCTATCTGCTCCGTTTGCAACGTTGCATCCTTATCAGCATCTGTATCCATCAAGGCTTGCGTTAGAATACTCTTTATCTCTGTGGTTAGGGCACGCTCGAGGAGTGTGGGCTCATCACTTTGAATGTGTCGCTGCACACAGCCGACCAGTTCCTCGAGATGCTCGTCGATGGCATCGGGGAAGAGTTGATGCATCGCAATCGATAAATTAAAGAGATACTCCCGATTGGGTCCACTGGGACCGGCCGAGGTGAAGATCTGGCGTGCAATACACGGTATTTGCCACACGTTGCCCGCATAGGACTCGTTCGCCTGCGTCGCCACATACATAATAACCTCGATGGGTGTCCTCGCTGCAGCGGTGTGCGGATACTCGTGAAATTCGAGGATGCAACGCTCGTAGCCGTTCTTTTCGCGATAGTCGAGGTGATCGAGCACCTGGGATTTTTGGGCGGACGCAATGCGATAGGCGACGCCATACACACGATCCCGGGATGCATCGCCGGGCAGAAGGGTGACAACTCGACCCGGTTTCTCTGGTATGCCGCGATGATCGATGCTGTGCTGATAGAACCTTCGCTTGTAGCCGCAGACGAAACCCCGCCGTCGATCAATGTATGGAAAGTCGGCCTTCCACACCAGTGAACCGTAGCCAAATATCCACACATCGTCAGCAGTGGGTGCTATGCTCGACTCCATCTGGTTGCTCGGCTGCGCATCGAAGCACTGCAGCAATTTGGCTTCCGGCTGCTTGGGCGCTTCTTTGGCCAGCTCATCGAAACATTGCTGATAAATTTCAGTGGCAATCGCTTCGAGTTGCGACGCCTTCAGATCGCTGCCAAGTCGCAGGTTTTCCAGCATACGCAACATCTGCTTCCAGGACACAATCAAATCGGATTCGTATTAAAAAAATAAGCTAAATCAAAAACAAAAACTAAAAAAGAAAACTTTTTGCCGTTGTGGACTATTGAATATTTTTTCCAAGCATCGATACTGTGTTATCGAAATGGCGATACGGAAATGACTACACAGCATTTCGCTCAAACTATCAGCTTGTAATTGCCGTGGCATAGTTTCAATGAACAAAAAATTATAAATAATGATCCGAATTTCAAGTGGAAATGATTAAAATAAAACTTAATTGGGCTTTATCGAATATATGTATATGTATATCGATAGCTGTCGGTTGCTATCACAGCTGACCACCGCTCAACAGCTGTGCACGCTGCCACAGTAACCGTAAACGTAAACAAACCAATATTCAGATTATTTTTTTTCGTTTTAAATTTTTATTACTTTGGCAGAGCATTCGACATGGAGAAAATGTACGGCAAGGACGATCGATCCAAGGAGTAAGTGACACGTAATCGCTGCCCAAAAAAATGCACTGCTAAAAATTCAAATTTCTTTAGTAATCGCAAGAATATGAAGCAGCACAAATATTACAATAAGCAACAGCAACCACAACAACAGCAGCACCAACAAAGTCGTGGAGGAAACACCTCATCCAGTTCACCACAGACGACGGCGATGCGCAGTATTGTGGATGTGGCAGATTCGAGCGATGAGCCGCGATTCGCTCGCAAAGGTTGGTCAAGCGGCACACGGTCGATTGCCCCGCAAAAGAATCGCGATATGTTGGACACACTGCCCGACGAGGACACCACCGATATGGATGTGGACGCACAGCTTGCGGATGGGGCCCCAATCGATGAGAATGCACGCGCACAACTCCGTGCCGGCGACTACAAGCAGATGTCGCAATTTCCCAGCATGGGCGGCGGACATTTCACCTTTGGCGCCGAAAAGGAATGGAACAACATTGCCGAGGGCCAAACCCAGTTGCACACAAAGTCAGCGCGGAGTTATTTCACACTCAATCTCAGTCTTCTCAATTGCGGGCTGCAAACGATACCGTTTTATAACCGCATGGACTATGCCACCGGTATGTTTACGGACAATCAGATTGCTGCACAAAATGAGGCAGCGGAGCGCGCAGAACGCGTCTATATGGACCGGGTGCTGCGGGAATCGAATGGCAATCGCACGCCTAGCGCCACCAAATCACGTGCAAACTCTGCCAAATCTACAAAAGCTGTGCAGCCAGAGGCGGTGGCGCCACCTAATAATACACCGCCCGATGAGCTTGATGAGCTGCTGGCGCTGACGGAAATCTCCCCGGCAGCCACTTCAAATGCTGGGCAAACGCTGGGAATTACAGCAGCTACGCCGGTGGTGCAACCGGCAACGCCAACGAGTGCCACCAAAAACGATGTCGAACAGTGGCTGGACAGCGTCCTCGACGAGTGAAATGTTATTTGAAATGTATTCTGCCTCAATTCACGCATTTAGCCAGCACAATTTGTTATTTGTTGCATGCAACATTTATATTGCAATAAATAGAAGACAAGTGCTTAAATTGCTATTTCATTTGCCATTATCTATGTATTTAAATTCCGCTTCGATCAGTGGACACCAAACAAATAAATCGAATCAGCAATTTTTAAAAGCATTTATTTATTTATCAGTTGCATTCGTATTGTTTATTTGGTTGAAACTGATTATGACATACTTTTAAAGGAGGAAAAAAGAAAAGTATTTAACTCAACTAAGAAAATCGAGTAGCTGATGCGAAAAAAATGGATTTTCAAAAACTAAATATTTTAATTCGCAAACAACTCTAAGAATTAAATTAATAATTTGTTGTTGTTTTATTCTGTCTTACTGACTGACCTTTTTTTTGCGTTACATTCTGATTTATTTTTCATATTTATTGAATGTGCTTATGACGACCAATCAGAGTCATCGCCGTTATCCTCGCTTTGACGATGATCGTAATCGGCCTGGAGATACATTCGCTGATAGAATTCACATAGACGGGAGTAGACGAGATCCATCAGCTCATAGGATATCTCCAGGATGACCATGCGCTCCTGGCAATGGTCATCCTGCTGCTTAAGCTCGTCGCGCAACTCGTTGCTGATGGTGGTAAGCCAGCGGAAAACGACATCCGCATCCGATTCCGGAAACTCGAGCATCTGCTGCGGCAAGTCCATATCCAAGCGCATCCTCTGCGTGCAGCCATAGGGTCCAATCATTAATAGGGCTCCAATGACGCGCACAATCAGATTGAGCGAACGCAGATTGTCTTGCAAGTAATTCAATGGATTGACCATGGCAACGGCCATCATTATATCCGCATAGGCACGCAGGCCATATGTCTTGAAACCCAAATCGGTCAGGTTATCGAGCATGGCCCATAGCAAACAGGTGCAAACCAGTTGAGCCATTGTGCTCAACGGACCTGCAATGCGGCAGCAACTGATCATATTTAACACATGCTGCGATTCATTTATATTCAATAAGCACAGTATCTGTGTGCACAGCTCATGCACCTGCAACAAAAAAAAGGGATTCATCAGTGTCTTGGTAAATCTGCTGTTCTAATTTCCCAGTTTGAAAGCTATATTGATTGTTTGCAAACTATATCCATACCCAAATCTGAATACTAAATCATATGGTATCGCTCCATAGTTGAGTTCCTCAATTAACAACTTTCTTGTGAAACAAAAGGACTAAAAACTCCCTAGTTACAAATTGTACAATGCTCTTAACATTCCCATAAAATGACTACTTAAATCATAGCCGATGGAGTCCATATTCAAATCTTTTCTAGCTGATTTTATTTATTGGTACTCACATACGTCTCTTCGGTGCAGGCCAAGTAGTCGAAGCAGCGCTCTAAAAACTTCAGACGCTCCACTTGAGTGCTATCCAGATCGTCATGATGAAGCATGTAGATCATTATGCCAGCCACATGGAGACCTGCCAACGGCTGTGCGCCAAATTCGATCTCCTCGAAGGCCATCAGTTTCGTGAAGCCCTCGATAAGCTGTTGATAAATAAAACGCACACCTATATTATATACATGTATATTTGAGCCAATTAAACATACTTACCTCCAGTACATTGTCGCTGGTGTGGATAAACTGGGTTATATTCTTCAGCTCGGATTGGTTTAGAATCAAACGCAGCTCCTCAATGGAAAAACCCTGCGGACGCATGCTTCTGCAAAAGAGTTTTTAATTTCTTAATTCAAAATTATCTGCACAATGCCAACTATTCAAATTGTTTCGATAAACAATTGAAATTTGTTTTTTAGTGTCGACAGCAATTACTGAAAGTTATTTTGACGCTACAGACTCGAATCTTCTAGCATCTAATTTTTGATTGGTAAATGCGCCTCTGTTATGTATGTATGTATAAATATGTGTTCACATATACATACAGTTTCAGTTGGCAGCCATTGCTCTGTTATTCAGCAACTAGTGCAGACAACTTAACACTGCTTACAATTTCGAATGGACAACGGCAATTTTAATGAGCAACAAACCATTTTCTTCACATTTTTCTTCCACTTGTGGTATGCTCAACGTTCGGTCATGTTTTGTAGTTGTTGTTGTTGTTGTGCTACTTGGGTCGGTAAAGATTTTACAGTTTCTTGGGTCGGGTTGAGAGCAGAAATTCGTGATGCAGAAGCCCACACATCCATACATATGTACATTATGTGTATGTGTGTGTGTGTGTGTGTCCTTGTGGTGCATTGAGAAAGCAACTGGCAAAAATGCAAATGCACGCGCGACTCGCACATTTTAGCATAAAAGTTGACGCCTCCGCATCTCCCAAGCCACCTACACACACACACACACTCACACACACACACTCAGTTGCGCTGGCAGAAGTTTCTTTGCACACTTGGAAGTATTTGCTCATTATGCATTCATATTTTGCAATTACTTACCTCTCACACACACATACACATATACGTGTATGTAAACTGTGGAACGACAGCTAAAAGCGCAAATGTGCGTAAGAGCGAAAGAGATGAACAGCAGCAGCAGCAGCGAGGCCAAATGCGGACTGTTAACGAGCAGCGGCATCTGTTAAGTTGCTGTTTGTTTGTGTGTGTGTGTTTGTGTTTGTTTTGAGTGTTTTTCTTCTTTTAGCTCAGCCTTTTTCCTTTTTGCCCGCCGTTCTGCTGTTGCTGCTGTTGTTGTTGCTGTTGTTGTTATTTAGCATTTGGCCCATTTGCGTGCAAAGAGCAGGAGGCGAAACGAAATTTCATAGAATTTCCATATTCAGATTTTAATTATGCAGCCGCATGAAAAGATTAACAACTTTTGCAAAAGACGACAGCAACTGCAACTGCAACTGCAACGGCATAGCGAGGAGAGCACAGCGCATTGTGCATTTTATATTTTAATTATGCATATTTTTCAAAGGCAGCCAACGGGCAAAGGCAGCAAAAACGAACGAACGAAAGTATGGCACCTAACATCTCTTCAAATGTTCGACTAAATGGCTAAATTAATTTGAAATTCTTTATTTACGTATTTATTTTTGTTTTTAAATCTATGCCAATCAAACTTTTGCCAAGTGCTTAACACCCATAAATTTATTAAAGTTCAACCGACTTCCATGTGGAATGAGTTTTCTCTGTTAGTTGATTTCCTAATTTCTTAATTACATTTTACAATAGATATAGCTGAAAATGTATTACCGGAAATAACCAAAGAAAAAATTAAACTCTTGACTGGCAAACCTTTTAGGACAATTGATAGCGTTCCTCAAACGCTTTCAGCGCTCGTCCGAACTAAACCGATTTTTTACGTGTGATAAAAAATGTTTAAATGCAAGGTGCAAATAGCAAATAGCAAATAGGGTTGCAAATAGGGTTGCATTTATCAATCTCTGGCACAGATTGTGAATAGCGACAAAGCGTTAGCCAATTATGCAAATCAGCTTAGTCCTATGGAGCTATTACTTACAAAATAGTGTACAATACCAGACTATGAACTATTGTAGTACAAATCTGATCACAATCTCAAAATCTCAAAATTACGCCCACTGTTCACAAAGTCGTCGCAATCAATTGCCAACTGTATTTTCACTTCAATTAGATGACATAAAAGCCTCAAATTAGCGGATGGGGTTCAGACACCCCCATCCCCTTGCACCACAAGCGTTGTGCAATTGAAGAGTGTCAAGTGTGGCCCGAAATAAACAACAAAAAAAAAAAACAACAATCATAACGATAATATGCATAATGACCATTTGCTGATGTTGATGTTGATGTTGATAAGTAGCAACTACCCTTTCATTAGCCAGCTTTTTTTCCACTGTTCTTGTTGTTAGGGGTGAGTCCTTGTTGTTGTTGTTGCTTAGCAGGGCAATCTGTAAATTTTATGCCTAATTTAAGACAAATTGTTGACATACAGTCGCCACTTTTGTGGTTACAGATGGGTTTTTTGGTTTCGGGTTGCACGTCAAAAAAATGTGCCCCAACATTATATAATATCTAAATTATACTCCTACCAAACATTATAAAATCAAATATAACAAAAATATAATGAGCAGAATATTCAAATAGAAATAATCAAAAAGCATAATTTTTTATATATGATAATAATTGGCAAATTAAACAAATCATTTTACTGAATTGTAGAAAGAAATGGGTATTTTTTATAATTCCACTCACATTTTTTTCTATAAATTAACGCAAAAAATTTCTGATTATTTTTCTCTGAGTGTAGGCGCAAAAGCCAACAGATTTTCATCTCATTATGCGTTGATTTGTTGGGTTCGCCACTGTTTTTGGCTGTAGGCGTTTTTTTTTTTCTCTCTCTCTTTTCTATTTGTTGTACTTTGTTCAGCTAACGAAGTTGTTCGACATGAAAATAATACAGATGAGAAACGACAGGAGAGATGAATCTCAACGAGGGAAAGCAACTGCCTCAAAAACTGGAGTTCAATTTCAAATTATTTAAACTCGCTAAATTGCCAATTAGTTTACATGCCTTCCCTCTCTCTCCCTTTCTCTCTCTCTCTCTTTCTCTCTCTCTATCGTTCTCTGTCTCCCTCTCTCTTTCTTTCGCACTTTTTGAGCGTAAACATTTGTGAGTCACGCCTTAGTATAAACAAAAAACAAAAGAAACCGTTTAAATTTCCATGTAAGCACAAAAAACGACACCCCACACAATTTGTTTATACTTAGTTCTTTGTATATATATATTTTATTTTTATTTATTTATTTTATGCCTTGGCATTGAAGGGGAAATTGTATTAACTTTTAAATACAAAGTGCAAGGCATAAAATAAATTAAGACTAAAACAATTTCAAAATGGGCATTAATGTTAATGTTAATTAACATGATTATAGCTAAAGTGAAAATAATATTTATAAATTATTGTAGACATATTTTTAAATAAGAATTATAATATTTAAAGTATCACATATTTCTTGAAAACATTAAAAAAGTTCACTCTTTATAAGCGTAACTTGAGCTCCTTAATTTTGCATTTTGAGTCACTCCGAATTGAATGCAATTTTTGGCATTTTAATTTAATACTTTAAAGTTGCCCAGCATTTTTTTGTTCTTATTTTTTTGCAGTAACTGTCGCATGCTGAGCTTTCCCATCCATATCTACACCATAAGTATCTGATGAATTTCTTGTCAAGATTATATTCAGATATTTTGAGCTGCTTCAGGTTGCCTTGGTATATGATAAGATGCGTTCCTTGCTGGGTGCTTGTCAACATAAAAGTGTATATTTCATTATTTTTTCCAAAGACCTATCGAAATATGAACTTATCGAAATTTTCGATATGTTATCGATAACCAATCAACTGCAGCTGTTCGTGCGCAGTGACAATTAGCGTATCTGAGGGAGGCCGGCTATCCGGATAACTTCTGTCAAATGCGGGTCGATCACAATCATACCATTGCTGGGTAGATCCAATATCTCCATTTTAAAGTTACCTTTATCAAAATGTTCGTTCTAGCATATAGCTCCTATTTCACAGATTTGTAATCAATTGATGAAATATCAATCCATATTCATTCGTATCGATTCTGAGACTGCCGTTCATCAATGAGAAAGAAGCTACATTGAAATTCGCGGTGCTCATCGATAATTGGGCCGATCTCGAAGACTCAGATGACATATATATATAGTAAAAAACAAACATCTTTACCAATACTCAGTAGTAAAACTCACAACTTAAGCTTTGCTAAATGCGCTTAAAATATGTATGCAGCAAGGTTTTCATTTCACTTACGGTTCGATTATATCTGATATTCCCGATTAGCCGATCTGTATATAGCTGATATCTGATATTCCCGATTAGCCGATCTGTAGCAATTCACTTTAGGTGCAAATTTCGTTTGTGTTCCACTTTAAGCCACGCACGACAATCAACTGAATTACGAATTAATCTGGATCTGACTGCAACTGAAAGTAACACCGAACAAGTCTGAACGGTTGATTGCAACAGATCGCTGCAACTTATTGACAACTTGAGTCGAGTGTATAAATATATGAAATGGCACAAATGTTTGTATCTGCAACAGCTCGAAATAAAATACACATATGGCTGAAATCAAAGGCACTTGGCCCTTATATACTTCAGCTTAAAAAACAGTGATCAGCTTACGCGATAAGCTATATATACATTATAGAGTCCAAGAAAATATACTTTTATACTTTAATATAGTTGAGCGAGTTAATAACTGCACAATTTCCAAATTTACGACAAGGACACAGTTTGTTTTAAGTCTATTTAAGTCTATTTTTTATCAAAATAAAAACTTGGTCTCAGTCTTACTACAAAAACAGCAATAAAATAAATCTAGTAATAAATATAAAAATACATATATTTATATATAAATACATATATTCTTAAGATGTGGTTCTTGGAACTGCCTTTATCATATGTAACCCCCTTCAATTTCTGTTTACAACAGGAGAGGTTAGCATGGAAATGGAACCCAGCATCCTCTCAGAAACTCCATGTTGAGCAACCACCTCATTTGTGGCCTTTGTGCGGCAGACACAAGATGTGATGCGAGATGATAATGCGACAGATTATGCCATCACCCAAAACACAACAGCAACAACAACAACAACAGCAACAACAACAACAACAACAACAACAACAACAGCAACAACAACAACAAGATGCACAAAAGCCAAAGGCACTTGACTTTCGACGGAGAGTTTTAGTCATAAAATTGTGAAGGCAATGGAGACGGGTGTGAAGGAGTGGATGGTGGGGGGGGGGAGGGGGATATGGAACCTTTACTTGTTGTTGTGCTCCTGTTGTTGTCCTGCTCGGTTCTCTTTCTTGGGTTGGTGGTGTTTGGTGGTTCGGTGGTGGATTCCAGTTTCGGTTTCAGTTTCATTTTGTGATTAAAATGTTTGTCATTATCCGTTTGGAAAAATGTTGCAAATTGTGTTTGTGCCGCGGGGCGTGTGGAACACTTGTCCTCTCAGTGTTGATGACGATGCTGATGATGATGATGATGATGATGATGATGACGATGAATACATGGTGTTCTTGTTGTTGCTGTTGCTCTGCTTCTACACGTTGTTGATGTCAGCATCGTTAGCACTGCGAGCAGCTGACTGACTAATTGTCTTGTGTGTATGTGTGTGTGTGTGTGTGTGTGTGTGTGTGTGTGTGTGTGTATGTGTATGTGTGTGTGTGGATACGTGAGTGTCGCAGTCACCTACTAATTATGTGAAGTTCGCCTCGTTGAGGCTAGAAACTAGTCTTTTATTGGACACCTATAAAACAAAATAATCGTTTGACAAAATTGAAAGGATTAAGATTCTCAGCCATTCTCTGTGACAAGCAGCCTGACTGCCCTCATCTAACCAAATCTTATCAACCGGCAGAAGGATCAGCATTAGCCTAGATTATGTGCTTTAATTGATTTGCATTAGCCAATTAAATATTTTGATATTTTACTTGCACTATAGAAGTTGTAGGAATTGTGTAATTGAATTGTGTGAAAAACCTGTCTGTGTTTCTTAACCGATCTTGGCGATCTCTCTGTAGCTGATCAATAATATATCAGTATATAACAAAATATGGATTAAGATTTTTCTTATCGAAATTTGTGACATTTATCGGTCAAATGAATAATTAACTTGATCTTACATTTCAAATTTAAAATCTCTATCCCCAAGAATATAAAATATATTATATAATATATTATTACATGTTATTAAAATTATATTAATATATTTATGGTGTATATAAACCACCGCCAACCGTTAACAATGTGATACTTTCCCGTTTTTATAGACCAACTTTATGCATTGACCGGCCACTTGACAGTCATTCGTGCTTTGACTTTGACCGCTTTTATTAACTTTTTACCTTTTGAGGTGAGTTTCTGTGTGGGCGATTTTTTTGTACTTCATTTTTTCCTTTTTTTTTGTCGGTTGTTTGAAAGCTTAATGCAATTAATAACTCATTAAATAAACACAAATCAAAGTGGAAGCCGAGAAAACTTTGCGAGTTTCTCTTTTGGCACTCAAAGGATGGCAGACATAAAATGTACCAATTAAAAACTGCAATTGAAATTTCAATGGGGTCGCAAATCAACCGCAAATAAAATACCAGATATACGAAATAAAACCGTAAGGGCAAAACCAGATGAAATGTATGTGGGGAGGGGGAGGAGTTGGGGGAGTCTACTGCATGTTATTCATTAAATTACATTCACATTTCATAGACAATTTCATGGATAACTGTGAAGTTAACGCTATCTCTTATCTAGTATTATTTTCTTTTTTTTTCTTTTTTTTTTTGCTTTCTATGCTTTTGAAAAGTTATTTCTTTCCATCTTTGCCGTCGCTGGTGCCGTCGCTCAAGTATCTTTTTAATTAGCGTTCTGTGCTGCACTCGAACTATGACTACAGTTTCCTCTTGTGCAGCCCCATCCCTAACCCCCAGCCGCCCCTTTCGCCTATCTCCCTTTCAGTGTGGCTCGCTCTCGTTCGCTCTCTCGCTGTCTGCCTGTTAACTGACTCGCCACAGATTCAATTTGTGGCTAAACATTCCTCCTCCTTTTTGTGTTTTTCATAGCGAGCTAAATGTGCATGAAAATCTAACCGAATCGCAACCGTGAACTGCGACGCCGCGTCGCTGTCTGCTGCTTGCTGCCCACTGCGACGGCTACTGTTACTGTTACTGCTGCTGCTGCTGCTGCTGCAATTGCTTTTGCGTTACTATTGCTGTCTCGCTTGCGCGCACTCTCTTTGGTATATGCGCGCGCGCTCTTTGCGGTTATGTGGACCCGTTTTAATTGCGTGACAGTGTTGTTGTTGTTGTTGTTGTTGTTGCTGTTGTTGTTGCTGTTGTTGCTGTTGTTGTTGCTGCTGCTCTTGCTTTCCGGTTGGCTACGCAGCATGTCTGCCATGCCATCCGTTTCCCGTCCAACCACACCTTTTTTTCATACAAAATATATACATAAAAACTTGTTTCTATTTATATATGAATGTATGCATGTAGGTATGTATGTATGTATGTATGTATGTATGTACACATAGCACACGGGATAGCGTACCATTTACTATTATATAGCGACAAATTGATATCGTTTTGTATTCATTCGCTCAAGTGGATTTTTAAGCATGATTCAATGCTCGACTCACAATCAGAAATGCAACTCAACTTTTGTTCAACTGCAACTGCAGAATTGGCAATCACCGAGACTCCACATTAACATATGTAGGTCGGTATCCTACATATTGGCTTTTCATTGATTTGAGTTATCCAATCATCTAACTTGACCTTTGTGGCACAACTGGTTGGTTGGACTTAGTTTAGTTGGGATGTAGTTGGCTCGTAGCGAAAGGATTCGAGATGCTCCATGTCCTAGACACTGCCTGTCTGAAAGTATTCCTTTGAAGTTCAACAAATAGTGCTCGATCCTTTAATCAGCTGTTTCCCAGGAAGCAATAAATTCCTTAAAGAAATCCAGAGT
This sequence comes from Drosophila mimica, assembly GCA_037043585.1. Taxonomy (NCBI): domain Eukaryota; kingdom Metazoa; phylum Arthropoda; class Insecta; order Diptera; family Drosophilidae; genus Drosophila; species Drosophila mimica. The sequence goes on along the minus strand of JBAMBE010000576.1, from coordinate 1,104,315 downwards.
TCCTTTACACTGCAAATTGGTTTTAGTAAATAAAACAGATTTACGAATACGTATTCCCTTGAAATATTGCTCGATTAAATTAGTTTGTTATACTTACTGTTATTTTTAATTAGAAAAAACCTAAAAAAAAATTCCTAGTAATAAACATAAAAAAAAACAGTCGAGATTATTCTTTCATTTTTCATAACGAACTTTATCAAATATGCAATCCAATTCTTTATTTTCACAAAAAAATGTATCTTTTATAGAGTGCGTGATGTTCACAATTGTTATTCTTGTTTGTTGTCGAGTATAATATGCTGTGTGTGTGTGTGTGTGTGTGTGGGTGTATATTACAGTTAATTCGTCTAAGCCTAAGGTATTATAATTGAATCGGGTTAGCTGCGGAGGCAGGCAGGTTGAGCGAGGGTTTCTCGTACTGTTTTCGATTATTCGATTACGAATAATTTCATATTTCAATTTCATATGTCACAAAAAAATTCTTATTGCACAAAAACAATTTATTTAATATTATTTACATAGGCAAGCGTGGGTGATGGGGGAGTGGGACTTGAGTGGGGTTAGCATTCTGTGCCACAGTGGGCGTGGCGATCATCTACATGGGGCAGCCGTGAACGTAGCCAACGTTGCGAAAAATTGCCGCCGCTGCGGCTGAGGTCAAAAAGTTGCACGGATTGCTGGCAGCAGCGGCGGCAGCGGCAGCAGCGCTAAATGAACTGGACAGACCGCTCGGACAGCAGCCGAGACCGCCGCCCGCTCCGTTATCCTGTACCGCAAAGTCCTTCTCCAGGGTTGCCTGATGACGCAGCTGCTCCAAGCGTAGCTGATTCTGTCGCTTCCACTTGGTGCTGCATGACGCACAAATAGAGCGAGAGAGAGGCAGAGATAGAGAGAGAGGGAGAGATATTAATGTCTCTATATAATTAATATATTTCCTAGGGCACTTGTTTGATCATATTTGTTCCTATGAACCCTATATAATATTGTATTGCTGACTATAACCCAAAGTTTCAGGTTATTTCAGATATCTTGGTTACAAAAAAGGACTGTCTGTTGTAAAATATAGTGATCAGACAAACAGACGGACAGTCCACATCAACTCGTTTCTTGATGCCAATCAAGAATCAAGCATATATATAATTTATTGGATAGCGACAAAATTATAATACCCCCCTGAAAGGTATTCAAAACACATATGGTTTATATATGTTGCAGACGGCATTTGGTTAAACCCACCGTCGATTCTGGTACCAGGTCTTGACCTGTGTCTCCGATAGATTCAATGTCTCGGCGACATCGCTGCGATCGGCGACACTGAGATACTTTTGGCAGCGGAACTTGCGCTCCAGATATGCTAGCTGCGCATGCGTGAATGCTGTCCGGCGTCGTCGTGGCTTCCGGCCGCTCTTGCTGAGCTGCAGCTTGTGCTCCGCATAGCTGCCACCGCCGCCCAGGCTGCCACCGCCCGGGCCACCACCATTGTCGCTGCCACCGCCGCCGGCAGCAGCTGCTGCAAGGAGACCGGCTGCCATTCCCGCTGCAGCTGCAGCAGCACTCAGGCCGACATTCCGGACAGAGGAGCCCGTACGTGGCGTGGCCGTGTCGCAGGACTCCACGCTGGACTCCTCGTTGTGGTTGTAGTGATGCGACAGCAGCAGCTCCTGCTGGCACCCGTTCGCCGTCGAATCGGGCGTCGAGCGATCTTCAATATCTATGTCCGAGTCATCATTGGACAATTCAATTTCTACAGTTATGAAATACACATTTCAAAAATGGTTAAATTAAGTTCATATTTACAATTCCAATTCAAAAAACAAATACAAATGTAAATTACATTAAATACTCTGAAAAAAATATAATATTATTCTTAATTTAAGTACAAAAGTTGTCAAAATTCAGAGAACTTTCATATTATTTTAGGAAGGTCTTTTGTCAATTGATACCAAAGGTAAGACTACTTTGGAATAAGCTTTGTAAGATTTTTTTAATTTTAGCGTGCTTTAAGATAAGTGCGATTGTTCTCATTTAAAGTTAAGTACGATTCGATGTTTACCGATGGTTCCCATATCAAAATCTTGATTAACTTGAAGTACCCAACATGTCAACTCAAAGCTGATATCAGCTTCAACTAAATCTAATTTTGCTAAGGGAAATATTTATTTGATGTATGACTTAAATAAATTGTAGTACTGTTTTTTTTCGAGTGTATAACGAGTGTTTGAGAATATGATCGAGTGAGCTTCAAATAAAGAAGGAATGCTGCACTTTCAAACGCAGCGTGTCGTTAATGCGCTCTACGCTGAGAGCCTGAAAGGTTGCACAGCCCACAAGATAAAGACAGACAGAGAGATAGAAGATAGACAGAGAGAGAGAGAGAGTGGGAGAGGGAGAGTGGGAGGGAGAGATGAGCGCGTGCAGGCACTTTGGGCAAGCAACGGACTCATTACTCTCCAGCGGCGACCATCGACAGACCACAAAGACAACGATAAGTGGGCGGTATTAAGTGGGCGTTGGTTCAGGTCCATTAAGAAGACAAGCAATCCGGGAGAGAAAGAAAGAGAGAGAGATATATACCGGGTTGAGGCATATGGATTCGGGCTTTTGTGCTCGGTTGAGCAATCAACATGCTATTTTTATCCGTTGCGCATATCCTTATAAATACATATATTTATATACATTATATCCTGGACTACAGCGCAACGGGGCTGCCTGATTAAATTCCCGTGTCGACTCAAGAATCGGGCGCTCGATTGTTTCTTTCCTATTGGAATTTGCTGCATTAACCCGAAAACAAACAACCACCGAAGGACGAAAAGGATGTAGGATGTGTGTAGCAGCAACAGCAGCAGCAACAGCAGCAGCCCACAGGCGCTCACGTGTGTGTCCGCCCAGCAAGGATTCGATATCTAAATATATATATATTTATATATATATATCTTTCCTGCGGAAATTATTTTTGTATTTTAACCCCAAATGCTTTTGACTTCTATTTATGTGGGAAGCAAAGGAAGACGGCGACATGTGAATAATGATTCAATTATGCACGTGTGTGTGTCTGTGTGTGTGTGTGTGTGTGTGCGGACAACTGTGGGGCGTCTCAAGTGAGTTGCTTTTTATATATTTTTTGATAAAAAGTCACGTCGTATCAATTTGCGGCACAATTGCCATTTAATAGGCACTTGAACTGTGCAGATACCACGAGCCAAAAAAAAATATCCGACATGTGTCAGCAATTTACGGCTAACACTGAAATGATTATTTCGGGCTTAATGCAAGCATACATAAATATATCAGTTGGCAATCAGGCAACACACTTAAGATTTGGGCCTCAAATATTATTTTCGTTTAGAACAGTTAACCGTTAATATTTGCAAATATTTCATAAATGGAAAAGTCAAAGTCAGTTTTTCATATTCATGAGAAAGTTTGCACAATTAAAATTGATGTAAGTTTGTGAAAGTCGAACCGATTTTATAAAGCAAAAGCGGATTTATCATATTGAGTCTCCAGGATGGAAGCTCTACTTTTGGCTGGAATTCACAAGAAATCCCAATTTACAAACTATAAAGAGTGGTTATAAGGACGGGTCCAAACTATCCACTCTCATAACTTTCTTAAGCGATTCTCAAATATGGAAACATATTTCAACAGTTGAGTAGCGAACTTGAATCCGTTTCTTTTTTTTACACAATTAAACTAGCTCAGCTCGTTTAAATACTAGATAGGTTAGAAGATTATACTAAATAATTGTATTCTTCAAAATGTGGCCCCACTCAAGGGGAAGCCGAACCCATCTGCCACTTGACATAACCTCACATCTTGTGCATTGTGCTCAGATTCGCTTTATAACTTTCAGACTGGCTGCTGTCTTGAATATTTCTTAATTGTCTCGCATTACTTTTGCTGCGCAGCGGCCAATTAGCCGGCACTTTACATGCACCCATGCACCCAGCGACCCATGCACCCATGCACCAACCCAGCGACCCATCAACCCACCCTCTCCAAACCGATCCAACCCATCCACACGTTTGATGCGCTGTAAACTTGCCGCCGGCATTTAAATCTCACACCTTGCCTCAATTAGAAACGACAACAAAACTTTTAGCAACAAATTGAGGGGGAAATGGGGGGGGGGGGGGGCTGAGGAATGTCTATGTGTGTGCGTGTGTGCGTGCGTGTGTGTGTGTGTGTGTGTGTGTGGGTGTGTTTGTGCAGTGAGTCAAAGCAGAAAATGCTTGAGGCAATAATTTAATTTTTGCTAGCATTTCTGTTGTTGTTTTAGTCGTAACTTGCGCTCAAGCAATTTGTCACGTTCAACAATTTTGATTGTTTAGCCCAGGAATCAACCACAACAAAAACACAACAACAACAACAACAGCAACAGCGAGAACAATGCAAATGCTTCACACCAAACAAAAGGACACGAGAAGCGCACGACATAAAAATACCCAGTATTTAAAATGCCTCAAAGTATGCCATAAAAAAGAATTTGTTTTGTTGAGCCACAAAATTCGAATGCCATTAAAAACGCAATATGGCAAAAAAAGTTGATAACTCAAAGTCAACTAAAACTTTTTCCTACATATCCTAAATAATGTGTATATTATGATTAATAATAATAGTAAAAATCAGTCTAAGATTATTTTTTAACTAATTGTTTTTAAATTCTCAAATTCACAACATTTTTTAGCTTTAAGTATATTCTGTTAAATGGTACTTTCCATATTCTACCATCTAATTCTGAAGTTTGTTTCATTTTTATAATGTGTCCAACATACCCTTGCTATTTTGAGTGCAGGGTATCAAATAGCCTAAGGTGTTCGCTCATTTGAATAGCTTATATTTTCCATGTGTTTGAAGGTTTGTTTGTCTGTTTGGGGTTCTCCTCTAATTATACATGACATTATATAAAGTTTAGCTCAACAATAACAACTATTTAGTGGCTAATTGCTTTGAACGTGTGTCTTGTCATTGTTGCGATTCTTGTGTAATAGAAGTGCTAAGATATGCGACTTAAGAACTAATTATAAGCATCTCTTTATAACCTCTTTTAAATGCTTTAATTCTTTTTAGTGTTTTTTTAACACAAAATAAAAAAAATCACATTCACTATAATCAAGAATTTTAAATATGTATTCTTGTGGGAAACTAAATATATTCAAGTGTTGGAATATAAATTTGTTTTATATTTACATTATTATTATTATATTATTATATTATATATATTTATTATTATTATTATTGTATAAGTTAGGTCAGCTTATTATTATATTCAGAAATTCATGCTTACAGATTGAAATTCTGAATCGAAATCGAATCCTTTATGCAAAATTTGATTAAAACCTTAATAACGAAACCGATATTATTTGTCCAGAAAACATAAATTTGTCTGTGTTCAAGATGGTAAACCTAATTTGAAGTCTAGATCTTATAGTCAGTGACAACCGTACGTTCTTAAAGGACAGGCTAAAGGGCAGGCAGACGAACATGGCTAGACCGACTCAGCAGTTGATCCTGATCAACGTCGTAGCGGTAAAATCAGAACCTAAATTTTGTTCGGTTTGACATGATACTAATAACTTAGAAAATTACAGTTATTATAATGGTATAATGGCCTGATTCTATATTTACTATAGTACTCGAAGCAAATTACTTACAAAAATTAAACATTTCCCAAGAGCGCAATATAAGATAACCCAATGTTGAACTTAATACCAGCTTCAATAATTATATTTATTACTTTATAGTATTGAAAATTACAGTTTTTGTATGGAATATTCTTGATTCGTTTTTTAATTCTTGTGCACATTTTACTAGAATTTAACAAAACAGTCTTCTTTCCAAATTGTATGCGGGACACAGATCAAAGATAAATTAGTAAATAGCTTCCAGTTGTTATCCGTTTAATACTCACCGGAGTCTGTTTGCCGGCGATTGATTAGGTCTCCCAGCAAATCACGTATCAGAAACGATTTCGAACTTTGCATTTTAATGGTGGCTTACACAAATAACACTCGTAATTTCACTATAAATTTCGACAGTTAACAGTTAAATCAATGCTAAAACCATTGCAACCAGTTTAAGATCTATAATTGTATTATTATTTTTATTATAATACAGCACTTGCCACAGACAAAAAAATTAAAGGAATTGCGTCGGCAACAACATCAATTTATTGAATACAGTGCATATTTAAGGATGAAAATTCAGTTTAATTGAATTGCTGGCTGGCAACGCTGGCAGCTGAACCGTTAAGCGCAAAGTCAAATGAACAACTGAGATGCGAACGTTTATTAATCCTTTTAGCGCTGCGCAAGGCTCACACACAAGCACACACACACACAAGCACACACACACACGCAGATACAGAGGCTGACTAGAAAAAAGTGAATTACACGATTTGTTGCTGTAAACGGGACAGTTTAGCGTGCACAGCCGGCAGTCGCAGCACCCAAAAGCTGCCTCCCCACCGCAATCCACCCTCTCATATGCTTGCCTGTCTGCCTACCTGTCTGCCAGTCAGCATGTTAACATCTCATTTAAGTCCTGATTAAATCAGTCATCAGTGTTGCTGTCTCGCTCGCACACAGCGACAAGTGCAACTTCCGTTTTGCGTTAGCCATTTTGTTTTTAGCACAAGCACAGCGAGTAAACAGTGCAACTAGCCAGCTCGCTCACACACTGAACGCAATCGCTGTCGTTGATTGGTCCACCGCCAAAAGCAACCCTGTTACTATGCCAAGCAAGCATCCCTGCCACTGGACCGAACTCTCGCGCTTTGCTGGCGCAGACCCGCATTCAGCCAGTGTTGCCCGTGTCGTCAAATTAACGTCCGCATCACAAGCATCGCTTGCCGTCGCTTTTTTTATTTACAACATGAAAATACTTGTTATCAACGTGTGTTCGCGTAAATTGCCGACGCTGACTGTCCTGGTAAAATTCTGTAAGCCCCTGTTACGAATATACCATATTTATAAATACAAATTACAATTTGTGAAAAAAATACAGAGCAACATGTGAAGAATGAGTTGAGGGAGGTGGTCAACGGTGATAATCGTGGCTGTCAACTGGTTTCCCAGCATATGAATCATTGTGAATTACTCGGTTTCTCAAGCAGGTAAAAACTAGATAGAACGTTACAGTCGGACGTAACCGACAGCGAAATACTATTATACCATAACATTTTGCGACTCTAGCTTGCAAATTACGGCAGATATGCGCATTTTAAATTTCTAGGGACGAATTCTGGGGGCGGCGGATGTGGGCGTGGTCCAAAAATTGATATGACATTCCTTGGAGGCGGTTACCAGTAAATTACCTTCCAAGTTTGGTTACTCTATCTTTAAAATTTTCGGAGATATACGGAGTTATCGATTTACAATCGGAATTGTCGATTATAGGCGCAGGTGTGGGCGTGGCACCACCAATTTGTTATCGGTTCTTAAAGGCGATTACCAGTAATATACCTACCAAATTTGACGTTCCCTACTCAAAAACTAAGGAAGATATAGCCATTTGAAAATTTTAGGGGCGGAGGTGATGGGGGCGTCTGAGGTGGGCGTGGCACATGCCAATCTTTCAAGGACCTCGCCAACAACCTACCAACCAAAATTGGTGACCGTATCCATTAAATTGTGAGAGATATGTGGATTTATCGATTTTCTAAAATCGAATTTCGCGGTTTTCTAGCTCCCTGGTGGACGTAGGTCCAAACCCAAGACACTTTAACTTTTGAGGGTATTTTCCAATATACGTTCCAAGTTTCAAGTCTCTATCTCTAAGGGTGTCGGAGGAACGCGTTCAAACGGACGGACAGACGGACAGACAGCATGACGGACATTGAACAAAACCAATATACTATTATACCTTTTTGGTATAATAGTATAAAAAAATAGGTATTCGGGATGATGGCAGTCAGAAGTTTCGTGAGAGAATAATTTCACAATTTATAATTTAGAGACCTATTTTTAGAACAGATCTACACACTAGATCGATTTATATAGATTTTTTCTTTGCAGAAAACAGAAGTGCACTAAAGATGCGAGAAATGATATTAAATAAATGAACAACATGTTTTAATAAATAGCAAGAGATCAATTTAAATTGTTTTTATTGGGTTAAATGTGGTAATTTTGGGGTTACTTTATCATATAAAGACATATTCACAATCACATACAAATTAATCATACATCATGATTTTAGGATGAAAGAATAATGTTGTTTGGCTTAGAACCCTCAAGGATATGATCGAAGAAATTCCACTGTTTAAAAGACTTTCGTCTAATTTATTGCTTTATTTGAATCTTCGGAAACTTCCGTATAGTCTTTGAAATATTTTTGAAAAATGTATGTAAAATCTAGTCACATTCTGGAAATACTTGAATGCCAATTGCTAGACATTTTTTCCCGTTCTCAAAAACATATGTCCGTTGCATATCCTTAACAAAACTAAGTAGTTATAACCGAAAAATAATAAATAATGGAGGCTACTTTTTGGGGACACTGGTTACCAAAGTTGAGTAGCTTGAATTATGTTTATCTCAAAACAGTAGCCGACTAACGTCAGAATAAAACACACAGATTAATTGCACTGAGAAATTTATATTTATTTACACAATTGGTAGTTTGAGTAGTTTCTTCTGCAGCGTATTTGTCGTATATTGATTACCCAGACACCATAAATTCTCACAAAATGGGAATCTTATGTTACCGTTCGCGACATCATTTGAAAATGTGTTGCGATTGTGGCAAACAAATGAAATGGGGATCTGTTTGCACAGAATATTTATTTAATTATTTAATATAAACTTTTATTGATTTCGGGTTAAAGTTATTTGCAAGGTTTTCAATTACGTTTATAACAATCGCGATGGCCAACTGCAACTGTAACTGCTGTTTACTTGGGATTATTTGATACTGGTGCTTTTGTTGCAGATGTCGACGCTTCTGTTGCAGATGTTGCTGTTGTTGTTTTTGTTGTTGCTGTTTGTTGCGGATCGGTGTAGTAATCGTCGAGTGCGTTTATGACAACGCCAATCAAATGTATGGAGCCCGTCACCAGCACATCCACCTCAATGTCGCCGGGATAATGGGTGCGCACATCGATGAAAGCATCCACAACAGTTTTATACATCCGGGCACGATTTGTTCGTTGTGTTGCATCGCACATTTCCTTCCACTTCTGGGCAATTAATTGGGTACGCTGCAGCTGCTCCTCGGGAGTGGAGTTGAGCGGCTTTTGGTTGGGATCTTCGGGCTTGTGGTTGGCCTGATTTGGGACAAAACAGATCATATCAAAATCAGGCAACTGGTGCAGCACCAACAATAAGCCTGTCGTATCCGAATTGCCCGTCCGATAGAATACCAAAATTTTCGGATTTTTACTGCAAGCAAAAAGAGATTATCGAGATGTTTGAGAGAGATGTTAACTACGGGGTGGTTTGCTTCTTTTTTTCTGAGTGTACGTACCTTTGTTGGGTGCTTTTGGCGAACCACTCAGAGGCAACGCGAATGCTCTCCACAGTGTGCGCACCATCGAGATACAGTCTCAGATTCTTGAAGCTCACCAGCTGACAGCGACCGGGCCAATGGGTTTGGGATAAGCCACGCAAAACTGCGGCACTCATCTCCGGCTCATTGACGGCATAGTCGCGATGAAGAGGACCTGTGGTCTGACGCATCCAATCGTATGACAACTGAATGGCCAAAGCGCCATTTAGACGGATGTAATCATTGCAGTTCTCCAAATAGTCCGAGTAGTGATTATATTTGAAATAGGCTTCGGTGCTGAGCACCTCGGTGACCTTCGCATCTGCTTTGGCTGCCCGATCATGGATGATCTTGAGGCATTCCGGTTGATTGACATGGGTATAGACATGGGAGTTCGGCTTAATGATGCCCGCCTTCTGACAAGCAACATCTTGCAGCGTGATGCCCAACATCTCTGTGTGCTCCAATGCCAGCGATGTGATCCCAATCGTTTTCACATTACGCAAAATGTTCGTGCAATCCCTTTCGCCTCCGAGACCCACCTCGAGTATAACGACGTCCACATTCTCTGCGAGGAACACATGAAATCCCATAATGGTGAGGAACATAAAAAACGGTGGCATATCATCCTGATTATCACTCGAATCCTTCAATCGATTGTACACCTTCCAAAAAAAATGGGTAAACTTCGGCTTCACCAGCGGATCTCCATTGATTCGGATGCGTTCGTTATTGCTATGTATGTGGGGAGAACTGAAGAATCCAGTGCGTGCACCATATTGTCGCAATATCGATTCGACCAGAGCACAAGTCGAGCCCTGAAAAAATGAAAACCAAAAATAGGATTAGTGTAGAGAGATCAAGATTATATATACAATGACTTTACACATTTCGTAATAAATTGAGTATAGCCACTTGCAAGAGGGTATAAATAAATCGCAAACAGAGATATCAAAAAGCAAATGAGCAAAGCTCAATTTGTTGCAAATACTACAACAAAACAATTAACGCTTATCAGTTGAACCAGCTTTGAGAGCGAAGTGGATTAGATTAAAAGCAATACTCAAGCTTCAGCGAAATTTACAGCTGAAGCTACACTGAGCAAAACTACAAAGAAATAAAATTCTCATAAATTAAGAACAATTTCTGATATGTAATTTATATATAATAATGTGGTAAAGTTGATTTTTCTGCCTGCATTCTTTTCCGAAATTTCTGAATTTCTGTGTAGCGTACAGACAATTTAATTAAGGAAAATCCGGGTTAGAGAAACTATTAATTTATATTGTAATAATAAAAATATTTGTATACGCACTTTAAAATATTATTAAATTTTTGTATGCTCATATTCTATTTAGCGTACTTCAAAAAAACGTCTGCTTTAATGCGTTACAAATTTTAAAACAAAACTAAAATACCCACCAAAAGGGTGTACAAATGTAAAAAAAAAAAAAAAAAAAAAAACAGTTCGATCCCTCATTCTTTATAATTTGAATAAATAAATTTAGCTTCATATAGGGTTCAAATCGATAATCAATTCTTTAATTAATAATAAACGAAATCATAGGAATAGAGTCGCAAATAAAAGTGTTAAACTTTTCGGTTTCACTTAATATTCAACGTTAGCTTAATAACTTTGTTGTCACCTTTTAAGTCTGTTTTTAGCACGATTTTTTTTTAGTTGTTTGTTTTAATTGTGTGTTGTGTTTGTCATCCAGTTAGAGTTGATTTTTAGTTGAAAAGAAAAACATACCTTGCCCTTGGTGCCGGCAACATGTACAACTGATAGTTTTTCCACATCTTCTAGAGTTAATCCGCTACGCAACAAATATTTGTTTGTAAGATCAATGGAGCTAGATTTGAAATCTACGTAATCTCTTATGATATAATTGTTTGGCTTCAGTTTTGTCAGCTCCTCAATGGCGGCCTGAAAATTCACAATTTTATTAATTTATCACAGAAACAATGCAATAAATTAAATTACAAAACTCCTTTCCAGTTGGAAATTAAATAACTTCATTTCAAATTAGAATAATTGAAATAAGTGCTTACCATGTAAGCTGCATTTTCCTGAGCATTTTCTGGCTCGCTATTTTTCCCTTCGGGATAAAAGACCAGCTCTCTTAGGGACTTGTTCCTGTGGACGTCGCCTAATCTTGGCAGGCTATTACTTTCGCTTTCTGGTTTATGTAGTTTCGTCATTGTCCGAACAAAGGGCAGCTTGCGCACCTTATTATTATTTAGCAAACAAAGATTGTAAACTAAGCGGACATCTCTGCAAGCCGCATTGATTTTGTGAACTGATCGCAGGGGTTTTTGCAAAATCATATTATAAATAAATAAAAAAAGCTTTGCGCTGTTGTTATTGTTGTTGTTGTTGCTGCTGTTTGCGTATAGCTCGCTCAAGCTTTTTTTCTTGCTAACGGGAGAGCTCACCGTTCTCTGCGGGCGCGGTCGCGGTCGCTGAAAGATAACAAAATAATAACATAATTCGAAATTTGATAATATTTATAATACAAACAGATTCAATGCGTTTGCGTGCTATCGATGATAACAAATAGATTGCGTTAAACCCAATTAGTCATGTTTTTTCACAAACATATGCAAAGAAAATATTGAAATCCATTCAAATCAAAAACAAAATTGGATAACGGTTAGTATGCGTATAATTAAGCTAAATTTAATATCGGTAAGTAATTGCGATTACGATATATTCACGACATATGTATATGACAGTGTGGCAACTCCGCGCACACGTGTTTTGTTTTGGTTGCTCACTCGCATTCTCGCGCACACACACACACACGCAGACGCATTAATGCTCACTTCGATGTACTCACGTTTATCTATTCACAGCGAATTTCATAACATCAAGAAGATTTTGCACAGTTTTGCACTGTAACATACGCGGCCCGATTAATTATTCACAAATCAATAATGCATATGTATTAATAGCGTATGTGAAGTGCGTACGATTTTAATGTATGTAGCCAAATCAAAAATTTCGTTGTGACTAGAGAACGCGTGTGAATGCCAAAAAGCGCGTTGAAAAAGAAGAAGATGAAAAACAAATGTGATAATTTGGATTCAGCTGTGCTGCTGCAATTGTGGAGATACTAAACAAAACTATAATAGAATTGAAAATCATGACGGATATAAATGTGACAACAAACAGGTAGGCAACTAGATACAGTTTGTCCACAAAGTGCTTTCATATTGGGAAAAATTCATATTTTCTAAATTCTTATGTGATTTCATTGATACCGTTATGTTCCTTAAGCTATCCTCTAACGGATCTGAGAAAATATGCATTTTTCCCATTGTGAAAATCAATTGTGATATCAAGTTGTTACTTACAGTGTCCGCCTCGGCAACTGTGAGGTGTGTGCCGCCACAGCTGCCCGCTATGCGTGCCCCAAATGTGAGGTGAAAACGTGCTCGATTACCTGCGTTCAAATACACAAGCGAGAACTGAGCTGTGATGGGCAGCGGGATCGTACGAAATTCATGCCACTCAGCGAGATGACCGAACGTGATTTTATGAGCGACTATTGCTTTCTGGAGGAATGCACCCGGTATGCGGAGCAACGGAAACAGGATCACTGCAAGCGCTATACACATCAGCAGCGACAACTGCCACTGCCGTTGCATAGATTGCGGTCGGCTGCCCTGCGACGCGGCACACGACTACGACTGTTGCTGGCGAATTTCAGTCGACACAAGGAGAACACAACATATTTGAATTTGAAACAACAGCGCATCTATTGGCACATCGAGTGGCTGTTTGTGGGATCAACGATGAAGCCTCAACGCTATGTGGACAAACACTGCGATGAGCAGCAAACGCTTGCCACACTGCTGCACAAGTATCTGGACAAGGCTGGCGCGAAGCGAAAAGTGTTGCAGAATCATCAGGCTGCTGGCATTGGCCAGCTCAGCCTGTGGTTACGGGCGGAAGGTGTGCGTCGCAGTGGAACACGCTGTTACCCATTGATTGCACATAAAACGTTATGTGACAATCTCGCCGGCAAGACAATTGTCGAGTATCCCGCCATTTATGTAAGCTACGATCAACGGGCCCCGGCGGGCTATGAGATTGTTGACAGCGGTAAGCGGAAAATTGGGGACGGGCGAGCAGCAGCAGCTCAATCTAAAGTTATTTTCTTTTTAACAGATGACGAACTCGATGCCATCAGCACTGAGCAGACAAAGTCAGACAACACCAGCCAGCAGCCAGCAAGAAAGAAAAGTAAAGCAGCACAGGTAGCAAAGGAGGAGATGCTGCCAGTAGCACACGATGTTTACGAGCTGGCAGCCAGTTTCGCGGCCGATGCGGATGCAAACGGCACAACTGATAGCTCCTCGTCTAGCGATGAGGACGGACAACTGGATGCACACAAATTATCTTTTAACACTATAATTTAGGTTAAGTTGTAAACTAAATGTAAAGCAGTTAAGTTATACTTATTTTTGTCTTAAGCAATATTCGTGAATTCGCACTTACAATTAGAATTTTGCACTAGCATTAGAATTTAGACCAGAAAATTATAAATGATTTCCAAAATGATTTTAGAATTTCTACACGTTTGTGGAGCTTAAAATTTTGATTATTTCTATTGGATGACGAATAAAAAAGTGAATTTGGGAACTGAATGTATACTGAAATTTTTTTTTTATTTTCAATATTTTGACTGAATGGTTAGTGATGTATTTGAACTAATCGTAAATGTCAATAACGTCAATTTGAATTTGAAACAACGAATGTATCGGATGACTGCATACAATATAGTGAAGGTGATTTGATCGATTTTTATATATTATATTATATTAATTCAATTTTCAAATACTATTAAAGTAATAATTATAGACTCCTGTTGCAGCATGTTTCGGCCACTTACTACCCCAAGGCTAGTGAATTATGATTTTATTGATGGCTGTTGGGTTCCATCTCTGTTTAACTTATGGACATCCTATTTTTTCAACAATAAAAACATGATTTTTGCAAGTATTTTTCATATCATTGATTTATTGAATTCGTTTTTAGGCTAATTAAATCAAAATAATTTTACCACGCTTTCGTTATCGATTCATTGTAATTGAGGGAAAAAATCAGTTTCAGCTGGCATTATCAATGCTGCACACTATATGTATCTGTATAAGCATATATGCATATATCATCTCTGTGTATATATATATTTAATTTGTGTACAGTTTATGTTTTGGATACAGTTTTGTGTATGTTTTAAATTCAGAGCATTTATCTAACAATGTTTAACACACGCCATATATTTATCGCAACTAGCTCAACTATAGTTAATTATTCAATTTTGACATACCAATCAGATGATTATTTTCTTCTTTCAATTTGTACATAATACATAAGTGCGCTAGTATATATCGTACATATATATATTTATATATGTCAATATTGATTTCATTATATTTTATTTTGATTTTATTTTTTTTTTATTAAGATTTTTGCCTGCACCAGTTTTTGTTGTAATTTGTTTTTTTTTGTTTTTTTTTTTTTTGTTTAACTAAATAAAAATTAGATTAACGCATTTAAAAAATAATAAACACATAGACACAACGCTAACAAAATTAACATTTCTTCATCAAATGCATTACAAAGAAAACATTGAAACATTTGCTCTATAAATTAAATTGGAATATTTATATAACCATATGTATGTATATATGCACATCAAAACTCAACACAGAATAGGTAGAAAATAGTACATCGAAATGGAGAAAACATCAAATTGGTTTTCCTTCATTGTTTAAATTAACTATGTGTATATATATATATATTTTTTAGACCGACTTCTTTTTAAATTGTTTTTTTCTCTCTCTCTCTCTATCTCTCTCTTTCTCATTACGTACATGCGTTTATTCTTTCTTTTCGTAACCAAAGCGAAAAAGAAAATATAAAAAAATCATGAAAAAAAAGAATGTAAATTGTATTCAACAATTACAAAAACTAAAAACGATGCATCATACAAAAAAAAAAAAAATATTTATAATAATCGAACAAGACTTGTTGCTTTAATAATGTGGGGTGGGGTGTTGAGGGGGGTGGTGTTGTTGGATGTGGGTTTTGAAGTCGTTTACACAGAAAAGAGAAAATTTACATATATATTTTGCTAATCGTACATACATTTTTTTTTTTTTTGTTATCAATTCGCTAAACGCGCACATTTACAATTAACATTTTGAAGAGCGAAAAAATACAATAGAAAAGAAATTACAGAAACAACAACGAAAAAAAAAAACACACGCAGAAACGCTGCCAAAATTTAGTTTTTGTTTTTTTTTTGCAGCAGCAGCAGCAGGCAGCAGCATCATGCAGAAAGTAGTTGTAGTTGCACTTGGCATTATTATTATTGTTGTTATTTTTTGCTTTTCGTATACTCGCTACAGTTTAAAATTGTTGTCGAGCTTCCTTTTATTCCGTCTCTTTGTCGCTCTCCATGCAGTTATTTTGTTGTTAGCATCAGCTCTGGCTGCTGTTGTTGTTGTTGTTGCTGTTGTTGTTAATGTTGTTATTGTGCGCACATCACAAGCTGTGATGTTTACGTATACGATCGAAATGCTGCAAATATAAATGGCAAATATTTAAATAATTTAATACAGTAATACCTATTTGCAGTGGTCTCTCTTTTGTTCTCACTGAGAAACATTTTCAGTTATAGAGAAGACAATTTATTTAGAGTCATGGAACGGATTCCACTATAGAAATCATATTATTTTGGTCACCTACATTCGCTTCTTTTCTACTGCGGCTGTTGATGCTGTTGTGTGGGCACTGCGCCCGGCACAAAGAAGCCGCCCTGCGGCACAGCAACCGGTGCCATAATCGGAGCCAGCACAGTTGGCGGCGCTGCTGACATCGGCGCGCCAGATGGATTGAACACATCAACATAGGAGTTCTTCAGTGCTGCAAAAGGATTTGATTAGATGAATAAATATTCAACACATGTTGCAACACAAGCAACACAACTTACTGCGATTGCGTTGAATTTTAAACATGTTCGACTGAAGTTTGGGCTGTGCTCCGCTAGGTGAACCCGTTGGCGCGGCCGCTGCAGCAACTAGTGCTGGTGACGATGATGATGTTGCTGGTACATCGGGCATGGCAGCTGGTGGTGCAGCAACAGCTGCAGTAGCCGATGCATACATTGAATAATCATAATCGACTTGGCTGTCATAGACATTGGCATGGGTCGGCAGTTCGTGTGAGTTTTGCTGCGGTTGTTGTTGTTGTTGCTGTTGTTGTTGCTGTTGTTGTTGCTGCTGTGGCAACAGATTGGGCGTGGGTATGTTGGCCAATGTGTTGAGTGTTGGTTGTGGTGGTACTCCAGCTGCTGCTGCTGCCATTGCCATGCCCATATCGCTCATCTTTGGTGGCGGCTTAAATGATTCCGATTCATCCGCTGCGCCCTCAGTATTTGTCCAGCATTTGCGTTCTTTGTCCCACACAATCGTTGGATTCTTATCATCCGGTAATATCATTTGATTTTTGGGCTTCAGCGAAAACTTGTTCCACAGGCCACCAAACCAGCCGGCATTCTGATTGCCCTGCGCACTGTTCAAATAACATAACATTGAGATATTTACAATCAGTTTGTTGCAAGTTAGTTAAATGTAACTTACCCAGGCAAACCGCTAGCTGCGGCTTGTTGTTGTTGCGTTTGCTTGCCCGCTGCTCCCGCGCCACTTCCGGTGGAGGCATTTCCGGCTGTTGTCGCTGCCCCATCGTCGTCATCGTAACTCTTTGATTTTGGCATCGAAATCGTGGGCCGCACTTGCTGCTGCTGATAGTTGATGATCACATGGTAGTTGGGTTTTATTTTTGTTTTTTTGTTTGTTTTTTTTTTTGACAAATTGTTTTGAGTTTTGTTTTTAGATTTTCAGGCATGAAAAGTTTCAAATTGTTGTCGTTGTTTGGTTGGGCAGGGGGTGTGGAGAAATGGCAGTTGATTAGTTGTTGGTTATTGGCAAAACGAAAAACATAAAGAAATTAGTTGATGGTGCATTAAAAAACACACGCACACACACACACACACACACACACACACACACATACACAATAAATAAGTATTTATATATGATAATGTTAGTTCAACAACATGAGAAGATAACTCCAATTATTATTTAACTGGCGCAGTCAAAAAAGTTTGTAACTGTTGAGTTTATCAGGCGCTCTTGAAAATGGCAATTATATAAATTGGTTTCTGCTGCTTTCATACATTATTATTTGCTTCTTATGATTTACATCTATACATATTTATATATGCTGCATTATTTATGCTTTCTTTTTCTATATATAGCCTCAACATTATATTGCGTGAAATCACAGGGCGCAAATGTATATATATATATATTTATATATCTTTACAATTAGTTTACAATTTGATGTAGCGCGCAAAGGTACTCAAATGGCGATTATAATTCTACGCACACAAAATATTTCTGTTATTTGGTTCATGTGTGGCAAAAAAGAAAATGTAAAATATTTATCTATATTGTTCTATGTGTCTAACAATTTAAGCTATATCCATTATCTATTGCTGTTTCTTAGAGCTAGAAGCCAAGCCGGAGTTGCCATTGCCATCGCCATCGCCATCGCCATCGTCGATGGGTGCATCGATATCGTATGTCCGCACCACAGACTGCTTTTTCGCATCGAGGTACGCTTCGAATTTGCTCAAGCTCTGCTCGACCTCGGTACACATTTTCTTATAGTTGATTGGTATGGCCGGATTGGTAATTAGCTCCTCCATTGACCACACATTTTGTGGTGTTGCCGCCTCCGGTGTTGGCTGTTGCTGTTTGTGTTGCTGGTGCTGATGACGCTGATGCTGATGCTGATGCTTGATGATGCCCAACTGGTTGAGAAATTCGTTATTCTGTTGCAGCCTATAGCAGTCATGGTAAGCGTCTTCGTCATCCTCATAGACATCATCATCATCATCATCATCGTCATCATCATCATCATCGTCGTCGACGTCATCGTCATTCTCCTCGGCCTGCTCTTCGCCCTCGGCATCCTCATTGATAACATATTCGTGCATCATATATCGATATCGTTGCATTTCACTGCGATCGGCATTCGCCTCGGGATCATAATTGTTGCGTTGTTGTTGCTGCTGCTGGTTATGTTGTTGTTGTTGTTGCTGTTTTTGTTGCTGTGCAGCTGCTCCAAGTGGCATATCAATGGGATAGGTGCCATTGAAGACAATATGGGGTTTATTGCTCCTGTTTGGTTTGCACATTCTGTAGATGTTGGTGATGTTTTGCTCAGTTGGCTGGGCCAATGCTAAACTGTAGCTGCTATTGTGATCGTTATCGGTGTCGTTATCGTTATCGTTATCGTTATCAAACTCCTGCTCGGACGCCTCATCAATTGTTGTGGGCAAATCAAAATTGACGCGCTTAACACCGCCTGCTGCTGCTGCTGCTGTTGCTGTTGTTGTTGCTGTTGCTGTTGCTGTGACTGGGCTAGTTGTTGGCTTGGCTAACACCGGCTTGGCTGGTATGAAGCGCGTGGGTGTGGTTAATGTTTTTGGTACAGCATTTGACAAATTGTTGCTGTTGTACTTATTAAAACTATTCACGCGTTTAGCAATTGCTGTTAATGTAGCGCTTGTTGCTGCTGCTGCTGCTGCATAATTGCTGCTGCTGCTTCTGCTGCTGCAGATTTTGTTGTGGTTGTTGTTGTTACTGCTGTTACTGGTGCTGGTAGCATTATGACGTTTATTTAAGTTTATAATGCTACTTACATCATTCAAATTAAATGCCTTTGTCGCTGCTAAACATTCTGCTGGCATGTTGTTGCTGCTGTTGCTGTTGCTACTGCTACTGTTGTTGTTGCTGTTGTTGTTGTTGGTGCTGATGCTGTTGCTACCAAATTGCAATTTGCGTGGCATTAATTTGCTCTTGTCCTTATCTTGGCCCGTAAAGTGCATTTGCTTGCCAGCAGCGGACAGCTTAAAGGCATTGTGTTTAAAGCGATTGTTGCTGTTGTTGTCAATGTTGCTTTGCTCCCGCAGCAGCTGCAATTTCTCTTCTTCATCCTGATGTTGCTGTTGTAATTGCGGAACATCAGCTGGTGTTGCTGTTATATTGCTGCTGCTCTTCTCTTGATTATTGCTGCTGCTGCTGTTGCTGTTGCTGGTGCTACTATTGTTGCTGCTACTGTTGTTTTTGTCAGCAATCAACTCACTGCTCTCCATATGCTCCAGCTGCATTCCAATGTGCGATTGAGAAACATTAGCAACATATTGCTTTCATTTTGCATGCAGCGCTTTTTTTTTTAAATTTGCAAATATTTTGTGTCTTTCCAAAGTAACAAAAGTAACAACAATAAGTTCAAAAGAAAGAACTACACATAACTAAATAATAACTTAACGATTGAAACAACTCAAATGAACCCAAACATAAATATTTAAATATAAATATATAAATAGAAATATACAAATTCAAATTCAAATCAAAGGCAAGTTTTTAACTAGAGAAATGCTGCTGTTGTTGCACCACCTACCTCATCGCCATACGGCGGCTGCTGTGCTGCAACACCGGGCCAATAGTCGTAGCCAGCGGTTGCTGTTGGTGCTTCTTCATAGATCGGTGCATAGCTTGACGGTTCATAGTTTTGTTGTTGTTGCTGCTGCTGCGACGGATCATAAAGATGCGGTTGTTGTTGTTGTTGTTGCTGTTGTGCAGCATTGGGATCGTAGTACATTGGTGGCGCATAAATATCGCTGCTTAACGTCTGCTCATTATTTGGCTGCACTGCCGGCTGCTCATAGTATTCCGGCTGTTGCGGTTGCTGCTGTTGCTGCTCAAATTGCTGGTGTTGCACCTGGTGCTGATGTTGCTGTTGCGTTTGTTGCTCCTGTTGTTTGGCGTCCTGCTCGCGCTGCATGGTATCCTCATATTGCATATTTAGCTCATGCATTTGTTTGCCCAAATCAACAAATTGCTGATCAATATCATTTTGTTGTTGCTGCTGCTGCAACTGTTGCTCCTGCAGTGGCTGTTTTATGTTAGTTGTATTAGTAATTGTCACAGACAGTTGGGGATTGTTAAGGGCAACACTCACTGGATCGGCGAGCGTGCGCAACTGACGCAGCCATTCCTTTTCCTCGGGCGCACCTTGTGGCGCCACTTGAGCACCATTCGTGGCATTTGGTGGACTCGCAAAGGACACACGATTGATCAGTATGGGATCGTGATAACGCAAACGTTCAGCCAGATTACAAACCTAAAACAATTCCAAACAATTAATATATGAATGCAGGTTACGTGTCTTGTCTCCAAACTTACGCGCTGTATGAAATCCGTATCGTAGCTTTCCGGCCTGAGTTCGATGTGCTTGCCAATCTGCTCCAGATAATTGGTGCAGCGAAAATGTTGACCATAATCCAGGATGCGTGTGGCCAGCAGAAACTTGTAGTGCTGGAAATTGACAATGCTGAACTTCTGATCGAACAGCGATCGGGCATATTCATAGATTTCCGTCATGATGATCGCCTCGTTGCTGGCAAACTCATTGAATGGCTTGTAGTGCGAGGCGCCGAGCAGAATGAGCCTGTTTCCGTGGAATTGGAGGAATACGGAATATTATTATTATGCTAAATAAACTGCTGCAACTCGCGAAGTGTTTGCATGAGTTATCCAATTATCAAGCTAATCTAATCTAAAGGATATCATTAATCCTAAGATCAGTGCTAGCAGAGCACCCCGGTTTACTGGGTATACGGGTGACTGAAAGTAAATTCCTGTCTGTATGCTCACCTGGGCACATTGGCTGTAAGCGTGGTTAGCTCCGTGGCGGCACTGTCATAGCGTCCAAACTCCTCCTGGGCAACCAGATAGCAAAAGTGGGCCGCATAAATGTCGCCGCGTTGGAATAGAGTATCGCCCAGGGCGACAACAGAGCTACGATCGTGTTCCGGCTGACGTGACTTGTTCGTGACCAGAATGGAGAGATGGGAACGCCAATCGCCCCACTGTTCATCGCGCAGCTGACTGACACAGGCTGGCGTATGGCAGCTCTTCATCTGATAGAGCGTTTGCAGCGGATCGTTCGCTTTGATGGCGCGATTGAGAAACTTTTGTGCCACTTCTGTTAAAGCATAGCGATCCTCGTACAGTGCCAAGAAGAACGCATGCGTCCACAGCTGTTGATCGGTGGCCCATTGCAGTGCCTCCTCCACGTTACCGCGCAACACATAGCTACGAAACTGATCGGTGGCCGCCTGCTCCGACATTGTTGTATCCTTGGGCGCCACCACATCGGCATCCCCATCTGTCTCGGTCTCAGTTGGGACGGTTCCCGTTTCTGCAAATGCTCCTGCTGCTGCTGCCGCCTCGCCATCCAAATCGTTGAGAGCCTCGCCAGAATTGGTGCGTGTCACTGCAACATCCGCATCCACATCTGCATCGCTATCGGGTACATATGGATATTCGCGTTGATTCTCCAGCAGCAGATCCCCCACATCCGTATCGGCAATGACCTAATATAGAAATATATATATAAAATCAGATTTAATGATGACCAGTCTTTCTATACACATTTCAGATAAGTTACCCCATTTTGCCGCAGCAGCAAGATGAGCAAATGCCACATGAGGGCATGCGATGCGCGATATTTGTCAACGCTGCCGATTGGCTTCTTCTGTGTGGCATAGAGCACGGTGCAAGCGCGGCCTGGTCCCAAACGGATCTGCTCCTTGCAGAAACTAATAATGTTGTCCTTATGCAACTTGCGACCCTGCAGCGGTCCTGGATAAGCGCGCAGCAAGCTGCTAGCGGCATCCTTAATGCGTGGCGCCGCCACCTCAACATCGTTGCGTAGGCGGCCGCGTCCAGCATATTTGGGGCGGACACGTAGCAACAAGCTCATCGAGTAGCTGGCCACAAGATGTGGTCGATTGTAGCGCAACGGCGTCCGACGTCTTGGCGGACGTGCCGCAGTTGTTGTTGTTATTGCTGTGGCATCTGCATCAGCCGCATTACTGCCAAATGTTGTTGTTGGTGTCACAGCAGCAGCAGCAGCAGCAGCTCTATAAATACGTTAAGAGTTTCGTTATAATCATCACATCTGCCCAATCTTTGTTTACTTTCATCAACGTTCAGCAGCAGGCAAAATGAAAATTCAATTCAAAATCATATTTTATCAAAATGGGTAATCAAAATCAATATCATGCGCTGAATGGGGGAAAAGTGGCATTTCATTGTTGTTATTATTGTTGTTGTTGTTGTTGTTATCTTTAACTCTGCCAAATTGAGTATGATAAGCATAGACCATAAACGAAATAACTGAATTAGGTAAGAGACTTTGAACTGAATAGAATAGAATAGAAACCGTCGAAATTTTCTAAGCTAAACCGACAATGGAACTTGGCGAAAGTTAAGTGATTTTAAAAATGTTACGAAATATACCACATATTGAGAAAGGCATTCTCCACACCATAAAGCATTTCTATTTTCTGTCCAATTATTCGCTAAACTCACCAAATTGGTATAAATAAAGTATTCGATTATTCTGCATTGCAAGCAAAAAATACTAAATTTATAATCACTGACTTTAATTCAACTCGTGCTCAAGCTAAAAATATTTATTTAATTAATTTATCAAATAAATATTTGACATGCGTGGCAATTGCAAAGAGCTGAAAACCAACATTCATCTTCCAGCTAACCAATTTAAACCTACAAATTTGTAGAACTATGAATAACCAGATAAAATATTGTAGAAAAATCCAGCTCCCCACTAAAATGAAATACATTAGTTGATGTCGAAGCTAAAGCAGAGCAGGAAGTAAGCTAAATTAAATAAATAATTTAAGTTATTTTTCTGTCTTTTTTTGACAAGAGACACCAGCAGTTGAAAGTCCATTAAGCACAAGATGGGAAAGAAAATGGGGGGAGGGAAGGAGAAGTGCAGCAGTTGACATGGGACATGTGTATATGTGTATATATGTATATGTGTGTGTATGTATGTGTGTGTGTGTGTGTGTGGGCGGGCGGGGTTTACGACAGACCTCAGGGACCATGTTTAGAGAGTGAATTTTGAATTTCAGCACAGATTTCACTTTTTTTTTCTTCTTTTTTTTTTGGATTAAGTGAAAATATATTGGGGAGATTTTGTTTTGTTTTGTTTTTGGAGAGACCACCTGATATCAAGGCCGCACTCGGAGCCAGCATAGTAACGAGCATGTCCAGCCGCATCCTCAGAGTTCAAATTGTTGAGCGAACGGGCACTGGAGATGCCATAGGGTGCCAAAAGACGACGATTGCTGTGGTTATCGCTGCCATATAAACTGGCGCTGTCATCGCCTAGGGTTGAGTTTAATAGATCCGTATAATTATGTCCGTGCTGTTGCTGGTAAAGCTGTTCGCTGTATTGTTGGCGACGACGATGAAACTCATTGGCTTGTGTTATGTATGCGTGTGTGTACCTAAAGAGTAAGCACATAGTATGGACGGCGTTTTGTGGTTGGTTCGAGTTTAGTTTTCTGTTTGTTAATTGTTGTTAGAAACGAAATAGTATTTTTTTTTTCTTTTTTTTTTTTTTGTATATAAGTATTATTTGCTTGTTTAGTTTAAAAGTAGTGAACGCTTGGAAATGCGAGAAAGTCGAGAAGAAGTCAGAACTGGTTTTGGAATCGTCTATTTTCAAACAATATTTTGCAATTAATAATTTATATTTTTTTTCCGATCTTTAGCAATCAATTACTTTATCAATAAACTAGAAAATTAATGTGCAAATTGGCAACAGAAAGCATTCTTATTTGCGAGCGATCACTGTACTTGTCGTTGTTGTGGTTGTTGTTGCTGTTAGTAGAAGACACAATACAACTGTTTTAAGTAGTACTTTTTGGAAGAGTGGCTACGTTAATTATTCGATTTTTTTTTTCGTTTTTTTGGGGAACTACACAAAGCGCAGTGAGCGAGCGAACAAGTTGACAACGCAGTGGAGTGAGTGAGAGAGAGAGAGAGAGATGGGAGGCGGGATATTGGATGAACGTAGGTGAAAGGGGTGTACAATTTAATTACGTTAGGAATTTTTAGGGTTTTATTTGGTTCGCTAATAACCAAATAACTAAACACCCGAGCGGAAATTTTGTTATCATTATTATAAACTACAAAATTAAGTTGGCAACAACAGCGCCAACATTAACAGATGTTAGCTCAATGTTAGATCAACATGTTAATTAACATAACGCGTAAGCTTATGAGCGAACAACTCAAGAGCACAACTAAAGGTCGGCGAATAAGTAAAGTGAGGTAAATTGAGTTGAGGTAAGGATAAGTGACTACAACAACATGCCCAAAAGAAGTGAAAGAGAATTAGAAAAGTATAAAGTAACGAGTAAAGAGTATCGAGTATCGAGTAACATGTAATATTTAGCTTCGTCAAAAAGCCGAAGAGCAACTCTGCAGAAGTGAGCATACGAATTACATTTAAGAATATTGTGAGTTTATTATACTTGATTCTTGCCTTTATTTCTGTTATTTAATTCAGAATCAGAAAAGCTTGTGATTTTAATCAACAACAAATGTCTCATTGCACTCGTTGCTAGAGTCTCGTTAGGCGTATCAATTCTTGAACTAACCATTTGGAAACATTATGCAATCAATGAACTTAAATCCAAGCTACTCACATTCTGCATAGTTAGCGAAAGGGCGTAAGTGGAATTTTTATTAATGCACAGTTGAACTCACCTTTCACGTTCCCGGAGCAACGCTGCCTCCGTGCCGCTGCTAGCCAATAAATGGGTTGGATCGATGCGGGCTTGCGCTGCGGCTGCTGCTGCTGTTGCTGGCATTGTATTGCTGCTGGTTACCTTTGAGGCAGCTGCCGCATTTACAGCTGCCGTCATTGAGTTAATCATTTGGCCATAGAACTTGGCATACATATCGGCATAGGCATGTGGATTACGCGACAACTGCTCGTACATGCCGTAGGGATCGTAGCCGGGTGGTGCAGCGCCTCCGCCACCCGATTGCATTGCCAACTGATCGTAGTAGCGTCGCTTGCTGCTCTCCTTGTTGCTGTTGCTGCTGCGCTGCTCCTTATCCAGGTCGCTGTTGCGCGAACTCTTGTTCCGATAGCTATCGTAATCACGGGCATCCCAATGATGTCCCTCCGAACGGCTTGTGCCCTCGTGACTGCGACGGCCACGCGACTGCTGCTTCTCGTGCATCGACGATGACAATGATTGCTTCTCGCGTCGTGGACGATAATGACTGCCGCCACGTGAGGATTGCTGCTGGTGCAGCTGCTGCTGTTCGTAATCATCGTAGTCATCTTCCGCGGTTCCGCTACGTCTCTGACGGCTGGCTTTGCTGCTGCGCCCGCCGCCATCGCTGGTTGCAGATGCTGGTCCTCCCTGGGCAACGATTGGATCTGCTGCATCTGAATCATAGTGGTTGTGATTGTTGCTGTTGTTGCTATTGTTGCTATAGCGTGCACTGCGACCGTATTGCTGCTGTTGATCATCGTGACGCCAGCGATGGCGATCCCGATCTCTGTCACGCTCCCTTTCCCTTTCCCGCTCTCGTTCTCGCTCCCGTTCCCGTTCGCTGCGTCCGTTGCGGTCGGGTTCGTGTCGGCTTCGTTGATTTTCGGCATCGCGACTGCGACGTTTGCTCTCGCGCATCGATTTGCTGCTACTGTGGCTCTCATTGTGACCAGCCAGACGCACTGAATCCTCCGTTTCGCCCTCGTAATTGTTGCTGTTGCTGTGACGTCGCCCGCTGCGCATACTGCGCATGCTACGCTCCTCCATCTGATGACGTGGCGGCGGTGGCTCGTGTCTATCACTGAGTAACCACTCATCCTCGGACTCATCCTCCGATTCGAGGGAGGCAACTGGACGCGACTTACTGCGACCATGGCCATGTTTCTTATCCATCATCGTCTGTTGTTGTTGCTGCTGTTGTTGCTGGGTGTGCACCTGTTGGCTCGTTTCCTGCTCATCATTTCCTGACCGCTGCTCCGATGGCACATCAACCGAGAAAGGAACAGCTGCTACTGCTGCTGCTGCTCCTGATGTTATTGTTGTTGCCAATCCAGCTGCGGTTGAGTTTGCTACTCCAGTTGCTCCAGTTGCTGTTGTTATCGCTCCCGCGCCAATTGCTGCTGCAGCTGTTGCCGGCGGCATTGGCTGATCCTCCAGATTCTCACCGTCTAGTACCACTTCACGCTGCTCCCCGGACAGCACCACAGTTGCTTGGGTCTCCACGCCAGTTACGACACGTAGCGACGCTTGCAACTGTTGCTGCTGCTGCTGTTGTTGTTGCTGCTGTTGTTGCTGATTTTGTTGTTGATTATGGTGATGATGATGATGCTGCTGCTGATGCAGCTGCTCGCCGTCAGATGTATCCTCGCCATCGGCCTGACGCTCGTCCATGTGCAGAGGATTGGGCAGACGGCTCAGCGCCGGCTGCTCTGTACCGGTGACCAGACGTTGACGCTCCACTAGCTCAGGCTGTCCAAGCACCAGACGCGACAAGCCAGGTGGCGGCAACAGTCCATCCGCCTCCCACGAGTTGCCGCCCTCCTGTTCGTTCTGTTCGGAGAGATGACTGGTCTGCAGATACTGAGCACGCTCATCATTTGGTGCGGCCAGCAGAAGCACCTCCTGATTCTCAGGCGGCTGCTGCTGTTGCTCCATTGGCAGCGATTCGGGCTGCACCAGCTGGACAGGCAATGCGGCAGGTACTGCAGGTGGTGCCGTTGCTACAGTTGCCGGTGATGCGGGTGTAGCTAATATGTTGACGCGCTTACTTAGTCCACCAGCGCGCTTGAACGGATTACCGGCTAAAGTATCCACAGGGGGCGCTGCTTGCGCTGTTGCAGCAACAGCAGCTAAAGGAGGTGCGGCTAATGGAGGTGATACTACTGCTGCTGCTGGTGGAGGAGCTGCAGCTGCCGCTGGAGGTGGAGGTGCCACAATTGGTGTATTTTGAAATGCTTGCGGCGGCACAATGGAATTCAAATCGGTTTCGGTTACCGGCAACAGTTGCTGCTCCGCGACTGCCGGCGATAGCAGTGGCGGCAACTCCAGTGATTTACCTGCCTCCGCGTTGCCATTGTTGCTGCTGCTGATGTTGTTGTTGCTGGTGGTGGTGTTGGTGGTCGTGCCAAATGCATGCCAGCTACTTTGTTGCTGCACATTAAATGAATCCTCCACGACACTGGCAAGCGGCAGAGGCACCGGCAACTCCGGTTCGCTCGTGTTAAACTCAATGTTGTTGCTCGTCATGTTGTTGCTGTTGTTGTTGATGTTGTTATTGTTATTACTGTTGTTGCCTGTTTCATTCCAATCACCCCAATCGCCCCAGCCATCATTTTTGCCGCTGTTATTATTATCAAAGGTCTCCGCTTGTGGCAAATAATATTGTTGTTGTTGAGTGAAATTTTCATGCGCTGCTGCTGGTGCTCCATAGCCCAGTGGCGCCACTGTTGCTCCTGCTGTTTGCGTCGTTGTTGTTGTTGGCATAAAGCTCAGCTGTGGCTGTTGTGTACTGGCAAAATAATTGTTGTAATTCTGTGGCTGCTGCTGCTGCTGTTGCTGCTGCGTCTCCTCCTGCCAATATTGTTGGGGCTGTGGCTGCTGTTGCTGTTGTAGTTGTGGCGCCTGTGGCTGCTGAAACATTTGACTGGCATAAGGCTGCTGTTGCGGCGGCGGCGG
Organism: Drosophila mimica; assembly: GCA_037043585.1. Classification (NCBI taxonomy): domain Eukaryota; kingdom Metazoa; phylum Arthropoda; class Insecta; order Diptera; family Drosophilidae; genus Drosophila; species Drosophila mimica. Next base: position 1,076,116 of record JBAMBE010000576.1, on the reverse strand, counting down.
CAGGGGCTGCTGTTGCTGTTGTGGAACTTGTTGAAACTGTGTGTGATGCAAAGTTGGTGCCTGCTGCTGTTGTTGGTGTTGCTGCTGCTGCTGCTGTTGCTGCTGAGGCGGTGGCAGCCAGTTGGCATTGTTGTGCAACATGTTGTCGCAGTGGGCAAACTGGAAAAGAAACAAAAAAAACAAACAAAAATGAGCAAGAAAACGAAGTTTTCACATATTTGATTTTGTTTCGAATTCTTATTCTGATGCGGATTCTGATTGATGACAATTTGCAATTGTGATTTTAGAAATTCAGTTTTTGATTGCATTTGCTGAGCGCGATGCTTTAACCATGACATTCGCTATGGAAATAAGTTTACACTTTCGACAAGAAAACAAAAAAAAAAAAAATACAAAAAAAAAAAAAATAATGACTTGCCAGATTGTTATGCGCTGTTTCAATTTTTCTTTTCTTTTTTTTGTCACTTGTTTTTTATTATTGTGTACACTTTTGTATAATCCCAGACAAACGCAATGCCAGCAGCGGCAACAGCGACGACAACAAAAACAATAATCGCGCTGAGCTAAAAGTTTACGTGGACTTTTGCTGTACGAGCCCCTCTACCTTCCTCCCCAATTCACTAACTGTTCTTTCGCCGCTGTTGTTAACAGCGTTTCGCTCTGCGTATTGTTGTTATCGTTGTTGTTGTTGTTGTTGCTGTTTTCCTATATTTACTTTGCAGTGATTTTTATGCATCTGTGCAGCGAGTACAACTTACACTTGAATTTCCACAATTTGTGAATACTATGTGTATTAATAACTTATCTATTTGGTGAACAATTTTGTTCAACGTCAGACGTTAAATCAAAAGTGAAAACAGCCCAATTTGAGCAGTGGTTGTATTAACGACAGAGATGGAGAGAGATAGAGAGAGAGAGAGAGAGAGAGAAATAATGGGAGCAACGTTGCCAGAGAGCGTGAACAAGTGCCATACACGGGCGAACTGCAAAAACAAATAGTATGCACACACACAGACACACACAAGTGCTCGGAAGGGGTTGCCAGCAGCATTTGCAGACAACTATTCTCGCATAATTATGCATGAAGCAGCTGATTATCTCAATATTTGCCGTCAGTCATTTTGTGTAAAAATATAAACAGCAACAGTCTGACGTACATACATTCATCACACACACATATACACGCAAGCACACACATGCACGGATTGTCGTTGATCTCCTTTTCCTCTCACGCACATCAACACAACAGAGGTGTCACTCCTGTGCCTTTCTTTTTTTCTGCTTTGGCCTAATTTGAAATTTTTTTGTGGGGACAAGCACTTACGCGAAACTGTTCTTTAATTAGTTCTTGCAATTTGTTAATAAATCATTTATTTGTTTAATAATTCGTTTCGGCTGTATTTGTATTTAAATGGAATTTTTCGAGTACAAATGCCAACTCGACTTTTCGCAAGCGTTGCCAGGTTGTTGGCGCAAGGCTGACTCGTAAGCTAACAGCTTTGCAGACTGTTAAGCAACAGCTGCTAATAATAACTGAAATCGGTCACACTGGTATCAGCGATTGGAATTAAGGCGCTGTTAATCTACATAACAGTCTGACTGCCAGAGTCAAACGTAAAAATACCAACAAACAAAAATTTAAATACAAAAATATCAAAAGCTACTGACAGCTCGCTATAAATACGATCTGTGTATTTTAGTGTAAAACTTATATGGTCACTAACGTGCTTTCAATCTTGAATAAAAATTGTATTTAAATATTATTATTGAAAATGGGCAAAAAAGATAAGAATAAGAAAAAAGGCAAGGGTGCCGAAAAGACAGCAATGAAAACAGACAAAAAGCTTGCGATGAAACAAAAGAAAATGCTGCAAAAACTTGGAGAGGTAATAATAAAGCACGTTGTTTTATGGCCGAATTGTATACAATAATATATTAATATATATATATATATAATAAACAGACGGATATAGCGGAAATCGTCAAGACTCTGGAAGAGCAGGAGAAGAGCCTAAAAGCGATAACCGAAGATGTATGTCCACCACCAACGGCCCGCTCCAATTTCTCACTGGTTGCGCATCCCGAAAAAGAAGAATTAATTATGTTTGGCGGCGAGCTTTATAATGGCGCCAAAGTCAGCATTTATAACGATCTGTTCTTTTATAATATACCACGCAACGAGTGGAAACAGTTGCGTTCGCCATCTGGACCGACACCACGCAGCGGACATCAAATGGTTACCGTTGCCACAGATGGCGGCCAACTTTGGGTAATGCCACAACAAAAATCATGACAATCTCTTAGTTGATACACAAATGTATATCAATTACCCATATTTATAGATGTTTGGTGGAGAGCACGCAAGTCCCTCGCAGCTGCAGTTTCATCACTACAAGGACCTCTGGACAATGAGCCTGAAGACGCGCCAATGGTCGAAGGTAGCCGCATCGAATGGGCCAAGTGCGCGCAGTGGCCATCGCATGGTTGCGGCCAAGAAGCGTCTCTTCATCTTTGGCGGCTTTCACGACAACAATCAATCGTATCAATATTTTAATGATGTTCACGTCTTCTCCCTCGAGTCCTACGAGTGGCTAAAAATTGAAATTGGTGGCACAATAATGCCGCCTGTGCGATCGGGCTGTTGCATCGCTGCCACGCCGGATGCCAAAATCTTTATTTGGGGCGGCTATTCAAGGACATCGATGAAGAAGGATCTAGATCGTGGCATCACGCACACGGACATGTTTCAACTCGATTTGGACAGTAAGGCAGAATTATAATTCATTAATCTATCGTCTGCTTCAGTTCGAAATATTTTTAGCCTGATTTCCGATTTTTAAAATTGTGATTGTATCTTGTAGATATGCAATTTTTAAGTCATGGAACTGAAACACTTTTGAACTCTTGCAAAGTTTTTTTTTACATATATAAGGAATTCAAGCTTGAAATGATCTAATATTCCAAGATTATTTGGATTAGTTTTGCAATTGTTTCGAACCCTTCTTTACTTCGTTTCACAAGTTAAAAAACTAACCGATTTACAACCTTTTTAAGTTCCTCTTATTAATATTTATTCCAGAATCGGGCAATGGCAACAAGTACAAATGGAGCAGTGTTAAGGCTGGCGGTTATCGTCCAAAGCCGCGCAACAGTGTTGGCTGCACCGTGGCAGCAAATGGGAAGGCTTATTGCTTTGGCGGTGTCATGGACGTCAACGAGGATGATGAGAATGTTCAGGGACAGTTTGGTGATGAGTTGCTCTCGTTCGATTTGACGACACAGGTCTGGCGACTGCTCGACGTAGTTGCCAAGATCAAGAGTAGCGCCAAAAAGGACAATGATATTGAAATGGTGGGAGATGCTGGTGCTGGTGCTGCTGCCGCTGCTCCAACGGCTGCCGTCAGTGAGAAGTCAACGACAACAAGTACAGATGGCATTTTCACAGTTACTGTGGGTGGACCCGGATCTAGTTCGGCGACCACCACACCCTACGTTTCCAACATACCGAGTCTGTTTGGGCCCGCTCGTCGCGCAGATGTCCCGGCGCCCCGAATGAATCCCGGACTTTGCGTTTGCAAGGGTATCTTGTATCTCTATGGCGGCCTCTATGAGGAGGACGAGAAACAGCAAACACTGAATGATTTCTATGCCTTGGATCTGCATAAGCTGGATCAGTGGAAGGTTCTCATTGCTGGCAATCGGAAGGCCCACGATTGGATCGATGACAGCGAGAACAGTAGTTCCGATGAGGAAGACAGCGACGATGACGACGACGAGGATGATGATGATAATGATTCCGATATGGATACTGATTGATAAAACTGACAAATTCAGTTTCAATAAAATTTAAAATTAAATTTGTGTACAGCGAAATATATTTAAATTACAATTTCTGGATCGGGTTGAGGGACGCACAGCAAAGCTGATTTTATCTCATTCTTAAAGTCGTCAATGTAATTTTAAATATGTTTTAAGCAACTTTATTATTATTACTAAAAAAAAAAATAGCTATATAGTATTTTTAGCGTGCCAATAAATTTAAAGAAATTATTAATTATTTAAGTATGAAAAAAGTAGAAAATGTGTATAATAAAAACGAGAGAAAGTTGCAGTCGGGTGTAACCGACAATGTAACCGATACAATAAGTAATACCAGTTGACAACAGGTAGCAAGGAACAGGGTAGGTGTAGCCTAGAAATACCGTCCAATTTGGTTTTCAAATTGCGGTAGATATAAATATTGAAGCGGGAATGGGTGTTGGATCTATAATTCTTAAATTGCGGGAGTCCAAAATTGTTTCCCGGATTCTTAAGCAATATACCCTTTAAGTTTCGTGACTAGCTGTCAAAGATATATGGTCTTATCGATTTACACTAGGTATATCGGTTTGTGGAGGCGGCCATCCAACTTCTTATCGATCTCTTAGGGGAATTACCAGTAACATTCCATCAAAATATGGTTACTCTAGCTTACAAATTGTGAAAGATATGCGCATTTCAGATTTCTAGGGACAAAGTTCCGTGGTCCAAAAATTTGTTATCGATCCTTAAAAGCCGCTACCAGTTTAATCAAAGTACACCAATGCAACAATTAATTTAGTATTAAATAACTGTGTGCTTCGAATACTAAAAATTGCACAAAAAATACCAAACGAGTACATTCAACATTCGTTTTGTATTAATCGCGACAAGCAGGTGTTCAGTGTGAGCTTGTGTGCGTGTGTGTCTGTGTGTGTGTGTGTGTCGTGTGTGTGCGAGTGTGTGTGTGTGTGTTATTATTATTGTTAAGGTTAACCAACAACTAGTTTAATGCCTTAGCTCTTGCGCATCTTTATATATATTTTTTTTGTTAATTTTGTAAGTTAAGTGCGTCGAACGGAAGCCAGAGATGCTGCGCCTACTCCTAACAAACTGCACTCGCACCGATATGCTCAGGTAATAGCACCTTCCCCAACGATCTCCTCCGGTAGCCCCTCCAAACTCTTTACACATGGCCTCGAATTGTTGAAACGCGCGCAGTTTTCCGCCTCAGTCAGCCAATGTGCAACTTAACAAAAAAAGGTGGCCCTTTTGTGCATATACCCTTCTGCCGTAATAGGGTATACTGATTGTTTTGTGAAACTGGTAAAAAAATCTATTTTATTCTTATAAAAATAAAAAGAATGTGCTAAACCCGAATTTGATTTGAAGCGCCGTAAAAACGCAACATTTTGAGTAAAGCCTATTTGAATAATTACAAGAAACAGTTTTACTAATTTTTAATTTATTTCTTTTTTACTGTTTCAATTGAAAACTACAAATTTTAATATATTTGCGCTATCTAAAAACTGGTGATACGAGTTATTGTGTGATAAACTATTTGCTATTTGCCGCTTTATCTTAAAGCAATTAACTAGTTAAGAGAAATATAATAATAAGATAGAGTGCTGCAATGTTGATAAGGATTAGCTATATACATACATGTATATATGGCTAGGGTATGCAAACTTCGGCGCGCCGTTGAAAATAGTTGAATCTTTCTTACTGTTGATTATGTCATCGAACTGTTTGTTGTTTATGCTCTATAATATATACAGATACTATAAATATATATATAAATAATTGTATCTATATTGGATGTAGCCGCAGCTTGCTGCAATCGCCGACGCGGCTGCAGAATGCGAACCGATTGATGCGACAACATCAGCATATAATGCGGCCGAGACCGACGACGGGTCCACCTGGTAATGGCAGTTTGCGGGGAGCGGTGCAGACAACACGTGCCCTGCTGATGGGCGGCGCCACTTTGGGCATGGGCGTGGCTGTGCGTGGCTGGTGGTCAACACGACTGGTGCACTGCGAGGGCAATCGAATGGCTGGCGTTGTACAGCGCACGCTGGACCAACAGGATGAGGATCAACAGTTTGACTGGCGTCGCCTCTGGTCATATCTGGAGCCACACACATGGGAACTACTCGGTGCTATTTGTGTAAATGCGAAATGCAAAATGAGAAATGATAAATGAATGCTTAATGATTCCAACTCACACTTTGCAGGCAGCACTCATTGTGGCATTCATCAACATACGCATACCCAATCTGATGGGGGATCTGGTGAATACGCTGGCCCGCTACGCGAACACCTATGTCATGGATCCCATCAATAACTCCTTTGTCAGGGATGTCAGCAAGCCGGCGAGCAATCTGTTGAGCCTCTATATGCTGCAGGCGGGCTTCACCTTCGTATACATCTATCTGTTGAGTCGCGTCGGCGAGAAGATGGCCGCCCAGCTGCGACAGGATCTGTTCAAGCAGATTGTACTCCAGGATATCTCGTTCTTCGATGAGAATCGCACCGGTGAACTGGTGAATCGATTGACCGCTGACGTCCAGGACTTTAAGACATCGTTTAAACAGTTTGTGGCCCATGGATTACGGAGCGGCGCCCAATTAATCGGTGGCAGCATCTCCCTGTTCATGATATCGCCACATATGGCGGCCATTGCGCTCGCCAGTGTGCCTTGTGTGGTGATGTTCATGTCCTATCTGGGACGCAAGCTACGATCGCTGAGTAAAAGCTCACAAGCCCAGGTGATTGCGACAATCTCAATCTCAATATGAAGATAGTCTGTCCACATTGAAATAACTTCTCTCCTTCCTGCCAGGCGGAACGGGCGACGGGCGTCTGCGAGGAGGCCTTATCCAATATACGAACGGTGCGGTCGAGTGCCTGCGAATACCGTGAGATGCAGCTGTTCGAGAACGAGACAAATGAGGCGGCACGTCTGGCACAGGAGCTGGGCTATGGCATTGCTGTCTTCCAGGGATTAACGAACTTTTTCCTCAACACACTGGTGCTATCCACGCTCTTCATGGGCGGCCATCTGATGTCGACGGAGAGTCTGACGCCGGGTGCGCTAATGGCATTCCTCGTTGCATCGCAAGGTGTGCAACGTTCATTGTCCCAGGGATCTGTGCTGTTGGGCACAATGATTCGTGGCATGACCGCTGGCAGTCGCGTCTTTGAGTTCCTTTCGCTCCAACCGAAAGTGGAGCTGCTACGTGGCTATGTTATACCATCGGAGCGGTTGCACGGCGAGATTCGCTTCGAGAATGTCTCCTTTGCGTATCCCATGCGACCAGATCATGTGAGTATTTTTTTTAATGATTGCTTTTTTAGTTTACTAAATTAATAATTCCCAAGAATTTAAAATAATTTATTCAGTATTGAGTAATTTTTTATAAATTAATCGGTGGCTTGATTTGAATCAACAGAAAAAATGTCGTACAAAATAATAAATAAAATTGGATTCAATTCATAATAATATTTAATTTTTATAAATTCAAAATTTAATTTCCATTAATTACAAATGCTCTTAAATTAAATTTCGTTCAGCACATTAACATTTAAATTTATTTGAAAACATTTTCAATATTTTTTTAACAATGCATTTAAAACTGAAAAAATGTAGCAATTCAATTTGAGATTGACTTAAAAAATTAATCCATGCACTTTTCCAATTTTTGCTTACAGATCGTGCTGAAGGACTTCAGTCTGACGCTGCGACCCGGCCAGACGGTGGCGCTGGTGGGTGCCAGCGGATCGGGCAAGTCAACGATAGCGGCACTCCTTGAACGCTTCTACGAACCTACCTCGGGCAACATCAAGCTGGATGGCTACAAGCTCTCCGACATATCGCCCTATTGGCTGCGCGCCAATGTGCTCGGTTTCATTGAGCAACAGCCGATCCTCTTTGGCACAAGCATATTGGAGAATGTGCGCTACGGCAAACCGGATGCCACAAGCGACGATGTCTATGATGCCTCGAAGCTGGCCCAATCCCATGACTTCATCACTGCCCTACCGGATGGCTATGCAACGAATGTCGGGGAACGTGGCACCCAGTTGAGTGGTGGTCAGCGACAGCGGATTGCCATCGCCCGGGCGCTGGTGAAGAACCCACGCATCCTGATCCTCGATGAGGCGACGAGCGCCCTGGACGCGACCAGCGAATCCGAAGTGCAAAAAGCACTCGACACTGCCGTACAGAATCGCACCACGCTAGTTATTGCTCACCGCCTGTCCACGATACGCAATGCCGATCTGATTGTCGTCATGGATCAGGGACGCGTTGTCGAGGTAAAATTTCCAAATTTTCTTGAAACATCTGTGTGCGAAAAGATACAAGATATTCCAAGTTATTATTGTAATAATTATTGGATTGATGACATTTTCATCTCCCTTTCCTTGTAGACGGGCAAGCATGATGAGCTGATGGCGAGGCGTGGACTGTACTTTGAGCTGGTGCGTCAGCAGGAGCGAAGGGAGATCCAAGAGCAGGCGCAGACCGGCGAAGAGACGATAACCAAAAATGCGCCGCAAATCGAGGCGGCAGAAGCAATCCCATTAGTACAATAATACGAATGCAACAACATAACAAATGATTCCCTGTACATACGACTTATTTAATTTATTATTTTTGATCACATAAGAAAAAATTTTGCGTGTTTAACGATCAGGTCGTTAAGAAAATTGATGAGATCATTTACAATTCTATTAGGCAAATGGAACAGATGGTGTTCATGTTAAATAAAACAAAAAGAAAATAACATTGTTTAATGTACTTGAACTAACAGTCATTTGAATTTCAGTTTCACATTAAAAAAAAATAAATAAATACAAATAGTTGGCGGCAATATTATAAAAGTTGTCGTATTTTTGTGGTATTCATCGGTCACTTTTTATTTTTGTGTATACTTGTGCGCTGGGGTATTTTCGCGTTGAACTTTTACGGTCACACTGAGCACAAACGCTAGTCTCATTTTGGTTTTTTTTTTAAACAAATGCATTTGTTTTTTTATTTTCGAACTGTGTGCAGCAATTTAAGTGCCCAAACGTGCGACCGGTAGTGCAAAAATGGTGTGAGGACGAATATAGGAAGAGATTCACAATGTCCTTTCAACAGCAGCAACAAAATATACGATAAATTATGTAAGTGTGTGTGTGTGTGTGTTTAGTTTGCTAGTGTATGTGAATTTAGTTGCTTTGCCAGTAACTACTATTAGTAAGAATGCAACAACAACAAGAACGATAAAAACAACAATAGCACAATTTTGCTATTTGCTGTCATTGTTGTTCCCGTTCCCCCACACAAAATTCAATCAACAACTTGTCTCTGTGTGTGTGTGTATGTTTTGTTTTTGTTTGTGTTAGTGTATTCGTCATTTTGTGTTTCTTAATTTATATCTGTGCACATTTTGCGTCAGCGTTGCCTGCTTGCTTCATTAGTTATATTAAGATATTAGTGTTTAGTGCAAATGAAGTCATTTATTGTTGTTATTGCCGTTGTGCAAAAATAAGTCACACAATTTCTTCAGGGTCAATGCTGCCAATAACAATGGGATTCCACTCACCCCACACCACCTCTGCCCCGAAATTCCCATAGAGCTGTGCTTATTGGTTCGTTCCACTGAACTAGTTTCTAGTTTGCAAGTGGTGTCACGTGATATGTTGCCATTGTTAGAATGTGCAACAAATGCATTTATTCAATATGCCGGCTGTGACATCATACTTGGATTGGCGCTTAAATATAGCTTCATTCGACTTGATTAAATACATTTTACTTGCTTTTCAGTTATGCAGTAGTTCATTTGCAAAACCGGTTCCATAAACAAAGGCTTGTGAGAACGTCAATGGATGCACACGCTGTCGTGAGATAAGTCGAGCTCTCTCTCTCTCTCTCTCTCTCTCTCTCTCTCATCAGTGCTGTAAACTGCAGACAAGCCAAGAAAGTTTGAAGTCGTAAAAAGCTAAATTATATTTTTATTTTTTTTTTTTTAACTGAACAAACTATTTGTTGTCGTTGGTTTTTAGTAATGTCATAATGCCAACTTAATGTGAAAATGCACAGACTTTTAGAGATTATAATTATTGTTGTCGTTTTTAATGTTACAAGCAGAGGATAAATGGCCAAGATTTTAGCTTAACTTTTATTTCTCTCGCGCAAACACAAATAAAAGCTAGATTTGAGGTGCCAACGAAATTAGCGTAATTAGCATCACTGGCGCTGGCTGCTCTCATCATCATTATGTTCTCTCTATTTATATTTGTTTGCCAGATAGCACACACACATACAGATACATTCCACATGCATCAACAAAAAGAACAACAACCACAACAACAACATGGCGTGGCACTGCCAACCTGCGCCAGTTGCCTTTGCACCCTGCTGGCGCACAATCAGAACGATGAGCCAATAGTGATGGCACTCGACCAGCAATGGCACTGCGACTGCTTCCGCTGTTCCGTATGCGATGCCCATCTGCACAGTTGGTATTTTGAGCGGGAGAATTTGCTGTATTGCCGTGAGGATTACTATGCCCGTTTCGGTGACGCCTGCCAGCAGTGCACCGCCGTAATAACGGGCCCGGTGATGGTTGCCGGCGAGCATAAATTTCATCCGGAATGCTTCTGCTGTGCCGCCTGCGGCTCCTTCATTGGCGAGAGCGAATCCTATGCCCTTGTCGAACGTTCCAAGCTCTATTGCGGCCAGTGTTATGGCAAGCGGCTGCCCGTCGATGCCCGTGCCCGCATCACAAATGCCGGCAAACCGATGCATTCGATACGACTCGTCGAGATACCCAAGGATGCGACGCCGGGTCTGCGTGTCGACGGCAGCGCTTTGGATGACGGTTGTCCCACTGTGCGGATAACCGAGTAAGTTCCTCATCCTACATTTACCACCAAAAATAACAACTACACCAATAATGTTCTGCTTCTTGTGTTTTTATAACATAGTATGTGAAAGAAAACAAACGACTTAAAAATCCATTTTTTAAATATTTAAAAAAGAACACTTTAAAAATAAATTAAGCACAAGTTTTAACTACTAAAACTAATCATAAGCTTTAACTTAAAATACTATAAAAAAGGAAAAGAAAATTAATTCTTGCTCAATAAAGAAGACTTAAACGCTTTTTGGTAAAATACCAACATTCGCTTAATCATATTTATAACATTTATTAAACAAAATCTAATTTAACAATTATATTTAGGTGATAACATTTTTATTTGACATTTTATTTTTTAAATTAGAACTAAGAATCTTAGCATTAAAATTGCATTGTTTGTTTAAATAATATATAAGCTAACATTTTTAAACACTTTTTATAACTGGTGCTGGTTTCATGCTCTTCCTTTCCCTCTCTCTCTCTCTCTCTCTCCCGCTGTCCTGCTTCCTCGCTACTGTCTCTCTCTCTCTCTCTCTCTATCTCTTTCACTCTGTGTGTCGCTTTGAAAAGTTTAATTTGTAAATTCTATGGTCGCATGGGCAAATACGCCTTCTCCCTGCTTACCTCGGTGGCGGATCGTTGTTGTGCTTCATATAGGTAAAATCAAATTGAAAATAGCTTCCTTCGGCACGTCGAAGATTACATAAACCTGCAGATTGGAGTGTCCTCATAAATGTTGTCCTTAACATCTACCTAAATCGAAAGTTGTCCTGCAATTGGAAATCTACTTGGAAAACATTTGCGAACGTTTTTTTTTTGTAAATTATATAATATATAATACAAGTTCATATATATATATATATATATATATATAAATATATACATATACGAGGGTGGTTTGATGAGTACCTGACCTTGACGCCAGATGGTGCCACTATTGCAATATGACGTGACTATCGTATAGTACATAAACCTAAACAGCCACAGTGAAAATTTCAGTCAAATCGGACTACATGTCCTACATGAAATATTGGGTATGAGAAAGCTATCGGCGCGATGGGTGCCGCGTTTGCTCACACCAGACAATAAGCGCAACCGCGTGACCACTTCGGAGCATGGTTTGGCGCTGTTAAAGCGTAATCCGAAGGAATTTTTGCGTCGATTCGTGACTGTTGACGAAACATGGATTCACTGGTACACACCAGAGACCAAAGAACAGTCGAAACAGTGGACTTCACCTGGCCAGGTCAGGTACTCATCAAACCACCCTCGTATATAAATTTAGGTGCTCCTCTGCAAGTGTATAAATAAAAAATATAAAAAAACACCTAACAAACCACAAATCACATAAAATCGTTTAAAATAATTACAATTTATTCGCTTTGTAGGATCGATGTGAATCTCACGAATCTGCACATCGGCGATCGCATCCTGGAGGTCAACGGCACTCCGGTGAGCAACTCATCCGTGGAGCAGATCGACAAGCTGATACGCAGCAATGAGAAGATGCTGCAGCTGACCGTCGAGCATGATCCGGTGCAGGTCTGTCGCAGCTGCAGTCAGGCGGATATACAGCGTGCCAGTTCGGCATCCACTCTAATCCTGCCACTCAGCACATCCGCCTCCAGCGTGGAGGTCGGCGGACGTGGACGCGAGCGACTCTACAAGGCGGCTGCGGCTGCCGCCGAACCCAGCGGCAAGATGCGCAAAATGCGACAACAAACTCTGCAAACGGTGCAGCAACAACAACAACAACAGATGCAACAGCAACAGCAACAAGAACCTCCAGCACCATCCTGTCAGCTGAAGGAGAAGGAGCGCTGCTCGAGTCTGTCCAAACTGCTCGATGAACAGCATACGGCCCAACAGCATTCGGCGCATCCGCAACTCTATGATTTGTCGCGGACGCAAAGCTGTCGCGTTGTCCAGAAACCGCAGCGCATCTTTCGCGCCACCGATTTGGTGATGGGCGAGAAACTGGGCGAGGGCTTCTTTGGCAAGGTGTACAAGGTGACGCATCGTCTGACGGGTGAATTGATGGTGCTGAAGGAGCTGCATCGGGCCGACGAGGAGGCTCAACGTAACTTCATCAAGGAGGTGGCCGTTTTGCGTCTGCTCGATCATCGTCATGTGCTCAAGTTCATTGGTGTCCTCTACAAGGATAAGAAATTGCATATGGTCACCGAATATGTGGCTGGCGGCTGCCTCAAGGAGCTCATCCATGATGCGACACAAACGCTCAGTTGGCCGCAACGCATCTGCCTGGCAAGGGATATTGCCTGCGGCATGAGTTATCTGCATTCCATGAATATCATCCATCGTGATCTCAACTCGATGAATTGTTTGGTGCGCGAGGATCATTCCGTTATTGTTGCTGATTTTGGTCTGGCCCGTAGTGTGGATGCACCACGTCTACCCGGCGCCAATCCCAGTGCCAGCGCTAGTGTAAGTCCTGCTCCTGGAGCTGCTGCTGCTGCTGGTATGGTGGGTGGAGGAGGAGGTGGATTCGATGGCCACAATGCCATGTCACCAAGCGGCACATTGAGGCGCAGCAAGAGTCGACAGCGGCGCCAGCGATACACAGTTGTTGGCAATCCCTATTGGATGGCACCCGAAATGATGAAGGGCCTCAAATACGACGAGAAAGTGGATGTCTTCTCCTTTGGCATTATGCTATGCGAGGTATTTACAATTCTCGATTCAACTCCATTTCTTCTTCTTTTGCTTCTTCTTAAACATTCTACTGGCTGCATTTGTTGTAGATAATTGGACGCGTCGAGGCCGATCCGGACTATATGCCACGCAACTCGGACTTCAGCTTAAATCAGCAGGAGTTTCGGGAAAAGTTCTGCGCCCATTGCCCGGAGGCGTTTGTCAAGGTTGCGTTTGTTTGCTGCGATTTGAATCCGGATATGCGTCCCTGTTTCGAAACGTTGCACATTTGGCTGGAGGAGCTGCGTCAGCATCTGGATGCAGAGCAATCGCCGCCGGCACGACTCTTGCACGAGATTGAAAACTTTCAGGATAGCTACATTAGTTCCGAGGATGCACTCTCGCCAACCTCACAGCGCAGCCTGGACAATTTAACGGTGACCGGAGCAGCAGCAGCAGCTGCTTCACAATCACAACCCGAAATCATCGACGCGCCCACCTCAGTCGCCCTCGTGGAGGAGAAGGAGAATGTGGAGCTTGTGGAGAGTGTGATAATGCGGACGCATGATATACCCAAATCACCGCATCTGGGCAAGGATTTCTCGCCCAGCGGCGAAAGATTGCGTGACAGCATGCGCGCCCGTCGACGACAGCGTTTCTTGGGCGGCGCACAACAGTCCCAGCAGCAGCAGCAGCAACAGTTGCAGCTGGAGCAACAGCGTGGCGCCACACCAGAGAACACATCCACGGATCGTGCTCTGAAGCAGGCGCTCAAAAAATGTCGTCCCTTTGGCGAAAAGGGTTATCTCGTTGATCTGCGTCCTGGCGCCGAACTTCAGCTGCAGGATGTGCGCGACCTGAACAACTATTCGGATGTGGACTCCAGTTGCGATACGAGTCTCAATTATCATGAGATAAATGCGACGCCGACGCCAACGGCAACGCCACCACCACCGTCAACAACACCACCGCCACCGCCAATACCATCACCATCAGCAACACCACCATCGCCGCCAGCTGCACATCCACACGAGCATCGGATGGCCTTTGATGACATGCGCACTCGACTGCATCAGTGCCGCAACAAGTTCGAGCATTTGGAGGAAGCGAATCGTCGCAATTTCAGTCAATCTCAGCACTCGATGCGCAACTTCTTCAAGACGCCGCCGGTGGCACTCAAGATGTTTCAGCGGCTCGAGCATGAGGCGACCCTAAATGGTGGCAGTGCGGCACCATGTCGCCGCAGCACACAGCGGATCAACCAGACGCCCATCTTTGGCAGGCGGCAGCTGCCAGCGATGCTGCCACAACTGCAACAAGCGGAGTCGCTCGAACATCTGGCGGCGGCGACGGCAGCGTTGCCCGCAACAGCAGCGGCAACTGTTGCGTCCAAGCGCAGCAAAACGGCAGCAGCAGCAGCAACGGTTGCAACAGCAACGACAACAATAATGACAGCTACTGCAACAAGTACAACCACAGCAACTGCAACTGCAACATGCTCGCCAGCTGCTGCCTCCGAATATTTGCCCAAGAAGCACAAACTGACGCTGCCGCTGCCATTGCTCTCGAACGCACAGCGTCCGACCAATTACAACAACGGCCGGCAGCAACATGGCAACCACAGCAAATCGAAGCCACCGAAAGCGACAGCTGCAGCTGCAGCTGCAGCAGCAGCAGCAGCAACAACAAACAACAGCAGCAGCAACAATTGCGCTTCACCCACACGCCACCACAGGCCGGGTTCGCCCAGCAAACATTTGGCTCAACGGCACACGGCGGCCACCGCCCAGCGACAGCATATTCATCATCATCATCATCATAACAAAAATAATAATAATAACGGTAAACTCAATATCTATCTATAGAAGAAAGAAGAAATCTTTTGAAATACTTTTGCCAGGATCAGTTTAGAGAATCTTAAAATAATTGTGAATTCAAAAAAGAAAGATACAAATTTAAATATCATGTCCAAAATATGATATATTCTTCGTCTGCGTGACTCCTTAATCTAAGGAACTTTATTCGGTATTCTACTCCTTTTTTTATATCCTTTTTGGCTTTAAAAGTTTTCTTTTTTTTTTAATGCTCTTCATTTGCATTTTTTTTGTTTTTCCTTTTTGCAAACAAAATTGAATTTTTTTTTTATTTGTCTGTTTTTCATTAAGAAACAATATTAATTCATATATTGTATTTTGAATAATACCAAATTACAGGGTATATCGACGCAAAGATTCTGCATATTTAGATAGTTTTTACGTTTTATTGTTTACCAAATTAATCACATTCTTTCCTCTCTCCTCCCACCCAAAAAACAGTTTTATCATCTGCCCATCAGCAGCAGCAGCAACAACAGCAGCAGCAGCAGCTGACGAAGAGCACTCGGCTCAGCATACTTAGTCCGGAGAGGGTGCATCGTTTGGGCGCCCTACTCAGCGATCAGAAGCAGAAGATGCGCGAGGAAGCAGTGGCAGCATCAGCAGCAGCTGCGGCAGCCAGCAGCAATGGACACAGTCGCCATGTTGGAGTGGCAGCAACGGGCAACGGTACGGCTGCGTCGGAGCGAAGAAGAAGAGCGCCACCATCGCCGCCGGTGCGGACGCATTTCAATACACGTTGTTAGCTGTTATACGGCAACTGTTATACAAATAATGTATGCTGTGACTGTTAGAGGGCGCATCGATCTGCAACAACTCATTCCCCACAATACTTTTATGCAACACATTCCGCAATCGCAAACATTTCGAAAAATACGAAAAAAAAAAAAGAAGCAAAAACTGAAGAAACCAAAACAAAATGAAAAATCGAAAACGACAAATTCAACGAAGCTTGACGACAAACAGAATAAAATAACGAAGCGAAACGGCGTTGCCATCTCGTTAAATGTTAACAGTGGCAACGCAGCGACGGCAGTTGATCTTCAAAACAAACTGTCCGACTATAGTAGTAGAAGAAGAAGAAAAATACGAAGCACAACAAGCAAGAGAGAGAGAGAGAGAGAGAAAGATAGATATCTGGTGTGAAAGGAAATGAAATTGAATTTGGAAAAGTTAACGATTTCAAGGCAAAGAAATATTCAACAAAATATGTTGCGAAACTTCCAACAATTAACCCAACTGTAATACAGCTTTTGTAACATAGCACAAAGCAAACTGCAGTGGCCATTTTTCAATGGCATTTAACATATAAGATAAATGCTCAATTTTTTTTTTTATAACAACTGTTATATTGCTCCATATTTTGTTAAAATATAATTTTTTTTATATACATTTACAATGTATACTTCCCATTACTTATAGTATATAATCGGAACCCAAGCTTAAGTGCCTGTAAATTAGAAAAGGTTGCAATATTTACAAATTGTATAAAAGAGAAAACAAAACTAGCATCTAAGCTTACAGGGTATTGCATTGAATTAACAGTTGAACAACAAAAAAAAAAAAAAATAACAAAATAAAACTAAAACTATTAAATGCTAAGCAATTTTCGGCAATGAGATGACAAAAAATTACAAATACAATTATGGATAGAAATGAGAGAGAAGGAAAACCTTGTGCCATGGCCCACCACACGCAGCTAATGCGAAACAGAGAAAGAACGAGACAGAGCGAGAGAGAGAGAGACGACATCGACGAGAAGGACGACGATGACAACGTTGTAAAAAAATGTCTGTGTTAGGATGGGAAAATAAAAATAAATAGAAATGAACAAAATATATTAAATAAAAAAAAAGCTGCAAAAGTTGATAAGACAAAAAAGACAACAAAAAATAAATGAAAAATAATTATTTTTTTATATACATACATACATATACATTCCATGTTAGTGCTTAAATCTAATTTATTATATATAGTACTTTATATACAAAACAAAAATAAAACAAGATGAAGAATAACAAAAGACAAACTTATACCCTCCTATATAAAACTAATACGACTACGAACCTAAACAATAATTGTTGCACAAAAAGAAAAAGACAATTTATATACTGCTTACTATATACATACATGCATATATATCTATATATAATCGATTGATATTGAGAAACCGAAAGTCTAACTTATACTCGTGTACTTTATAATGTACTATAACTGTACTACGTATGTGAATATATCTATTGTGTAATACAACAACAACAACAACAATTGCAATTGCTCAATGCAGAATTAGTTCGTAAGTAGCACATTGCTAACTGTTATACACTAGCTTACACACACACACTCACACACACATATATACTTATGCTGTTAAAACTGTTATACATACGCTGTATTGTACTTTACATAACTAGGCATACAAATTTAAAAAAAAGTCTCACCTTTAATTGCTGTTATCTTACCACACTCCCCAAGCTCCCCTTAAATTTCAGCCCTCCAATAACTGATTTATATATATATATATAACTGATGCCATTTGCTTAGCTGTTATACTTGCAACAGTCAGTCCGTGTGAATGTCCGCCTCTCAATGTTTAAACTAACTCGACATATGCATAATTACATTATACATAAACTTAGTAATACGTGAATGTATATTGCCTATATATATATCTATTTTTTTGTGTGCAGTTGATAATTATTATGTTTTAAAAAATACATTTGAATCCATCAAAAACCCTATAAATTGCATTGTTTTTTGACTACTCGTATATTGTTGGGAAGGGTATGTACATACATACATATATATAATATGTTCTTGCAAAATTGTGGAAAGTAAAGTTTTAAAGAAGTTTAGATTTATGTACATTTTTTGTACGCAAATTTAAATTTTTCGATTTCTACAGATCAGTTTCTGAAATAATTCTTATTTCAAAGACATCAAAATTTAATGATTGTGAATTATTTGTATAAAATTTATGATTTACTTTCACTTTTTTTTAAATAAATGTAGTTGAAATTAAAATTAAAATCAATTTACATTAAACATGTTTTCTCATTTGTTTTACGATAAAAAAAATAATTCTAGTTGCGGATATGAGTAGTTTCTAAGCTCAATTACTCATCGTGCAATGCGTGCTGTTGTGCATCATCATCATCGTCATCATCTCGTCATCGTCGTCGTCATCGTCGTCGTCATTGTCGTCATCATCATTACAGTATCATCATCATTACAAATTGACTGACTTTTCTGCGCCGAGTTCACGTGCACCGAAAAAAAAAAAGAAATTAAAAAAGCACCCCACCATCCAGTTGCCGGTCCATGGAACAGAGTCCCAGTTCAGTTGAGCTTTTTGTTTTTTGTGTGTATCTGGTTTTTCCGCATTGTTGCTTCCAGGAAACCACACACACACACACACACACAAACACAGAGGGAGAAAAATAAAGAAGGGCAATACCGACAGGTTGTACCCATCGTGGAATTTGTCCCAGACCATGGTTCCGAATACATATGGATCGATAAAGTTTGCCCTGGCCGGGCCAACAGCCCAGGACAATTGGTATACATACACACGGCTATCACATAGATACATAGATGTGTATACATACATCCTATGTACATATTGATACATGCGCAGTGCTATCGTTTCCTGGAGCATCCATTTTACATAGTACATAGTATATGATAAACAATTGTGTGTTTACATTATTTATGTTAGCTGGGGCAGAGCTGTTAGCGAGGCGCGACGTTGCCTGTGTTCATGCTATGGCTTAACAGCTGTTAAGACAGCTGATTTTACAACGGCAACTCCAGCATAAACAGCTGCTGGCTTGCTTGCTGCTAACTAACTGATGTCTCTTAAGCCATTGATTAACTCTCTTTACATATGTATGTATATGTACACACATGTACATATGTATATTTGTAAATATGTATGTAAATCATTGGTGCATAACTTGAGGATACAATGGATAACAATAACAGCAAAAAAAACAGCAAACATTTGCAGCTGCTGCTGCACTACTGCAATTGACGTGACGTAGCAGCGACGCCGGCTGCAGCAGCAGCAGCAGTTACGTATTCAAGGTCTACATTTGTGTATCGATACACGAACGTTTTGTGTACATACATATGTATGTGTGTGTGTATGTGCCATAATTTCGTGAGTGTATAAGCGAGCCCATTTACATATGTTTGTATGTATGTACATGCATATGCAAGTAAGTATGTGGATACATAGTATACACACACACCAAGAGAGAGACAGGGAGAGAGAGCAAAAAGTTAGTGTACTGGAGCAATGGTCGTTGTTCTCGTTTCAACCCCCAACACGAAACGCGCCCCTTTTGCACGATGTACCCGACGTACTCGTCGTGCCATCGGCCATCGGCAGTCGTCACCAGCTTGATTTTGCGTTGCGTTTTGCTTTTGCTTATGACGTGCTCGCACGTACGCGTCGTACTCACAACTGTGTTGTGTGTGTGTGAGTGTATGTATATCGCGTCATACATGCATACTCTTCTCTACATACATACATACATACATACACATGGAACATTATTTCGGTACAGTGGGAGCTCGCTGGCACACACGCTCACTAGCTGTTCGATTCCGTGCAATTAGAAGTGTTCTAGCGGTCCGAGCATGCACTGTACGAGCTTATGCACATGTGTGTGTGTGTGTCAAAAGGAATACATACGTAAACAGCGAGCGTGCGCGCATGCACTGAAAAATGTGTACAATAGCACGCGGCAAACATCCCAGTGGCCAATTAAAGTCTCGAATTTAATTAGACATATGTTATATATTAATATACAAACTTAAATAAATTGTATATTTATCTAACAATGTATGTAATTTCACAGTAGTAGTTATTTACTTATGCATTTTTATTACCTTTTGTTTATTTTTAATTTAAGGAAGCATATTTCTATATGTTTTTATAAGTGCTTAATGTTTTTTTTAATACCGAAAACCTATTCATCAGCGAGACTATGAGATGCATGTGCGCATTTTCCACTGGGTCGCCTGTGCTGCTGTTGGACGTGCCTGCTTTTTTTTCTTTTTGTTTGCTTTTGCTTTTGCTTTTACGCTGCTTTGCTTTGCGCACCGCTCGTTTTCATCATTCTGTAGTTGAACGTTGCCGCGTGAAGTTACGTTTACGCTGAGCGTTATACGGCATTTTGTTGCCCACACAATATTTTAGCGTCGCTCGTGTACGTGTCTCTGCTGCTGCCCGCTCGCGCTGCGAGCTTGTGTGTGTGTCGAGTGTATATATTCTGTGTCTGCTTGCTGGGCTGTGCTGTGCAGGCGACAAAGACGTACGAAAAACGTAACGCGTACGTGTGTGTGTGTGTGTATAATACGTGCGCATACACAACACACATCTATAGATGAGCGCCGCAGCGCAATAGAAAAAATAATAAGAAAAACAATATATTACAACCATTTATATTTCTTTATTTATTTTTTTGCCAGTGCTAAAATAAACATATACAAAAAATACAAAACAACATCAAATCATTTTGTGCAGCAAACGAAAATCAATAACGTAAAAGAGAAGGAAAAAAGGAAAAAAAAAAAAACAGATATGGGGCTATAACGTGTCACACAGCACAACGTGCTGCAAACAAAATAAATATACATACATATTATATATACAAGCTATATATTCATATACAAAACCAAAAAAAAATGCACACAAACAAAACAAACAACCAATTGCCGGTACAACAACAGCAAAAACAACAACAAGCGGCGCCATTATTAAACAATTATCGATAATTGTCATCGGCCAGCAGCGATAAATATATATAAAAATAGTGTTTTTCCCGTGCTTGTGTGTGATTGTGTGTGTGTGAGTGAGTGTGCCTGCGTGCGTGCTTGCGTGCGTGCAGCCGACGCTGACGCTGGAAAAAAAGTGGGTCGCGTTGCGCGCGTAAATTTGGGTCGCAATTGCACTACGACCTCTGCTCCGCTCCGCTCTGCATTCCAATCCCGAGACCCGACGAGACCTGAGAGATGAGCGCCATGTCGCTGCAAACGAAACGGCAGCACTGCTACCTGTGCGACCTGCCCCGCATGCCCTGGGCCATGATCAACGACTTCTCGGAGGCGGTATGTCGCGGCTGTGTCAACTACGAGGGCGCCGATCGCATCGAAGTCGTCCTCGATGCCGCACGCCAAATGAAGCGACTCCACCCAAGCAGCAAACATCAGCGTGGCGTTGCCCACGAGAATGGTGAAGTTGTTGTCCTCCAACAGCAGCAGCAGCGTGCTGGTGGCGGCGGTGGTGGTGGTGTTGGCGGGGGTGGTGGTGGTGGTGGTGCACCCTCTTCCAGTGTTGGGCCCGCTTCGTTGTCGCTGTCACATCAGCATGCTGTCGCAGCAGCAGCGGCGGCAGCAGCGGCGGCCGCTTATCAAATGCCCCGAATTGGTCCACATGCCCCACCCCCACCGCAACAGCAGCAGCAGCAGCTAATGGATTTTCCCGTTAAATTGGAATCCTCACCAGATGTGCGACCCGTGCGCATTCCACACATGACGGCCCACCACATGCAACAGCAGCAGCAACAAGCTGGCAACCAACAGCAACAACAGCAAAGACCCGGCACTGGTCCGGGTCCCGGACCCGGTCCCGGGCCTCTGCCCGTAACGGTACCCGGCTCCACGCTGCTGCCCGCACTCTCCGTCAATCTGAAGCGTCCACCCTCCGATGATGTCGATGTCGATGGCCAGCAGCAGCAGTCGCAGCAACAACATGGCGGACCCAGCCATGTTGGCGTCAGCGTCGCCGAATTAGCCGCTGCTGCTGCCGCCGTCGGCCCATCAAGTGTGAAGCGCAGCGCTCTGGAGGATCCGAATGGAGCGCGGCCGCCATTGACGCGTGGCGAATCATTGCCAGCGGCCGTCAGCTATGTTCCAACGGAGCGACAGCTCAACATGCGCGACAAACAGCAGCCGGTGCGAGCGCCCAGTTTCGATGCATCCACCTTCAAGGCGGGCGGTGAGTTGTGTTTTGTTGATTGTTATCGTTATCGTTATCATTATCATTATCGCTATCGTTATCATTATCATTATCATTATCTATCATGATATTTATTCATTTATACAGATAGATAGATAATCAGATAGTGAGAGAGACACCATTAACAGAACAGTAACAGTGCAACGAGAGTAAAAGTAAAAAAAAATAAATAAATAAAAAATACAGTTAAACGTCCCAAACAATAATCTCGTTATTGTATAGAAACTGTATTTCATTTCTAATTGGAAGAATTTCAGTGTTTCGATCTTCTACACACTAAACAGCTGACGAAAATAACAAATAGGGCGGACCTGGGATGAGAGATAATATAATATTCTTATTTCATCAACTTCAATAACAGTACCAGCGACAATATCAATAGTAACAGTAACAGTAGCAGTAACTGTAACGCTTAACACAAGTTTTAATTAGAAAGATAAAAACTAAAAGCGAAAAAAAGCGAAAAAATAATAATATGAGGATTATTTACTGCAGAAAGTATAAGTATGTTTTTCCTTACAAAAAAATGTATTTATTATTTATTTATGAATATTGAATAATTCTTACGATAAGTTCATTTCAAGTACAAGCCAAATTGCAAAACAAAGAAAAGAAAAGCGTAATATTATTATTATCAACTAGCAATCGGTCCTTGATTAGAATATAATGTATATAATATAAAAAAAATATATATACACTTTTTGTTGTGGCCTGATTTGCTGTTAAGGATTCAGTTTAACGAAATAAAACGAAATATGCACAAGGTTCAATTAAAAAAAAAAAAAAAAAGTTTTTGTTGTTTTTGTTGTTGTTGGTAGATAAGCGTTTCTGCTGCAAACTGACACAAATCTCAAAGCAGTGCAGAGCAGAGTGAATGAGCCTGATTCTCGCTTATATCAGCGACACAGAGAGAGAGAGAGAGAGAGAGAGAGAGCTAGAGAGAGAAAAAGAGAGGGCGTCGCGAGGAGGGGGCACAGGAAGAGATAGCATACGAATATACAGCAAGTTGTGCTATTGCCTTGCCGGCTGGCTGGGCTTGCTGGCTTATCAGTCGACAACTGACTATTGATAAGCAGCAGGCAGGCAGTCAAACAACGATTAGATAATGCGACAGTCGGCCGGACAATATTTTCCTATCAGTGTCGCGTCGAATCGCGCTGCTCGCGTATCCCCTGCGAGAGAGAGAGAGCCGCAATCGCTTTTTTATCTTGTTTTTTTTTCTGCGTGCAGTGCGAAAGCTCTCTCGCAAACCTTCCATCTCTTATACACACACACACTCACAAGCACGTGCAATGATGCAAAAGTTGGGGGCAAAAAAAGGTAGGCTTTCGAAGAGCTTTTGGCAAAATGCAATTTTTGCCCACACACACATGCATAAGTACAGTGGTCCATATAATAATATAATCATATACATTTGATAAACATTAGCAAAATTTTGTATTTGCATTGTTTTGAATAAATTATATTTTGTTTTGAAAAATTTTTGGGACCAATAATAATTTGAGCGTGTAAAATGAAGTTGTATCTCTAAAAAAAAGTTCAACAACACACACACACATTGAGTCGACGGTGTAGTCGAACGCAGTTTGGCAGTAAGACAGACAGACGGACGACACAACCCTCGCGTTACCTTTTGGTGCTGCTGGCTGGCAACCCTTGCCATAAAAAGACATTTGCTTGTCATGCGCACAACTGCCAAAAGTAACGAAAAAAGCTAAAGTATGTACATAACATACGCACACAAGCACGCATATAGGCGACACGTAACCCGAAAGGACGGCCCACGACCCGCAAAAATTGTAATAAAAACAGACGTGCAAAAATTGACGTTGCTGCTGCTGCTATGTAACTGCGTCTCTCTTGCTCACCAAAGCTGACGTTGCTGCTGCTGTAACTGTGCCTCTCTCTCTCTCTCTCTCAATACCTGCTGCTACTTTTGCTGCCTGGGCTAAACGAGTTTTGGCTATACGCGGCATTTTGCTTTAGTATATATTTTTTTTGTTTTATTTTCTTTTTTTTGTTGTATTCTTCGTTTTATTTTGGTGTGCGCGCGCAAAACGTCATTAAACTTGTTTTGGTTTTTATTTCTTCTTCTTTGCTGTTTTACGCTATGCGATAACAAGTTGCACACATACACATACACATGCACACTCACACACATGCACATACGCGCGCATACGCAGAACAGCAAACAGTACAGATAAATTTTACTTAGTATACGGAACGAAGACTGCAACAGCACCCGATATTCGTATAAATACTTACATACTTATATACAAATACACAATATATATGTATAAATGTATTTATTTATGTATGTATATGCGTATCCATACAAACATGAAAACTCACCAAACGGCAAAGAACGAGCAAAAAAATAAAAACAAATAATGAGAATTTTTCGCGCATGCCGATGCCGTCATCTGGTCCACAGTGGGGCCAAACATATATTCATTGATAATTGTTGAACTTGAGTTTGATAATTATGAAAATTGCTGATGGCTAGCTGTAATTAAAATCAACTTATCATACAAAACGCAGTTTTTTTTATTTGTATATATTTTTTTTTTTTATCAACATTGCAGATTATGTTTGTGTGCTTTGGTCATTTGAACAATTAAGCTAACAGTGGGTGATTTGCTTGTATGAGTTTGTTGTTGTTGTTGATGATATTGTTCTTACACGTTTACGTTGGTGCTTATTACGTCTATTTATGTTACGGTTACGTATCGTGGCTTCTGCATGTGTTGCGTGTCTGTTTCATTACCAAAATCAAAATCTGCTCGTGTGTATGTGTGTGTATATATACTAAAAATATACACTTTGATATACATACAAAATTACTCTTAACACATAGCACAGACAGCGTCGTTTTACAAGCAAGCACATAATAATGCACACATGCATACATACATACATGTACATTCACATACGTAATGCTTTTTGTAAAACAATCTCTTGATTTATTGTTTCCAGATACCCTGGAAGTTATTGGTAATTCTGATTTCCAGATGGTTTGTTATCGCAAGTCAAGTAGTTAATTAAAATTTTTAAAATATCAGTGTGATCATAAACCCACAGATTAAATAATTTAATGAATGTATTTTTTGCAAAGAAAATGCTTAACAGAGGAATTTATATGGAATATGTTGATTCAGATATTTTTACATTGACGATACATAACGGGACCACATCACCCCACCCACTTGTGCGTCGCCTGCTTGTTGTTGTTGACTCGTCTTCGTGTATTCATTCAGTGCACTTTTGTTACCACTGCATTTGCATTCTGATGAGAACAGAGAGAGGAAGAGAGATTCAACTCTCCACTCTACACTCAACTTTACTCTCTCTCTCTTGCAATGTGCGTGTTAGCAAGGAATTTTATTCATTGTCCCTCTCTCTCTCTCTCTGTCGATTTCTATGCGATAATTAGGCATGTTCTCTATCAGTCAGCAGCGCAGCAACAGCAGCATGCAGTTTACAGTTAACACGTGAACAGCGACGTGTAGAGATACTGCAAGGAGAATCAATGCTTGCATGCCAGTGTATGTGTGTGTGTGTGTGTGTGTGTGTGCCTGCTGCTACTGCTGCAAATGAAATGCATCAGGTCGCACAGTGTAACCAAACACACACACATGTATACTGCAAATGATATAAATGTACTTCTTGCATACTTGAATATGAATGAAAGCGACAATGTTTTAAGTGCATAAGTCAAAAACAAATTTGGTAGTCGCAATCAGCACTAGCCGTCTGACTGATAAGGGACGAATAGAAGAACCAAACTGAGCCTATCATGCGCTTGACATATCTTATCAGCATTATCAAGCATTGCTTGCGTTATCAGTAAGCAGGTAACTGCTCGATAAGCAAATCACATCACTTTACTTCACTTCACTTCACTTCACTCACAGTGCACAGTGGTTGTGAAAGTGGCTTTCCTCGTACATTTATTCATTTTGTATGCATCAGCCATAGTGGAGAGTGTTCGTCGTTATCAATAATGTGGTATTAGTTTTCTTTGATAACACAGATTATATTATGAGTATTATGAATGATATATCGATTCGTAGATATGAAGCATACATTATAGAGGAACAACCCCTGATTTTGAATGATTATGCAATAACTTTAAATATTGATATCAAAAATACAATTTTAGAGGCTACATTCAATTGCAAATTTATAAATTTATTGGCAAAATGTTTGTATTTGAGTTTATCTGTTAAGTAATGCCAGACTTTAACATTAATACAGGAATCGAATCATATCGCATCGTCACTCGTTCTATTTTGAATTCCTTTGCAGATAAGCTGTACGTGAGTGGAACACTTCAAGCTCCAAAACCGACTTGCGATAAGCACACATTTTTTAAATTTATTTTTTCTACATATAACTGCCGCATTCCCCCGGTATTGGTTAATACCATATATAGTCCACTATATGTTCGATATATATATATTTATAAATATATATATATATATTTATAAATATATATATATATATTTATATATATACATTTGTGTTCCCATATGTTTGTAGGCTACACTCTCGTTTGCTTACTTATTTTTATTATACACACAGCTGTTTTGTTTATCTTATCTCGTGGCGGAGGAGATCGCAACGAAGCTCATTATGGTGTATATATATAGTAGAACTATCTTATCGGCATTGCCAACAACTATGACTGATAGCGATATATGTATATGTATGCATGTACATATACTTTTAGCCAGTACTATTGTGCACTGATGTGGGGAGGCAGATCTGCTTCTGCTGTATATATATATATATATATATACGCTTCAAGTATTGCCATATCTTTTGTTTATTTTTGATTATGCCGTAGTGTGTGTTGCTTTTTCTCTATTTTTCTTCTTCTTTCTTTCATTATTATGTACATAAGTGGTTAGTTATTTGGTTGGGCTACGACTGATATGAAGTTATTTTATTTTTATCAGCGGAAATCAATTGAAATATCCGAATTTATATAGAGTACACACAAACTTGAAGCAATCTTCGCCTGTGCCTGCCTGCTGTGGAAGTAATCATAATTTCTAATTGCGCACAACTGTTTCATTTTGTGTAAACAATTCCCAAATGTCTAAACAATGCTACATCTATAAATGAAACATTCAAATATCGTACATATATATATATATATATATATATATATATACATCGTATATCGTATATATATTTATCGTATATAGAGATGACGCTGCCTGGCCCGCCCACCCACTTTTGGGGTGTGGTTCATTTTGTTTCATTCATGTTAAAAGTAAGCGAACAAATGTTGTACAATACTTACATACATATTTATGTATGTATGTTTGATTTTTATTTTGATCATTATTTTTGTTTTGTTTTAGTAGAACCTTGAGTGAGTCATGTTTGCAAATAATATGCCAAAAACAGACGAATAAATTCGATACAGAAACGATTCTAAAAATAGGTCGCCTCGTGCTGCATTCATATTATTATGCCACATTGAGCCAAATTGAATATTTCGAATAATTGTAGATACAAATCTTAAACAACAAATGTGCACATTTTTTTGTTGTTGTGGGAATTCCAATTAGATTCGTCGAAAACTTGTTCAGCTCTTCCAACTAGATAGAACAAATTGCATATTAAGTCAGTCAGTCTCAATCCACTGTGCACATGGCGCTTGCATATTTCGCTGCTCTCTCTCTCTCTCTGTCTCTGTCATTCACCTACTCACTCACTCAGTGCTGCTCTCTCTCATTCTAATTTGCTGCATGGTTTTCGCTGATGTTGTTTTAATTATCAATGTTGCTGTCATTTTTATTAAGCATATTTTCTGTTATTGTTCTTGCATACATTTGTGTGCGTGTACGTGTGCGTGTGTGTGTGTGCAAAATATAAACAAATGCTATAAATATAAACATTTCGTTACTGCGGAGGCCACACACAGCACGCAAGACGCTAACGTTGTCGATGTCGACGTCGGCGTCGACGACGACGACGACGCATCAAATTGCGATGTCTGTTCGCGTTTTTTGAGTTGCCAATTTAGCAACGTGCCGCCGCGTGCATATTAGCAGCAAACAGCAACAGCAGCACGAATAACAAGAACACGCAACAAAAAGAAAAAAAAAACAAAAACAAACATAACAGCACTCTACACACGAGGGGCAGACGAATTAATAATTTCGTATGCAGCCCACTGTGCGCCACTGACAACGTCGTCGTCAACATTTGAGCAATGTGCGCGGCCCAGCTAAGCATACAAATTAAAGCCCAGCTCCAACTCAACGTTATTTTTTTTTCAATAGCAGCAGCAGCAGCAGCAGCAAAAGTAAATTGTGGCTACGCGTGCGCGTGCGTTGAATGTGTTTGAGTCCATTTAAAGTTAACAGCAGTTTTTAACAGTGGGGCGGAATTTTGGAGCACACTGTTAAAAGCCTAAAGCCTGCGCATGTTTCATGCACAAAGTACCAAGTATTTGTATTTTGGTTTGTATGTATTTAATACAATGCACATGCATACATATATATTATGTTGCTCAGTGTGCGTGTGTAAGTATGTATGTTAATTGGCGTGACCGTCGCAACGGAAAGTCACGCGGCGGCCGTGCCGGCTGCGTGACGAAACGACAAAAGCAAACAGTCAAAACAAAACTTCAAGTATGTATGTGTATATATATATATGCTCAAATACATAATATATATTTATATGCATACGTATGCGCGTATATATATATGTGTGTGTGTGTGCTTTTGTCATCGTTGCTTTGGTATACATACACAAACGACGTCGTCAACGTTGCTGCATGCTTGCAGAAAACGAAAAGGAACGAGGAATATACAATGCGCATAGTAAAGAAGTGTACGAAAAAAAAACCGGCTCTTCCAATTGCATTCTGCACGTTTTCTTACTGGCTCTATCGCCATCTCGCTCACTCTTGCTGTGCATGCGTCGCTGCCTTGTGACGTATGCGCAGCAGCAACAGAAAAAAACTTGTTTCGTTTCATATCGTGTCGTTTGTTTCACAGTCGCTGTCGCTGTCGCTGCTGCTGTTGCTGCTGCTGCTGCTGCTGGCTGGCACTTTGCCAACTGACGTTGTTTTTTGACGTCGCTTTTTGCAAAAAACCAGCTGGTTGAAGATTCTATTGTTGTGTTGTTGTTGTTGCGTTTTGCGGCACAGTGGGGCCAGCAACCTGAACAATGTGTTGTGACGTCACGATGCTGCCACTGCCGTCGCCGCC
Organism: Drosophila mimica; assembly: GCA_037043585.1. Taxonomy (NCBI): domain Eukaryota; kingdom Metazoa; phylum Arthropoda; class Insecta; order Diptera; family Drosophilidae; genus Drosophila; species Drosophila mimica. Next base: position 1,046,622 of record JBAMBE010000576.1, on the reverse strand, counting down.
GCTGCTGCTGGTGAATGAAAATGTTGTCGTTGCTTGCTTGCTGGTGCCCAAGAATACATGCATACATACATGCACATATGCATGCATGTATTATGTGTGTATATAGAGTATGTGTATGTATACAGAAACTGTGGAACGTTCGTGCCAAGTTCTAAAATTACAAGCATTGCGCCAAGAACAAAAACAACAAAAACAACAACAAACAACATCTTGCAATCAAAATGATTTCATTTATTCTTTTAGTTTTATTTCTAGTGTCTGATTTTTGTTCTTTCTTTTTTTTTTAATCATTCGCTTGGAAAATCGAAAGCAGGCCTTCATTAAGTAAATACTGTACATGCACAGGCTTATATATATAATATATACATATATAATATATATACACAGATTTGCTTGTGTGTGTATAATTGGTATTTGTATCTTGATTTGACATTTTGTGTGGATTTAGTGTATGTCTGAAAAAAAGGTACAGTAAACTGTTCGTTCGATTGAATTGATTGCCCCAAAAAAAGTTGTTGCTCATTCTCTGATTTAATTGCAATAAAATATATAAAATATTTTGCCTAGAAATATTACAATATTTTGGCTTAAAGATCTATAAAAATGTTCTTTACAAGCAAATTAAAGCCTATTATTAAATAATTAAGGCCTTTGACTAACGACTGAAAGATCTTTCTATATAAAATATATATACATATATTTATATATATTAATCGCACTATTAAGTTTAACAATACAGTTAAATCTATATTGTATTCAAAATTAACTTAAAGCTTTCATTTCATCTCTGCTCTTTCATTGATAATAGAAATAAAGCTTCCCTCTATAGCCATCTCACTCGCTCTTTCTTTTTCTGTGAAATGTGATATTAAATTTAATTCAGTTTCGCATTCCTTTTACATTGTAGAGCACTTGTCACCCGCCAGTCGACGCAATGGATCCAGCCCGCCATCGGGACCGTTGCCCCCGCGCAGTGTCCACTCACCCAACAGTTCAGGTAAATTGAATCGCTCAAAACTTTTCAACATTAACCAAAATTCTAATTTAATTCTTTCTCTCTCTCTCTATGATAGGCTCTTCGTCGAGTCGTCGTTCGTCGGGCTCTCGCCATGTTTCCAGCACAACCGTTACAAGCAGTGAGGTCGGCGGATCGAATTCGGTTCAAGCGGCCGCAGTCGCTGCTGGTCTAAGCGCTGGCAGCGCTGCTGGTGGCTCTCTGGGAGGACCGGGTGGCGGCGGCGGTGCCAGCAATTCACAGCTGAGCAATTGCAGTAGCGTCGGCGTTGGCGTCGGCAGCGCTGCCAGCGGCAATGGCCCAACATCGCTGCCACCGAATCCAAATGCCGTTGCTGGCGATGGCAGTGCTGCCGGCGGCGTCGCAGTCGGCGGCCCCAGCGGCAGCAATGGTAGCGGCGGCAGCGCCGTCAACGCCGGCCCAGGCAACAGTGGCGGCGGCGTCAGTCAAGGCGGTACACCGGGCGTCGGCAACGGCAGCAGCAGCGGCGGTGGCGGCGGCACAGCTGGCCTAAGTGGTGCACCCGGCAGCAGTAGCAGCAGCAGCAGCGCATCGCCCAATGCGGCAGCGGCGGCGGCGGCGGCAGCGGCACAGAACGCAACCTTAAAGTGCACCCTGTGCCAGGAGCGGCTTGAAGACACACACTTTGTCCAGTGTCCATCGGTGAACATTCACAAATTCTGCTTTCCCTGCAGCCGTGAAAGCATCAAGCGTCAAAATGTGAGTTGAATTTGCAACAAAAATAAAATAATGATTGTAAAAAATACTAATCCTCTCCCTCTCTATCCCTCTCTCTCTTTTAACAGGGTATGGGCAATGAGGTGTATTGTCCAAGTGGTGAGCGTTGTCCGCTGGCCAATTCCACCATACCGTGGGCATTTATGCAGGGCGAAATCACCACCATTTTGGGCGAGGAGGTTAAGGTGAAGAAGGAGCGCGAATCTTAATGTCCATTTTATTGTAAAAAGCTGCGCAGAGCTTTGGAGCACTTTTGAGCCAGCCACTTAAACAGCAAGCAAAAAAAAAGAGAGAGAGAGAGAGAGAGAAAGAGATAGAGCGAGAGCGTGAGTTTGGTCTTTCCTTTGCGATCAATGACTGACCGTCCGCTCTCTCTGTTTCTCCATTTCTCTTTCCTACTCTAACTGTCACGCACGCTCTCTCTCTCTCGAATCTACGACACACAATGAGAAAGAGAAAGAGAGAGAACGATGATATAACTTTATTTTGTGGCGACCTGTGTCGCCTGCGTCGCTGCCAGCAGCAGCAACAACAACAACAATAATAATAACTACTGGTGGCCACTCTGTCCATGACGACCAACAACACCAACAACAACAACAACAACAACAACAACAACAAGAACAAAAACAACAATTTGTAGGCATAAGCAACAAAAAATCAACAAATTTGTAACTTTAATATAAAGAGAAAAACACCAAAAGCTCGCTAAAGCAGCAAAATAAAACGCGAGTAAAGCATTTGTTAAAAACAAAAAACAAAAATTAAGAAAACCAATGCGAAAATAATTGTACAACAAAAATTGTAGCGTTTTTATGCGCTTTTTTGTTTTTGTGAAATGATGAACAGAGTAGATGACAAGAAATTAACACGATATGTGAAGGACAACAAAAAGGAGTCAAATGAGTTAATTAAAAAATACTACAAAAATACTACAGAATAAACGCATGAAAGGTTCACTTCAATAGGCATTACGTAATTATACATATATATATATATATGTATATATATATATATAAAAATAATTATATATATATATTTTTTTTATATACATTTAAAAAAACCTAATTAAGGATCATTTTTGTTGTTACAAGCATGCAAATTATTTAAAAAAAAAAGAAAAGAAAAAACAAATTGATTTAAGCTTATTTAGTTTTGTACTAATGCATTAATTTATTTTTTAATGGCTGTTCTTATTTAACCGCAGTCTCTTATTTTATTCGATTTATACAACTTATGCATAATTTTATATACCTTTTACATAGTTAACTTAATAATTTTTTTTTTTATAATTTTACTTAACTTAAAACCAGTTTTTATGCTAAAGATTGTACATATGCATACCACATAATCTGAATATAAATCATCTATGTATATATACATATATGTATATATACATATATATATATATATATATATATATATATATATATATATATATATATATATACAAATATATGTATATTCAAGAAATAAATATAAATATATTTTATGTTGAATAAGAAGAAGAAGTCGAAATTGGTAACCAACATTTTGGCTAATACGTAAAAATGCACGTCAACATTTTAAAACGATTTTTAACTGAAATGGAAAATATGAAAAATGTGACTAGAATTGAGATGGTGGGGAGGGGGTGGGGGATTGGAGTCTAATTTGGGGTTAAATATGGGGCGGGGTGCAGCATTTAGAACGCAATAGTTAAACTGAAAATAACTTGCCCAGCGCAACGTTGCCAAATTTTCACGGATGAAAACGAAAAACGGCAACGGCGTAAAAACAAAAATTTGTATTTTTCCTTTGATTTTTTTGTAAGAATTTGCAGCAAATTTTTGCCTAGTTAAATTGTGAATGAAAATTAGCCCAGACATTTTTTTGTAGACTTAAAAGAAATAAAAATATATATTGTGGCTAGGAACACTGCGAACACTGGACCAACACTGTGTTGAACAACGTTCCAACAAACATATACAATGCATGTGGCATATAAATGTGGAACAAAAGCAATTACGGTGGACGCTCGGAAATTAACACATATTCATGGAATCCTATTTTTCTATTAAAAGCAAAAACTAAAACAAAACAAAACAATTTATATGAAATAAATAAGTAATCGATTGTAATATATAATATATGATTTCTATATAGACCAATTTCCATATTCAAAAATGTTAAAAAAAAACAAAAAACCAAAGGGAATATTATAATTAAAAAATTAAAAATTGTAGAAGACTAACAAATACTAAAATATTGAAACTAGTAATTTGCGAGCGATCACTGTACAAAAATAATAATTATTTAGAAATTTTCTCGAATGAAGCAAAAAGAGAAAAAAAAAAAACCAAAATGGCGCCGGGGGTCAGTTTGAGGTTATGGCGCATGTTTGCTGTACTTTTTGCAGTAGAAAACGATTTTCACTACACGAAACGATAATCGATGATCGTTAATAAACATCAACATCAAATACTAAATGAAATCAAAGAATAAATAAATATATATATATATATAACAACAAGTAAATATATATATATAAATATAAACGTATATAACTATAAAAAGCTCCAAAAACAAAACAAAAATCCATTGTTTGGCAGGCGCAGTCCCGCATTTTGCTCTCTCCCCTCCTGATTTTGTACACTCTGATTTTATTGGTGTTGTCTGTTTTTGAGTTTAGCCTTAGCTTTTCTTTCCTAAACACTTTTTGTGATAAAAGCCAAGCAAGCAAGCAATGTGGAGATGAAGAGGAACACCAACAAAAGAGGAGGAGTCGCACAAGAAAACTCTCTCTTTGAGTGCATGCTGATCTGGCTGATCTGGCTGCTCTCGTTTCTAAAAACTATGGGGCAATCCTGCAAATTTAAGGTACATTTTAACAATCAAGCAATCAGCGCACAACAACAAAAACAAAAGACAGAAAATAATATAGTAATATAAAAATAATGAAACATGGCGACAGCTCTATAAATGTGTAGGGTTTGAATTCTTTAAGATCTCACAGTGTCGAAATTTTTGTAATTGTAATAAAATCGCGCAATAGGCCAATACCAACGTTTTAGTAATCGTAAGTGAAAAAAAAAACAAAAAATAAAAAAAAACACCAAAAAACAAAACAATGAAAAGAAAATCAAAGAAAAGTACGAGAATTACTTAACACAATTTCCTTTGTAAAAGTTGGTATGTGTGTGTGTAAAACGTAGTGCTCTATGGGACAAAATATCAGATATAAAAGCAAAGTTATCAAAAAAAAAAAAGAAAAAAAAAAAAAATTGAAAAACATAAAATCTAAACGTATAAAGGCATTTTTTTATATGTGTGTGTGCGTATGTTGAAACCTAACAAGAATCAAGATCATTAAATATATATAGTATGCATATACCATATATACATACATGTGTATGAATGTAGCGAAACTTTTTAAGCATGCAAATCAGGCTATCGATTAACGATAAGCGACGACCGATACACGATAACACGATCACAATCACGATCAATCGAAAAGAGGCGTATATACCAAGTATATCGACAAGTTATCGTCCATGTGTATTATGCTAAGGCAAACAGCGATAAAATATGATAATTGATAATGAGATAAAAATAAAAATAAAGATAACGATACAGATACAGATACAGATGATGAATATGGCAGCCAACCACAGGCAAACCCCAATTAAAATACTATAACAAAACGAAAGCAAACTTAAATACAAAAAGAAAAATTCAAATGCCGTCTTTTTTTTTTGGGTATCTTCAAGGTACAATTTTGCCGTTTCTAAGAAGATTAGATGAAGGTAAGTTACAAATTGTAAATAGTTTCCAATTATAAGCAGAAGAATTGAATTAATCTTTGTATCTTTTGCCGATTATTTGCAATTATAATTTCATTTATCGCTTTAATATATTTATTATAAAACAAAGCTATTCTCCTTGGGTCAAAGTGCATTCAACAAGAAAAAAGACAAAATAATCCGAGTTTGCTTTATTATAAGTATAAAAGACCCACAATTACGGAAAATGAATAGAATATTTTGTCACTGGCGCCACCTCTTGGGCACGTACATAGAACAATGCTGTTCCAACTACCTGTCAACAGATGGCGCCAGTCACTCGGAAAATGTCCCTAAAATATCCTTTTTTTTTGGCGTTCCCGGCGCTGCAAAAGTGGCTCTTAATAAATTCGATACATTTTTAGTTAGCAACAGCGCTGCTATCGATAAAGCAAAAAACGTGCAATCCAGAGAACGTATGAATTCGAAAGATTAACAGAATAAGATGGACGTTTGGGTTAATTAGCTCAAAGAGCAGCGGTAAATTAGTTGCCCGGTTTTGAATGTTTACATTTGCAAAACGATAAGAGCAGCGGCAGCAGCAGCAGCAGCAGCTGACACAGCGCAGGTGAGCAGAGCGAGTGAGTGCGCTTAGCAGTAAGCAGTAAGAGTAACGGAATGCGGCGATGCTGTCGCTGCCAGCATTGAGAGTTTTTTCCTTTCGCTGTCGCTGCCTTATTTGTGCGTGCGCGTTGCCAATAAAAGGGCAGAGGCTACTCTGCTCCTGGCCAAGTGGCGCAGCGAATTTCGCTGATTGTGATAACAAACCAAAAAAAAAAAAAAACAAAAAATGTAAATTAAGGCAAAAGTATAATTTGTGTGTGTGTGCGCGCTGGTGCCTAAAAGTAGACAATAATAAAAAGTGTTAAGGATATCAAATCACATTTTCTAACGAATTGTTGTTGCATCGTCGCTCTCTCTTTCGCACTCTCTCTCTCTCTCATCCTATTGTCGCTCTCGCACATTAGTCAGCCAGGAATTCCCTTGCAGCGTCAAGCGCAAATTGTTTGTGTTATACACAGGACGTGTCAGGATAACGCTAGCACCAGCTTGCTCCCACGCACAACAAGGAAGGGCGATAGCTATAGCGAGAGCGAATATGAACGGAGAACAGAGACCCCAAAAAGAACGCGCAAGAGAGAGAGCGCTCACATGTGCTGTCTGTGCAGGCACAGTGGTGCAAATCGTCATGTGCAGCCCAATTGAATTGAGACTATCTCTTCCTCAGAACTCACTTTTTTTATTGTTATTTTGGGCGAACATACAATTCGCAAATAATTATTTCTCAAAGTATTGAATTGAGAATTAAATTCATAATGATTTCAAAACACTTCTCTTTCTATACTGTTGGCGGAAAAATAAAATTTAAATGTTGTTTTTAAGACCAATATCTTAAAGGAGATGCAATTTTTATAAATATTGCGTTTTAAAATGAGAGTTAATTTTGTTTTGCAAGGGCTTTTAGTTTGACTTCAATTGATAGAAATACACTTGTCTTATGCTCAAAAAGTATTGCACTTTGGCTAACTTGCTAGGCTCAATTGAAATGTGATATTCCCAAGGTTTCGCTTAAGCTTTCAAAGTTTGCAGCTTATGCTTCAACCACTGTGCGCGCACTGAGAACTCTAACATAGAACTGTTAGCTAACGGCATCCCAGGAGCGACGGCAGCAGCAACAACAACTTGACGACAACAAACGCGGCGCTTTGGCTGACATCGCGCCATTACCGTTACACTCTTCAGCTTTTTTTTTACTTTCCTTTCGCTTCCCTGTGTGTGTGTGCTCTCCGCTCATTACTAACGCAAAATTAGACAAAACGTGAAATGTGTGTCGTTGTCGTCGTCGTCATCGTTCTCGTTGTCGCTGTCATCTTTGCAGCTCCAGTTCTCGCTGTTGCTTTACGCTGCTGTTGATTGCTCCTATTTACATAGTATTATTCCATTTACTTTTTTTTTTGCCGTGAGTATTGTGAAAAAATATTATCAAGTTTTACACAAAATAGCAGGAAATAATAGGTACTTCCATGACGATAGTTTTTTTTTTTATATTGTGTTTGTTTGTTTATTTGTATGTGTGCGTGGCTGCGAGTGTGTTTGTGCCTCGTTCAATTGCTCTCTGCAATTCACAATTCATTTTCATTCACAAGTGCAATGGCAAACAACAACAACAACAAGAGCAAGTAAAAGAACAAGAACAAGAAGAAGAACAACAATAACAATGGCGCGGCTTAACGAATTGAGTGGAAGCGCGTGCTTAACCTAAAAATGAATGACAATAGTTTAGTCTTGTGTATGTGTGTGTGTGTATGTGTGTGTGTGTGTGTATTTCGTTAAACTCAATTCATGCTTTTTGTTTTCTGCTTCCGCTTTTTACAGACAACTGAGGAGAATATGAGAACAACAACAACAATGCATAGTTCCTGCTGAGTAGCTTTTTTCATTATTAAGCGTGTGTGTGTGTGTGCGTGTCGGTGTGTGTTAGTGTGTGTGCCGCCATGTTGCCCCACAACGCCACAGCTGAGAAGCCCGCAACTGAGCACCTCGCAACAATAAACAAAATACAACAACGATAACTTCCAAACATAACAGCTTCCTAGCACCTTAGCGCCCATCCCTGTAGCTAGCTAAAAATATTGTTATTAAAAAAGAAAAAACAAAAATCGAACTTCTGCAAAAAAGAAAGAAAAAAACAACCAAAAAACAACACACACTCGCACACACACTGCCACATACAAAATGGAACGCATGTGGCGCAAAGTGAATCACAGCCTGCGCAACAACAAATCACAGTCGCAGTCGCAGCAGTTGGGCAACTCACCCGCCGGCGCTGCTGCTGCCACTGGCTCTGCTGGCGCCGCAACGCCACAGTCAAGCGACACCATCAGCTCGGCGGGCGGGTTTGGGGATGCGCAGCTTGTCGTCGCAGCGACCGCAACAACAACAGCAGCAGCTGCAGCAGCAGGCGGCAGCAATGCGACCGGTCGACGTTTGGCCAGCAGCGGAATGCCGCCCTCCAATTGCCACAAATCGCTCAGTCAGCATGTGCTGCAAACGCGTACAGCTTCATCGGAACGTCGACGGCGGCGTCGGCGTAAGAGTCGACCGCGACGCAGCGGCGGCATGGCCAGTGTGACCAGCTGCGTTGGCGATGGCGGCGGCGATAATATGTCGTAAGTCAAATCAAACTAAATCAATCTCTCGTCTGTCTGTTCCTATATATTATCTATATCTACCTATCTGGCAAAGGTGAACAAAACCTTGGGTTACATCAATTTTAATACACAGTCGACAAATATCAAAATCAAGAGAACTTTTCACAAATAGAATGCAAATGTTAAGTAAACATTTTCTACTCGAATCATTCATTTATTCTTGAAACGTAATTGCAATCATTAAGTTTATTTTCATCTTAAACCTGTTTAATGATCGAAAAGCGTTTATTTTTCTTAGTGTACGAGGTGAGAACAATTATATTCTATAGTAGTCATACTTATTACTTTAATTAAATCATTTAAAAAAAAAATTGTATTTAGGCATAATTCAGGTTCTTCGACCCCATCAAGTATATAGTATATAAATATATATATATATATGTTCTTGACCAGCGTCAAGGGTGATGTTCATCTGGAGAAATTTCAAATATGTTGATCACCAGCCGTACACCTAAAATTGTACTAAAATGAAAAGCTTTAACGCCTGTTTCCCTTTCCACAACAACTTTGTGTAGTTCCTCTGGCGGCTTCTACACGTTGAAGGAGCACCATCAGCACTACCGACATAATCACAACCATAATCATAATCATGGCAGTGGCACCGTTTCGACATCGCATCGCCTCTTTGCCAGCTCGGCGCCCAGCGGCACCGTTATGATGTATCCAAATGCACGGCGTGCAACTAACTCAACAGCTGGAGCTGCTGGAGTAGCAGCAACTGCAGCAGGAGTAGGAGGAGGAGGAGGTGGTGGAGCAGGTACTGGTGTAGGACCTGCTGTAGCGTTGCCAACGCCGCCGGACATCTCGTTGAGGCAGCGAGCGGTGGCCAAGTTGCGCATGTTCAACTTTCACCTCAACTGGGATCTGCATATGACGCACTGCAAGCCCTGCGGGTGAGTGAGCCACCACCCAAAAGGTGGGCTGCATATTCCAAGTTGGAGTCGGAGTTGGAGTCGGAGTCGGAGTCGGAGTGGGTGCTGCAAGTGGCCAAGTGGCCAAGTGCGGGACGCCACTTGAGCTGCTTCCAGTGGCTTGTGGCTTTTGTTGGGCGTCGAGTATTTTGTTGTTGTTTTTCTTTATGTACATAATAAATACCCTTTAAACATTTGAAATTGTGCAGTAAAACAAAAAACAGAATATAGCTGAAGATTATTTTGAATTCAATCTACGATCCTTAAATCGATAAATATCGATTGTTAATCTGCCTTCAGTTTTAGTTAAAGAAAGTTAGAAAATATTTAGCTAGAATGAAGATTATTTTACATTTTTAGCAGCTTAATTTACAATCCTTAAATCGATAAATATCGATTGTTAATCTGCCTTCAGTTTTAGTTGAAAGATGTTAGAAAATCGTTAGCTAGAATGTGAAAGTAAAGAAATAAGAGTTAGATGAGAAAAAAAATTAAAAAGAGACTTTATGTTATTAGATGTAAGAGTAGTAAAAGTGATGTCAATAGATTAAGTGTACTATTAAGTAGACATAGGGTATTTGCTAGTTGGGTACACTTCACATGCTTTTTTTTAGTTTGCTGTGTTTGTCGTTTGTCTGGAGTCGGTTGAGTTGCTGACTCGGTAAGTCGGTTAGTTGGCTTCATTGAAGGGCCATGTTGAATGAACCCAGACCACAAGCCGAACCCGAGCCCGAACCCAAATGCAAATGCAAAACTGGGTCGACGACATTTTCATTTCCATGCTACCAACAAACTTTAAATGTTTCTGCAGCTTTAACCCAACAACTAACAACTAACACCTGACACCGAGCACCTGGCAGCTGTCTCTCCCCTCTTGTTTATCCCAAAATGTGTCAAATTTTAATGAAGCGCTATCTAACGAGCTTCTTGCCAGGTGGGTGTCGGTGACAAGCGGGTTTCGGGGGCAATAGGCAATTGCTGGCAACAAGCAGCCAAAGGCACAGTTAATGATGTGGCACATTGGGCTAACTTGAAAGGAGAAATAAATAATACAACTGTAAACTTTGACCATATGATAGGACGATGAAACTCTGGGAATGTGCTCAAATTGTGCTCGTATATCGAGATTAAGGTTACAGTTATGTGGTTAGTTAGGTTGAATAAAAATTAATCGATATATGGGATTTCTGGCGACCAGATTGAGAATGTAATTATTTTTAATGCTATCACTTAAATTGTAGTAGTAAAAAATCGTGATAAATCAAAAAGTTCTTAAAATGTATGTATTTTTTAAAGTTAGATCAGATTGAGTTTTAGGTTTCCCAGAATCTGAAAACTCGTTTCTTTTACTGTTAAAAATAAGACGTAATCTGAACAACAAAATTTAAGAATTCCGAGATTAGTTTGAAAACAGATTTTCAAATATTTTCTACACAACTATTTAAAGTAGTTTATTTGCAAGTTCTGAAGATTTTCAGTTAGTGTGGGAAAAGTTGAAGTTAACAAAAGCTAACCCCACGAAACACTTGTAATTTCATTAACCTGTACTCTATCATCGCAATAACTAAAAAGAAACTAACCCCCTCTCTCCCTCTCTCCGTCTCTCCGTCTCTCCTCCCTCTCATCCTCCCACTCTCCCTCTCTGATATCTGGACAGCCCTCGGTTGAGTGGTAGCGGGAATATTATTACGCGTCGCCTTTGCCGCAATCGTCGACGGGAGGACAATGAGCTCTATCGTTCGAATAGCTTTAAGTTCGAGCGTTTCGAGCGCAAGGAGTGCCTCGAGGAGCTCTCCAACACATTGCAGAAGCAGGTGAGTGCAACAAAAAACAAAAAACAAAAAAACAAAAAAACAAAAACAAAAAACAAAAACAAAAAACAAAAAACTAAGTGGAAGCCATTGACCGTTTGAGTTTTGGATTAGAAGGTGTCCTGTTGGGGGTGATAAGCAATTAAGCACCCCAGGGCTGCATAATTGATGCGTGCCCGGACACGGCTGCCACATGTTGCATGCTACGGCAATCCATCTAAGCAATGGCAATGGCAATTTATGCGCATAGATTACACCTAATTGAAGTGTCGAAGAACCTGAATTCCTCCAAACCCAACCGCCCACATAATTAGAAAAGGTCCTCCACACTTGCCACTGCCACTGCCTCTGCCTCTGCCGCTGCCTCTTGTTCAGACTGCATTACTGAGAGAAATTGCATTAAATTGAATTTGGGGAGGGTTGGCGCTTTAGGTTTTTTTTTTTTTCTTGGGATTGTGTGGCAGGTGGCGTCTGTCTGCGACTTGTTTGGCCAAAGTTCAACTTGGGGGTCGGAAGTGGGCGGCAGGTGGTTGCGGGAATGGAGCAATCTAATTAATGGTGCGCAACAAATTGAATTTTAATTGAGCGTCGAATTTGATTTGGCCCCTCAAGCGGTCCTCTGAGGTGTCTGCCAATGCGGCATGGAGCATGGTAAATGGAAATCCGATTGAGGAGCTGGAAGGGGAGGGGCCGGGCAGTGCCACAGCTGATAATCGAGTTAACTGTAAGTTTGGGCATTAAATGAGAGCTGGCAATTATCTGGCTTGAACTTTGCTTTGAAATATTATTAAGCAAACGATGTTTCAACAATTAATTGTGACTGGAAATCGAGCTCAAGTCTTAACGAAATTGTCAAATGTTTTCAAAATGTTGTTCTACCAAAAGGAAAGTTTCGGAAAATGTTGAATGGATATTTATATTTAAACTATAAACAACTAACAAAAGTTGCAAATGTGGCAACAGTTTCCAAAATGGTTAATCCTTAGAATCCTTTTAGAAAGGTTAACCACTGAGCAAAAAGCCACTCAAATTCGATTGAGTTACAAATGAAAATGTTGCAAGAAAAGTAACCAACAAGTTGGCGCTCTCAATTAGCCCGAGGCATGGGAAATAGAATTCAGCGTGGCATGTTTTACGCTAATGTAATTCCATTTTTAACGCTTAAGCTGACGTTGAATGTGCCCCACAACCCCCACCCACACCCTCGTGTCATGTACCATTGCGTGCCTACGCCACAGCTCCCTCCCTCCCTCCTTCCCCACCCATCCCGCTGTAAGCCACTGAAATGACAGGGCACCATTTATCAGAGGAATGTTTCTCAAGTGCGCTGCGGTCGGAAAAGCACTTGAAAATGTTGTCTCGTGGCAAACTACAACTACAACTGTCAGCTGTCCGGCTCGATAAGCTGCATGGCAATAAGACTCACACCCCTGCCCTGCCCTGCCCTGCCCACAACCCCTTGGTGATAGTATTTTCCATGCCTCCATTGTTTGCAACATTTGCACCTTTTTGTGGTAGGGGATTCGTCTCATAAATAAATAAAAATGTTGCCTTCCTCTTCAATTTCACACAACCTGGCAATGTTCTCAGATTTTGATGGGTCTATCTTGCCACACTCGAAAAAACCTAAAACAAAAATCAAATCCTACAATTTCAAAGAAGGTTAAATTAATTTTAGTTTAGATTGTTTCCAATTTACAGCTATTTATAAAATTAAGAACTGTTAGCTCTTTTGGCAATATCAACTTAAGATATGAATTAACTTCCATTAAGCATTGAAGCTCTTTTTTTTTGTATTTGATGCAAGAGTAAATATAACTTGAAATAAGAACTACGTTTTTCTCCAAGTGCCGTTATTCCCAAAGTCGATGTTTTTCGCTTTTCGCTTAGATTTATGTTCTCGGCGCTGTTCAGTGACATGACATGCCTCAACTGGAGTCGCACCTGTCTTCTGCAAGCTGCCACCCACTAATCATGCCAGACGTGTCTGTGAAACTTTTCACCTCCTAACCCCCACCCCCATCTCTTGGCCACTTGTGGCCTGTCCCCGTCAATTTGATTTCCCAGCCAGCTAGCGGAAAAAGTACTCAGCGAAAAAAATGCCAAGTGAAAAGATAAATCGCATTGAAATTTTTGTTGGCAGCTTAAGTAGTTAGCCATTAAAAAGAAATGCCGTGGAAAGTCGCATCGCGACACCCCCCCTCCCCAAAAAGTATGCTATGAAAAATGTAAACCTGTTTAAATTTTAATCTCTTTTCTTTTACTACATCGTGTTAAAATAAGCAGCATTCATTAATCCATCGTTAACTGGGTCAAATAAGTAGCTGTAAACATTGTTGAAAAACTACTTTCATGAATTTTAGCAGTGACTTACTTTAAAACTTACGGATGCTTAATTTAAGACCTTCTTTTTTCCTTGCAGATATTATCTGAATAAGCTAGTTCCAATTGACTTGAATTAAGTTGTTGTTGCAAGTTGCAATAAATTACAAACATTTTTGGCTTACATCTAACGGGACAAGTTGTCCAACAAATCTCGCAAATCGCATCGCAAACAAACAAGCTATTCAACAACAAGAGCACAAAGTTGGCAGAAGAAATAGTATATGGTATATATATATATATATACATATATATACATACATATATATCGTGCACATATATTTGCCACCCAACCTTACTTACCCCTTTTAGCTTTTGTTTTCCCCAGCGAATGTTGCAACCTTTGTTTGCATCGTAAATTGTTTATTTTAATAAAGTTTTTCTTTTGGGATTTTCCGCTTTTCGCTTATGTGGGCTTGAAATTATTATTCTTATTCTTATTGGGGGCAGGCGGCAGGTGGCAGGTTTGGAGAATTTCAGCTTTTGTTTTGTTGTGGGTAAATGGAATTATTTAAATGAAATTTTCCTGATCCGGGCTCGATGCAACTGTTCAATACAATTTTTGTGCAAATTGCATTTGTAAACCAAATTTTCAAATTTATAGCAAATTCGTGTGTGTTTTTCTTTTTTTTTTTGAGGGGTGGCTACTGAAAGTCCCTTAGTTTACAAGTGGATATTGTAAGTTTTCAAATTGCATTTGGTTTTCAAAATACACATGAATTTATTGAAAATGAATGGACATTTCTCGTTCGCATCATTTATTTTTTTGTTGGTAAGTTTTTGTGCCTCGAAATTGCGGCTACTTTTCATTTAATTAGTATAAAAAAAGAAGAAAATATTATTCCTAGTTGGTTTTTGGGAAATTTGTGCATAGATACTTAATAAATGTTGTTACTAAGAATTTAGCTAATTACTTATTAAGAAATATTGCGATTCTCTTCGATAAATATTGCAATATTTTCTAAGCACGGCTTCCAGGAGTTTTTAACTTTATCTTCTCAATGGAAGATGGAAGAAAATTTGGCGTTTTCTGTCCCCTTTTTTTCCCCCCTTTTGCATAAAATTTCTCAATTGTCCGCTTGTAATTTCCATCATCACTTAATGTGCTTTCAGCACCACACTAACCACACCAAGCAACCACCCAACCACCCAACCACCCAGTCAACCATTACTTTTGATGGCATCATTTTGAATGATGCCACGATGATGTTGAAACACGCTCGACCTGTGTAAATTGCCGAGTGCCTTCTTGCCCCACGCTCCACAAAAATTGCTCAGTGATCTGTGTGCCGGCAATCATTAGCCCCGAAACAATCAGTCCAAATACGCAGCCAGCTTATTCATGCAACAATTGTTGATTGCGTTGCGTTGCGTGGCGTGGCATGGCGCCAACCCCTAACACACACCCCCTCCACCCCCCCACGAGAAACCCATCTTAACACCCATTCATCCGTCTGTGTGTGTGTGTGTGTGTGTGTGTGGGTGTGCTTGTTGTGAATTATTGTTGGGGCTCATAACGAGTATTGCGCTGTCAGTGGGAGAGACAATCGCTGAGATATGATGCCTTCATTTGACCCACTGCACTGTGCGAAATTAGTTAGCACAATCCACCAGCCCACCCCCAGCAAGCAACCGCCCTCACTTGTGGCATGCTTCTTGCTTAGTTTAGACCTAGTTAAACATAATGCGCCATCAAATGAGTTAATTTCACGACGCCAAACCGAAAAAGCTGTCGTTGTTGCCACGAGTGGAGTCCTTTGCTCAACCCCCTCCAAACCGCTACCTGCCACTGAACACCCGCTCGCTACAAGTGGCTACAAATTTAATCAAACAGTTCCCTCCAACACACACACACACGCACACACACACGCACACACACACGCACACACAACCCTCACCCTCATTTGGTAACCTGCCCCTGCCCCTGCCACATTCGCAGTCATTTCGCTTGGCGTTCTAAATAATTCATGTCGGCAAACGTCGTGCGTTCTGCGTCCTTTTGTGCTGGAATTTTGTACGTCCAACTTGTTGTAATACATTCAAATGAGTGTGCAGTCGTGTGTGTGTGTGTGTGTGTGTGTATGTCCTTATAATACAAGTGTGTATGTGAGTGTGTGTTTGTGTGTGTGGCCACATGTATTTTGTGTAAATCTCAAATTGTAAAAAAAAAAATAATAATACAAAATATGTACTACACACACACACACTTCACACACACACACACACACACACACTTCACACACACACACTTCACACACACACACTTCACACACACACACTTCACACACACACACTCTCACACAAATATAAAATCACATGTATAAAAAACAACGACGCAAAAAGCAAAGCTTGCAAGTTTTTGCAAGTTTTTTAGCTGCACTGTGCGCTGCGCACAGTGGGACCAGGGCGCTAATCCGGGCTTCAATTTATTGGGACAACTCTTCATAAAATTTTGATTGAACTAAAATTAATAATTTAGGCTCATGTTTAAAGCTCAACTCAATCAATAAAATTACATAAAAAATGTATTAAGAAAATATGCGTTTAGCATTTTTTTTTTTTATGGGATGAGCAAATTTTGAAGCTTTAATTGAATTGATTCATTTAATTTGCATTTGTATGTGTTAAAAAAATCGGACTTTGAGAGATTTGGCAATTTTCTTAGTTGCGAACTAATTTGGGTACACAAAAAAATGCTTTAAAAATTCACAGTTAAACATAAAACATTTGTGTGTGAAATTTTTTGAAATAGAATTTAAAGTGTGTTTAACACTAAAAAGTTGTGCCACAGAAGATAACAACTCCGACTCCATAATATATATATATATATTCTTGATCCGTATTAAATATCAATTTAGCAAAGTCTGTGTGAATAAGTCGATTTCATAGATTATAATATCTGGAGACTCCAGATTTTAAGTATTACTTGATGGATTACCAATTTATATTTAATGTGCCCAGATACATTATAAATAACTGTACAAATTTAGGTAATCAGATATTAGCAAGCGGATAATAAATTTAACACTGATTTTTATACGAACTTATTTTTAATTGTAATGCATTTTATTGTGCCACATTTTGGTGCAGTTGTCACTGTGCGCATTACGCTTTAACTTCTCCCTAAGCCACACGGGAAAAAAGAGTGCGAGTTTGGTAGGGACTTAGTTCGAGAAAGAGAGGGAGTGAGCGAGTCAGCAAGTGAGAGTGAGAGAGAGAGAGAGAGAGGGAGGGAAGGCTTTGAGTGAGAGTTGGAGTCAACTTAAATATGCGTTTTACTTGTCTTGCGTATTATTTGGCGCACTAAATTTATGTGCGCAATTGTGCTGAGTTGTGTGAAACATCCCCACACACACACACACATACACACACACGCACACACACACGCACACACAAAGGTCTCCATCCCCTCTCCCTCTCTCTCTCTCTCTCCCTCTCTCTCTAGTGCCAATTACAACGCGCTGAATTTTCTCCTTATTTCTTTGGCACTTGGCACTTGCCACTTGGGTTACCATCTCGATTTGCAGTTGTGGATTTCAAACCGCTGGCACCTTCCTGCACACATACATACATATAGCGAAGCAGAAGGACTCAACGAAGGAGTGGACGGCTCAAGGGTGTTGTGCTTGTGGGTCCTTTGTGTGTTATTATTCAAAATCCAGTCAATAATACGATACGCGACGCTAATTTATTATACCAAATGCGAGGCGAACACTTTGTAAATATTTCAAGAGAACAGTTACAATTACAGCAACCCAAACGCATCCCTTTTGTGTGTGTGTGTGTGTGTGTGTCTATGTGTGTGTGTGTGTGTGTGTGTGTGTTTGGCGTCCTGTTGGCGCTGTTTTCAATTTTATCCCTTTTATTGGCTTTGCATTTTTTACAGCTGCTTAAAATTCATACACAAATATTCCGACAGGACTTCCCCTCCCAGGACTCCCATATAGCCCTGTGCATCCAGGACATCAGTGCCATTTCTCATACCCTTATTTCGGCTCCAACCTCCCCCCGCTACCCCTGCCTGCATTTATGCTGTCTGCCTTGGCTGTTTCTCGCCTCCTCGTGTGCAAATTAGTTTATTGGAATTTCTTGTTTGTGTTTTACCCAACATCCTCCTTCATCCGGCTACCAACTCCCCCACCAGAGATGCCTGTGTGCTTCCTTCGATATTTGTTCATCACTTGGCTACACTTTGGTTTTTATAGCATATGTGTCCACTTATTGCTGCAGCTGAGCGAGCAATTCGCTTAGAGCTTTAAACCTGATGTTCCAAGCTCTACTTAAAACAAGTCGATCAGAGTTAATAAGAAAGCTTAGCTTAGTTAGTTAGTTAGTTAGTTAGTTAGCTTAGTTCTACTTTGCCTCAGCTTCTCTAATATAAGTTGATTGAATCTTCAGATTATTCAGTTATAACAGAGTTATCCTAATTCGACATTTGAATTGATCTTTAAATAGGATAAACCTAGTTGGTTCTGGCTTTACTTAAGGCGAATTATAATTACATATTTCTTGGCTCTTTAATAATTTGAACACATTTATAAACACATTATATTGTGATTAATATTCCACTTGCTCTCCACTGTTCTTCCATTTTCTTGCATTCCATTTTGCATCGTATTCGTAAACGTTTGAAAGTCAAATTAAAAATAGGAAATATTTAACACAGGCGTTTGCTAAATGTATTTGTGAAAATAGGGGACACTATTAGGCAAAAGTTATGGATATTACGTGTTTGCCGCATAGACAACCAGACAACCAGACAGACAGACAGACAGATGGACAGATGGACAGACAGACAGCCAAATAAGCTAGAAATGATGGCAAAAACTCAAAGCTCACAAATTTAGTAACAAGACTATTAAAATTTTAATGAAAATGATGCCCAGCGGGACAACAACAAGCTCAACTATGACTCACACATAACAGCCACAGAGTGAGAGAGAGAGAGAGAGAGGGAGAGAGTGGGAAAGGGACAGATAGTAAGTAAGTTAGATGTGTGCTGTGTCAGGGTTAGGGGGCTTCTGGGATGGGGGTTAGTCAGCATTTGGAAGACGAGTGCGTGGAACGAAGCTTTGTGCGTGCAACTGGCATATCAATAACAAATTAAACTACAGCCCATATACAACACACACACACACACACACACACACACGCACACACACACACATACGCAGACAGGTGCGTGTGTGCGTGTATATAAACATTCCAGGTTGACTGACACTCCGCTAGGTGGCGTCCCAATGCTCGGCTTAGCCGCCAAAAGTTGACAGGCACGCAATGGCGTGCCAAATGTTCCATTCCCCCCCCCCCCCCCCATCTCGGCCATCTCCAAAGTTGGCAAATTATTTGCACGTCTCGACCGGGCTTTAAGTTAGCCATCAGTTTCATAAGTTTATTTATTTCGCCAGCCAGCTAGCTAGTTGGCTAATAAAAGGAAGTCGCACGTGCAGTTTTCCATTTCTTGCATCATTATTCAAGCTTATTTACAGCAAGTGTTTTTTAAGAATGCCTTAAGCCATCTATATTTATGAAAAAACCATCCAAATTCCATAAGATATGAAAACAATGGACTGAAAGCCTAGATTATATTTATTTATTATATAGTTTTTAATCTTGAAACATTATAAAATGATTATTTAATTGTTGACTCGTAGTTTTAATTGTATTTTATTTTATTTTTAATTTATTTAATTGTATTTAATTGTATTTGCATTTAGCACACACTTTTTGACTACATTTGAGTTGTATAATAACAGCTTCAAAAGGTGTGTTGGGAAACGTTGCATTTTTCGTTGAGTGTTGTCAAACACTTGACACTAAAAAAGAAATTTAAAGTTTTGTGTGCTTTAGTGTGTGTGTGTGTGAGAGTGTGTGTTAATGTTGCTTCTACAGTGTCAACCCTGTAGGCGGCACTGCACTGCAACACGACCCCCCACCCCCTATCCCCCAGTCACCTAAAGACGTTTTGAGGGTTGGAAAACGCGTTTTGCTCGAGGCGATACGCAAATCCGTTTAAATTTATGGCGTGTCATTGTTTTGGCATAAAATTAAGTGAGTGCAGCGACAGCAAACTGATAGAGGCGAGACTCGTTCCGGAAGGTGGTGCTGGCTGGTGGTGCTGGCTGGTGGTGCTGGCTGGTGGTTGCTAGTTGGTGGTTGGGTGGGTGGCTCTCAACATGTGTAACTTGCATGTAAAATTGTGATTGTGCAATGCAAACGAAATTCAATAGGAAACGTTGCCTACTTCAAGGCGCCAAAGCCAGCTGCAAAAATGGTTTTTTGGTTGTTGGTGGGTGGGGGGGGGGGGAACTGCTTGGAGCCAATGTCTGCACTTCTAATGGGCAAATATAATTCATAAAATTCATAAGCGCCCTTTTAATTTATGAAGAGCCCAACTCCGCCCGCAACCTGCCACGAATTGCAAGGCTGCCCCGCCCCGCCCCGCCCACTAATGTGCGCCCTCGAGCGCTGCTGTGTAATTTTAATTAATGCGACCGTCGTTTAACATAAACGAAATACGAAGACAGACAGACAGACAGACAGACAGACAATGAAAGAGCAAAAAAACCGTTAAAATGTCTCCAGCTTAAGTTTGAAAAAAAAAACAAAAAAAAAAAAATCACGAGTCTTGTGACAAAAACTTTCCCGAAGACAATGCAAAAAAGAAAAGCTTGACAGTCTCTCATTTTACTTTTCACTTCTTTTATTTATGGAATTCATAAAAAATAAAGGGTAGCATCAGTCTTGCAGACTCCAGATTGTATTACTAGCCAAACAGCATCAACAAAGCTCTGCTATCTCAGGATCTCTTAGAACTTAAATTAGTGTAGTTAGTTTTTACCTCTATAAAGTATTATTATATAATCATAATATAATAATATATAAAGTATTATTATAAATCCATTGTATCCAGTTATTTGTGAGAATCTATATATGATTTGTAGGGCATCCGCAAGTCGATCACTTTCAAGTGGAGCCATTTTTCGGCCAAGACGCTTTTGTTTTACCCACTTTGCCATTTAGCTGCATTTGTTGCCAAACATCTTTAAGTTTTTCCGCACTTTTCTGCATACCAAATCTGTTGAATTCCTTGGTGGTTATAAATGGCTTCAGTTTTTGATTAATGCTTCGGCAAAATGGCCAAAAGTTGTTGGGCCAAAAAGTGCGACAACTTTTTTGAGCTCGTTTTGATTTGAGGCGAAAAGTGGGCAAAAGTTGTATGCCAATTTTTGTGGACTTTTTGGTGTTTGCTTTAACTGGCTAACTGCATATTAATCAGTTTTACGTTTTGCCCCTGGAAAATTGCCAAACTCAAGAAAATCGAACAGCAAAGGGGCGTGGCTGGACGATGTATGCGGCTTTTTGCCGCTGACGTTGCCAAAACCGATGAAAATACTGCTAAATAATACTGTCAGCGAGTTCAATTAATACACAGAGAAAAACCAGTTGCAATCGTCGAGGTGGAAAATCAGCACTGACTGATTTATATATAAACAATATATATATATATATATATATATATATATATAAAAAATATATTATATATTATATAGAACTCTCAAGAATTGTCAAAGAAATCGAATATATTTGAAAGCGAAAATACATCTTTCTAGGCAAATAAAATTAACTATATTTTAATGATTGTTCAGATCGTTGGCCAAATTGGATGTGTTCTAGTAGTGTCTGCGCTGGCGATAGCCGGGCGGTAAATAACGGGACGAGGGCACCGCCTGGGCACCGGAACCAGCGGAGGAGCCACTGCGATACTGATGATGGCTGCAAACAGAAAATAGATAAATATTTGCATGATTCCAGTCTAATGTGGGATTGGGGATCGGAGAGCACTTACTCGGCAGATGGCAGCGATGGGGATGTGGGCAAATGTGCGCCCTCCGCATGGAAACCGTTCTTGTCCGCCTTGTAATTAACCGTATACTGCTTGCCATCATCGCCCGTATAGGAGTAGGAGCCACGCACGCCCAACGAACCATGTGGCCAGCCACCGTTGAACTCGCCAGTCTCATCCCGATGAATGCCATTACCAGTCTCAAAGCTGAAAAGATTAGGTTGCAGTTCATCAACTATTCCGTATAACATTTCCCATTTCAATATTCGCAAAACTGAGTGGAATCTTAACTATTTCTCAACAAGAATATTTTTGAGCAGGATTTGTTTTTAAGTTTCGTTAGGATTTCTGGAAATATAAATTACTGGGCTTCAGAATTCCCAGGGAACGGGACCAAAAAACAAATATCTTTTTTTATGTTTAAGTTAATATGATAAAAATTTGAGTAAATTGAAAATCTAAGCGATTTATGTGGAGAAAAGTGGATTATTCAAAGTTGAAATTTGGAAATAATTAATTTGGAATAAAACTTAGGATTAAAAACTTAAAGAATCGATTTGAGGAATCTTCATTTAAATTGAGTTTTTTTCTGACTTACCCAAAGTTATAATTGCCGCTGGCATCGCTCTGATAATCGCTGCGTACGATGGGTATCTGTGGCTGTTGCTGACGATGCTGTCCACCAGCGTGTCCAGCATGTCCAGGGTGTCCAGCGTGTCCGCCAAACCCGGGTCCACCACCAACTCGAGCATGGGAGTGCTGTCCAGTTACGCCGCGATAATGCATCTGACTTGGTTGTGGTGCCAGATATTGGTTGGAGGGCAGATAGCGTTGGGGCGGGCGACCAGCGGCGACGGCGTTGGCCAAAACCACACAGGCAACAGCCAGGACAATGGGATGCAGCAACATCTTGAAGCACTTGCAATACACACACTCTCACACACACACACACACACACACACACAGAGCACTGAATAACAAGAAAAAAAAGAGCGCACACTGCAAAAAAAAAAGGACGCACTTGAGCAGCTATAGATAGATTTTGCTGTTGCTGCTGCTGCTGCTTTTGGTATCTGTATCTTTTTTGTATCTGTATCTTTTTTTGGTATCTGTGGCTCGTCTCTCGACTGAAACGCTTGAGCGCTGACTGCTTGAGATTTGGCTGTGGCTCTTTGCTTTTTATAGTCTCGCCGTTAGCGGTTGTTAGCCACATTTCATGCTCAGTTTTTTAATTGTTTTTTGTGTTTTTTTTTTTTTTTAGCCCAGCTGTTGTAGCTTCATTCTTTAAACCGCTTTTTTGGAGTTTATTATTACTATTTTTGTTTTTTTTTTGTTTTTGGATTTTTTATTTTTTCATCCATCTTGTTGGTGTTTTAATTATCCAAATGCTGTCGAGGCGGCTGCTACATGCACCAAAAACGCTTTTTGCAATTTTCAGCGCAATTTTTTTCAAATTTTGATATTAGCTTTGGTTTTTTTTTTTTAAATTAATTTCAAACTTTACTTGGGCTTGGTTTAAAAAAAAAAATCTAGGGTGTGTGGGCGCATTTTTTTTTTATTTTTTTTTTTGTTTTTGGTTTTTTGGGCACTTGGCCAAAACAGTAAAGCAATGGCTTAACTAATTATAGCATGTGCCATCATTAGCAAAACCCGGAGAGCTTTCGAGTTCCGGCTCGCCTCGCGCTTTGTTCGAGTGGCAGCAACAACTACAACAACAACAACAACAACAACAACAACAACAAAAAGTGCCCTCACTTGAGGGCCATATATTACAATATATGGCTCTCAAAAGCGCCGCTTGAGCCTTGTGGCGTAAACAACTTGAGACGATCAGCGGCAGCAGCAGCAACAACAACAACAACAACAACAACAACAACCACAGACACAGCAGTTGTGGCAACCTGTCGTAAACGGTAGCCTCAACTTCTTCCCGTGCTATTCCCATTTTTTGTGAGTGTTTTTTAAACCAAATCATGAATTTAAAAGAAATGCCAGAAATTCTTTGCACTTTTGTCTTGCAACACTTTTCCGAGTAGCCAAAACTGAGATGTGTCCACAAATTAATCGACACAAAATAGAGCACTAATTTTGTTTATTTATTTATATTTTATTAAAAGCTTACTTAAAGATTAAAACTAACTTATCTCATTTTTAAATTTTTTATTTATTTTTAAATTTTTATTTAATTACCATTTAAACTTTACTTTATACTAAAAATATAAAATTATTGCACATATTTTTAGTAGTTCTCGAAAAACACATTCGCTTTGAATTTTTCCATGTACCCCACAGAAAAGTAGCTCGTTGAACTTCAGGTGAATGAATTTTGCTCAATCATTTCGATCGAGTTGCATGATAGACAGATTCGAATCTCTGGATTTTCCATAAGCCCGAAACCAGAAATAGAACTTTATTCCGTACACCTCCGGCACCATCGGCACCCCCGGCACCCCCGGCACCTCCTTTGCCCTGCACCCTCGATAAATTCTTGTACTCTTCGCTGAACAATGGAATAGTTAAGAATATCGCGCGCATATCCGCAATTATTAAAATAATGTTGTTATTGTTGTTGTTGTTATTGTTGTTATTGTTGTTGTTGATATTTGGTTATTTAAAAATAGCTGTCGATGAGCGAGAAGCAAACTTCATTAATTAATGCTCATAATTAATGATGATGAGCAACTAATCAAATAAAAGCGTGAAAAGCGAGGCTCACCTCAGTGCGAGCTGTAATCATAAATCATCAACATCATCATTAACATCATCATCATCAATTTTATGATCATTATTATGATCATGATGATCATCATGATTATTACAATGTGAATCTAGAGAATGTTGTTTTAGGCCCTAGAGCATTTACTATATGGAAACGCGTGCCGGGTTTTTGTTCTCCGTTCAAATGGATGAAAGGGACTTGATGGGGCTTGCAACAGACATTATCTATTAGCAACTTATCTTTTTGCCTTCTATTTCTTCATTTATATGTCTTTATTATCCATCATCTATTGAACACTCTATTTATGTATCTATCTATCTTTTGTTTTTGTTTTTTCTGTGTTTCTGTGGCACTTAGAAACAAAGGCAACATTAAACTACTAAAACACTCTCACCCGCGCGTTGTTGTTGTTGTACATTTGTTGCAACGTTGAACTTCGCGCTTCGGTAGCGCCACAAAATGCATGTTGCAGCCGAGTGGAGGAGGAGTGTGGGTGGTGCACTTAGATAGCTGCTGGACAGCAATATTCGCTAATAGGGCATCATTAAGTTTCATTACGAACTAACTGAAACGACTGCTGCTGCAAGTTGTTGTTGTTGTTGTTGCTGTTGTTCTCTCGACGTTCTACCTGGGATCTGTGCAGTTGTTTGACCTGCCCTTTTAGACGGTTAACGGTTAACGGTTAACGGTATATGGTATATGTTGGCTATAATTTATGCAGCCAAAGTTTATTTTTGTCTTAAGCGCTTAAGCGGATGTAATGCCATCAGCCGCAAATGAACTTGTAATTCACATTGTTTTTGACACTGACAGCTGGCAACTTGCAACTGGCAACTGGCAACTGGCAACTGGCAACTGGCAAGTGGCAACTGGCAGCCGCTAAACGGTACTCGGTACTTGGCATTGACTGTACCTATGACAAACAAGAAAAAAGAAAAAAGACGACTCAAAAGTTGCGCAACTTTTTGCCAGAAGTCGCTTAAATCCAGTTGTGCAACACTTTGAATGTATAATTTGAAATATTGGGGTTCTTTTTGAATCTCTTCTCGAGTATGCTTAAATATACAGCCACTGGTAATCTTTGAGAGATTAATAAAAAATCATTATTTATAAGCGTTTTACCTCCTTTTTTTTTGGCTCGAGCTAATTTCTGTAATTTCTCTTTTTGCAACCCTTTTCTATACCCTGGCAGGGGCTATTATAATGATGATAAAGTTTGTAACGCATTCAAGGAGAAGTCTCCTCATAAAGCATAAAGCATATATATATATATATATATTTATATATATATATATATATATATATATTCTAGATGAGCATCATAACAATCGGTTGGTTTTCAATCATTTAAAGTGCTATCTGCAAGGGGGGAGTGTCTTCGAGAAGCTGTTCCAACTAATTTCTTATTTAAATGCTACTGCTTTATATGTACAGTTACCACTCAGCTATACAAATTGGCCTAAATCTGATTAGACTTAAGCGAGGCAGACAGTCTTAACTTGGTTGCTTAACTTGATTAACTGGCTGTTGCCCTGGCTAAGGGGGGTTGTTAAGAGGAACTGCAGTTGTAGCTAACTTTGTTAGGGTCTGTAATTCAAATCAAATTAATAGTTAGGTGTATTTTACTGTTAGCATCATAAATGAATACAGCATAAATCGTATCCATTTCAAAATGTTTGCTTGGCAACTTGTTAAGGACCAAATTTGTTAATGCTCCAACTTGGCTATAAAACAGGGATATTGTTAGTCGATGCCAAAGGCTTTTTCATAAAATATCTTGCAATTTTAACTCGGCAGTGAAAGAGATAGAGGGAGATAGATAGGGGGAGAGAGAGAGGGAGATAGAGAGAGGAAGAGGAAGAGGAAGATATGGCGTAGCTAAATGCATTGGCCTGTGGCTAATTGAATCAGAAGATGCTCTGAAGGAATTGCAGAAATGTTTTTATGCTCATAAATGTGTGTAATCGCTTTAAAAAGTGGGCGTGCAGAGGGGTTGGGAGTGGGCGTGGTCGTGGACGTAACGTGGACCTGGAATTGGAATTGGGTGGGCAAACAAATATTTGCGTAGGCAGCAGAAGGACGCTGCATCTGTTATTGTCAATGCCGCTGATGCACTGATAAGAAACAACAACATTAAGCAATGAACAAAGAAATAATGATATAGGGGTTGAGTTGAAGGGGAGTGGGGGTGGGGTTGGGGGTGTAGAGCAACAAGGGAGAACTAGACGACAGTCAACAGCTGAAAGTGAGGTACACGCTGTCTAGTGTAGCCCCCCCCTCCCACCCCCTGCCCCCTGGGGAGAAATGTGCCCAGTTCGTTCTCTCTCTCTCTTTCTATATATGTATATATATATTTCACTTACTCACTACTCGTACACTCAGAAAAATCAACCAAAAATATATTTATTTTTAGAATCTTCTTTGTAATTATTAGCTACATGAATACATTAAATAAATCAAAGATTTGAGAAAGTTTGAGTTTGAAATTTATTTAGTTTCGTAATTTTGGAAAATATGCACATATTTTTTTTTAAGTGTAGCTGCTGTACTCCAAGCACGTTGTCCTTGTCAGCGTCCTGTTATCACAAACGCGTCCTCCGCTCGTTATTTCCTCTTATGATTTCCCTTTGAACTTTATGCATCTGTTTCTTCCTCTTCTTCGAGCCAAAAATGTCAAATTCAGCTATTTGTTTAATTGAAAAAAAAGAAGAGAAAATAAAGTACAAGTAGAAGAAGAAGAAGAAGAAAAAGAAAAACGCTACGTGCTTAATTTTTTCTGCCATTCGTCTACTTCTTGTCCAACTAAGTTGAGGGGGGGTGGGGGTGGGCTAACCAATGCCAACCCCAACCCCCCACTCCAACCCCCTCCTCAAACCCTAACCTCACTTGGCTGTGTCGTGTGCCAGCGCATCAAATTGTTATGTGCCATTAATTTAAATGAGAGTCGCCTCCCCCCCCCCCCCCCCCTCGAGATATGTCTGTATGTATTTTTTTACATGGGGAGCTTTTTTTCGTTCGCGTTTTCGTTTTTGTTTTTCTTTTGCGTCCTCATCTCGCACGAATTTCTCATTTCTCATTTCCATTCAATTCTATTTTCTATTCAGATATACGTATGTGCCTCGTATGAAAATTCATTCGATATGCACTTCTTAGCCAGAGTTCTCTTGCCACATCACATCCTCCTCCTACTATTAGCACTGGATTTGCATTTGAACATTTGAAACTCGACACAGATTGTTGACAACACTGTTCTTAATCAAGTTGTATCCTTGAGGAAACTCTTGTGCTTCGATTTGCTATACTTTTATTGAAAGATAACATATTTCCTGATGACAGATGTGTTTATCTATTCAATTTATTTATCTATCAAGTTGAATACTTTGTCCAAGTCCTTTATTATCTATCCGTTGCAAGCCATTTTTTGTGCAACTAACACTCACGTTAAGACTCTGAATAACTCTTACGCGTATTCATTTTAAAATAAATGAATCATACTTTAATTCGATTTTATAGATAAATCTGAAATTGATACGAGTATTTTACTTAGACAACTCTCTGTTGGCCTAAATACATTTGGGCAGCGACTAAACCCCAATTAACTCTAAAGTATCAGCAAGAAAATTTAGATTTGAAGTTCCGAGTTCATATCTTAATAATCACAAATTAAACTCGTATAATTCTGCAACAAAATCTGTAAACCCATTTTGGACATTTAAAAATAAGTTTTAAAAGTTTTTCACAAAATGTTAAACTTAAGGATTAATTATTTTCTTCATTGTCTTGCAGTTGTAAAGCCAGGAAAACACTTTTCCACATTTCCATTCTTCGAGCTGTGATTATAGTGCATTGACTCTTATTATTTAGTTTAACTGATTAAGCTTTTTATCCCAGTTGGAGGCACAGCTGTTTTTCTTAGCTCAGCTTAACATTTTTCCCATGCCTCTTGCTACTTGCAGCTTTATTTCTTAATTTATTAACATTTGTTTTTGTCAACTTTTAGTTGCTCGTTATTGGGAAACTACAAATCTGATTTGCAGCCTTGTTTTTCCACTCAAATCCATTCAACATCCCTTTTTCTTCTGCTTGTGTTTCGATTTGTATTTAAGTTCTCAGATCGCTTATCTTCTGGCCACACAAGCACACACACACACACACACTCACACACACACACACACACACACACACACACACACACACACACACACACACACACATTCCAGGACTAATTCCCAGTGCTCTTCTCACCCTTATCCATTCTTCTCACTCTTGGATGCTTTGTTGACCATTTGCTCATTGCCGGGTTGGAAAAGTCAGCCTTGGCAACAATAACAATTTGTTGCTAATGCACTTTTTGTTTGAACTGTGTTGGTTCTTAGATCTACACTCAGCAAAATAGTTTGTTCATAAGGCAAAAGCATTTATTTCTAAATTTCAAAATGAAATATCATTAAGAAATAATATTTTTACAATTCAGATCATCTTATGTATAGACGGAAAAAGATATGTCTGGAAATAAGATAAATTCAGGGATAAACAGTGCATTGTGAAATATTTTATATTTGATATTTCCAAAAAAAAACTAAAAAAATACGTTTGGAAAAAGTTAAAAAAAAATAAAGATTTTCAAGAAATAGGAACAGAAATAAAAAGAGTCTACTTTTAGGCAAAATCATTAGTAAATTAGAATATGAAAAGAAAACACCAAGCTATCTAAATTGTATATAATTCTTTTCGCTGAGTGTAAAGAGAGGACACGGAGTTACGCACTCCAGGCGCTAATCCCAATGGTTAAACCATATCATACAACGAGCTAAACTACTCATTAAGGCAACTTTTACTTAATTTTTTCTGCTGTGAAACTCAAGCGATTTCCTCAGATAGCGTTGTCTATACATATATACATACATACATACATATATATATATATATATATATATAGATATTCCTATATGTGTACATATATGTTTGATTAAGCAATTCCATGCGGAAATTAAATGGACACGCAAACAAACTGCTGGAGACCAGCGGGGGAAGGTACAAGCTGGAATAAAAAAAAGGGTCAGCTCGTACTGTGGCTTGGCAAAGGGAGGGGGGGGGGGCAGCTGATGGGGAAGGCGGGGGGAGTCTGTGTATCGCTGGGGCGTCTGTTGGTCTCCGGTGTCTATCAAACTTAACTGAGCAGCGCTCAAGTGAGAAGATTAAATCGCCATAAATATTAACTACAGTTGCTTCCGGGTGGCTGGTATAGGGAACAGGCACGGAGATGGGGATGGGATTGGGATTGGGGAGCGGCGTTGTCGCTGCACCGTCCACCCACCCCACCCCCCAAGAGAGAGAGAGATGTCTTAAGCCCCGAGGGGGCGAGAGAGCATCTATCGGGGCAAGGTGAGGCAAGGTAAGACAATTTGAAATCGCTTGCCTTGATTTAGAGCCGGAAGGCACGCACACATCACGTGCATATAAACCGGACTCTGCCACAGGACTCTCCCGAAGGCGAACTTCAAGCTGCACTACTTCCTCTCCTCCCACTCTTTCTCTGTCTCTTTCTCGATCTTGGTGTACAAGTGTACAAGTTAAATGATTTATTGCGCTCCGGTCAGTATACAAAAAATTGGAGCATGCTACAAATAATTGAAACGTACAGGCAACTCTCCAGGCGGAGTGTGGGTGTTCGCAACAGATGTGGGTTGGCTGGCAGCTGTATTGATGGGAAGGAGGAGGGGGTAGTGGGGGGGGGATGTAGCATACCTGGAACTAACGAACGAAAATCCTACTGCAACTTATTCACAGTTTGCTTACAACTTTTACCAGCTGCTAATTGACACACGTAGCTTTATGTTGTTGGATGGAGGTGTGGCAGGATTAAGACCTTTGCCACATAATTAAGTAATCAAGAAATGTCCGCGACATATTTAAATATTCTCAGTTATCCTATGAAATAAAATCATTTGCAGAATGTGCAATTTAATTCTTGTCCTCCCATCAAATTCGATTCTTAGTATTTCGCGATTCGCTAATAATTTTCAATTTACCACATAAATGAGTTATTTGAAAATTGTATGTGCAACATATGGGAATATTCCCAGCAGCAAATGTGCAGAATGTGATTGAAAATTGCAGTTTGCAATCAATGCAATCAGTGGTTCGGTTCGCTCGGAAATTACAACATCCGTTAATTGGAACATTCCGAAATTTCGCAACGTAATTTTCAATATGCGAATATGCCATAAAACTAAATTCATTGTTTCTTAACTGTTTTTACATTGTTGTATTTTCTCTCAGATGTTAAGTCAGATAAATAATTTAATTAGGTATTTAGATATTCATCTATTTACAGTTTATTTCTAAAGTCAAATAATTAAAATTGAAGAAATTGGATTTTCATTAATTTGAATAGCTCCTGGTAATGAAGCGTTACCCGATTGCAAGCAACCATAACCGGAGGCAAAACGCAAGATCCGGTTGGCCAAATCAACTGGCCAAATGGCTAAATGCAAATATGGCCACAAGCCCGAAGACTCCACTCGCAGGCTTCAAACATTATTATTAAAAAAAAAGAAGAAACCGCAGAGCCGGCATAACAACTAACCGAGAACGGGAAGCATTCAGTATGCTCCACTCTTGCTCATGCTCCTACTCGCTCCTCGACTCCTGCTCCTTCCGGTCATGCCCGTTCCCATACTCATCATTATCGTTGTGAAAGACGCATTCGCATCCATTCAAAAATCAACCCCATTTTGCGTTAGTTAATTGCCAATATTACACAAGTGGCAAGCCAAAGCGCATAAAAGCGTGCTACGCTCTCTGCTCTCTTTTCTCTATGTTTATCTCTCGCCCTACGACACTCTCCAGCTCTATCTATCTCTCTTTCGCTCTCGTTCTCTCACTCTCTTTGTTTTGCTTGGATTATAGTGCAATTGTTAAGTAAGCGCACGCTGAAAAGGCATCGTACAAGTTTTTGGATTATTATTATATAATATCCTTATAGATTCTTTAATATTTATTTTTATTTAATATATATTTAATATATACTGGGCTTGTTGTCATAAGTTAAAAAATAATTAAATATTTTATAATTTATATAAACAATTTTCTCTTAACTTTTTTTTCTGTGCCTAATTTTTGACTAGTAGCTGAAAAGATGAAATATTAAAACATATTTCTAAAGATTATTAGACGGTTTTTAGGGCTGATTTAAAAACATGTTTATTGGTATAATAAACTTTGTATAAAAGTGTAAGAATTTGAGTTATGCAACTATTTTTTTTTGTATCATACATTTTATAACATTATTTTACATTTGGCGAATTAAAAATATTTTTATTGCTTCTAGTGTTGTGTGTGTGATTTTGGCATTCGCATTGTTGCATAACTGATGGCAGCGCCTGTATGCGGCTGTGATGCGGCGTTTTCACTGTGTGCGCAGGCGCTGAATGTCAGGCCGGCAACGCCGCATAGCCAAGCGGGGTTGTGTTTCCTCTGTTGTTGCTGTTGTTGTTGCTGTTGCTGTTGCTCATGTTATCGTGGGTGCCTTGTGGTCGGTTGTCGCACGTGTCGCACTTCTTTTGGGGGTTGCGATTGACGATGCCTTAGCAAGAGAGAGACAGGGACAAAGAGAGAGAGAGAGAGACAGTAAGAGTGAGAGTGTGTGTGTGTGTGAAGGAAGAGCGGCAGAGCCTGCAGCTGGGTGCTGCTGCTGCTGAGCTAACTTGGCAACCGCATGTCAGGTTGGCAGCTCAGTTCAGCAGCAGCCTTTGCAGTGTACGCAACGCCAACGCAAAGTGCGCGTCGTTGTCGTCGTCAAATGTTGTCGCCGGCCACATAAAAACACTGAATAACGACCACACGACGGCATAACAATCAAATAACAGCTATCACACAACAACACAATATAAACTAAAATAATAAACAAAATTAGTGACAGAGTTAATGCAAGTAGCAGAGAAAACAGCTGAAAGCATAAAGCGCGCAAAAAATGTACTAAGCACAACTTCGAAAATAGAGTGACAAGATTATTGTAACTGTATTAGTTGTTGTTGTTCATGTTTGTTATACATTTTGTTTAGTTTGTTTGTTGTTGTTTGTACGCGTGTGAAGCGACAGCAAAATACATTTGCACTATTGTTGTTTTTCTTGGCAAAATAACACCAAAGTAAGAAAAGCACGCGAAAAACAAAACATAAAGAAACACACACACACACACTCACACATATCAATTGGAAAGTGGGCTAAAGAACAACGAAAAGAGGTGAGTATAGATGACAAGAAGCTTGCTGCTATGAGCGCTATTTCATTTAACAGTGTTATGTTTATTAATATGCACTTTAACATTATTGTGCAATTGCTTAACAATCAGAAACATTGCGTGCGAAGTGCTAAAAGTGAGTGACTAATGAGCAATATTCAGGCGCAACATCAGCAACAAAAACAAAAATACACAAACACAAGTAAACAAACGTAGAAGCGGGAGCAGCACTGTCAACGTCAACGTCGACGTCGTAACATTGCGAAATTGATTTTTCATAGCGGCGGCTCTCTCTTGCGCTCCTCTTCTCTCCACTTTGTTACGCTGCCGTTCTCTCTCTCTCTCTCTCGCTTTCTGTTTGGGAGAGCGTGCGCTGCCAAACTGTCTGGCAGGCGCGTCGTCAACCTGTCACAACAACAACCACAGCGACTGGTACGGCCATTGTTGTTGTTGCTGTTGCTGTTGTTGTTACGGCAACTAATCAAAGCGGCGCGCGTTTTGCCTAGCGACTTTTGGCCCTGTCGCTGCCGACGTCGCTGTCGCTGCCAGCTGCGCGCTGCCTACCAGCCTGCCTGCTTTGCTTTCGTCATGACCTTCATGACTCATCGTTTGCGCTGGCCTTATGGCGTGTGTGTATGAGCGAGATGGGGCGCGTGGCCCGCCTTTTTGCAGCACTCTTCCTCTGCCTTTTACTCTCTGCTTTGGTTTTGGTGTGTTTTTGTTTGTTTTTTTTGCGCATTTAATTAAATAAATTGTCCTTACATTTAGTCACTATAGCATTGTTAATGTGTTGTTGCTATTGTTATTGTTGTTGCATAAATTGGAGCGTGGCTAATTTATAGTTGGCCCGTTCTGTTCATTAATTTTGGCCACATTTCCCACATTTAGCCATCCAATTCAATACCCCTCCCCCACCTGGCAAATAGGCCGCACCTGTTTAAAGGCTTTCCCAAAACAAAAAACCAACATATGCCATTTGGGCGAATTTATCTGAGGTTAGTTGTTGGCCAGGCTAAACGACATTGGTAGGTAATTAAATCTCATTAAACGTATAACTAGGAGCGGCCTTCCGTACTTGTCTTTATTAACTCGTACAATTATTTCCTGCTAAACAATATCATAGCATACTTATGAGCGCATACAAATATATAACTTCAGCATTTTATCTCTGTTTTATTGTTGGAAATCGTGTAATCCTTCAGATTTGCATAAATTACCGAAAAGCCATTGAAAAAAATATAGAACCAATTAAAGTTTACACATAATTTAGATACCATATTTAAAGTTCTTAATTTACCTACCAAAGCAGTTGGAATTTTTGTTAACTTAAAAATAGCTTCGAGAGACGCCAAATTCTTGATTTCAATTTGCAGTTGAGCCCCTCGCAGAACTTAAAGAGATCAACTTTTTACTGGCAAAAAAAAAAAATAAATATATTAATAGAAAAAGTTTTTATTTTTTCCACCATTCGCAAAACTAAAGCGCTTAGTTATAAATTGTGATATTATTTTCCATTTGAATACAATCCAAAGTTGCCATTTTCATTCCCTCCCTCATTTTTCACGCATAGCTATTTCACAAACTGACCAATTTTCATACGTTAAACTTTTTAGCTTTTTTAGTTTTTTTTCTTGTTTTTTTTTTTTTTGCTTTTTGCTCCTTTTGCGGTTGCTGACGGGGCCAAAATTTGTATTGCCCTGGAAAAGTACCGTTATATTGCGTCAAGAGTTTCGCGTTGGCAACTTTTAAGCCTTTTTAATGCAGAAAGGGAGAGCATTTCTAATGAGAATCGAAAGCTTCAGTCTTCTGCCCATATATAACGAGGATAAAGTTAATGAAAGAGCTGGCTAAAAACTGTGGAAAATGCAAATGAAAAGCGCACACACAAATTACAACAATAGCAATGGAAAAACGTAAAAAGTATAAAGTTAAACCAAAACTTTTGCCAAAATGGGCGGGCAAAAAGCAACGGGTGCCTGGGTGAGGGAGGGGGCGTGCCACTGCTTGTATACCACGTAATAAGTACGTGTACCAAACAGCCTGCCAAAAAGTAGGTGTGGCACACAAGCGCCCCTGGGCGCAGCTCCAAGTCAATAGAGTTGACAAGACTAAAATGTAATCAAAGGGCAGTCAAGTTTCCTCTCTTTGTGTGTGTGTGTGTGTGTAATATTAACAAATGGCTGGCCATCAATTTGCAGCTTATTTAATGTCGCAACAATTGGCCAGAAGGGCGGTCGGGCACTTTACTTATTGCCAGTTCTGTCAAATTATATAAGCCAAACGGGCGACACTTGCCAAAAGACTTTTGAAGACACGCGTGCAAAAAAAGAAAAATAAAATAAGAAAATAACTGAATACAATAAAGAAAAGAAAAACCTGAGCAATTCGAAGTTGCTTCCACTATGACGAATATTAAATACCCTTTAAGCTACAGGCTGCCCAGTTATTTTAATAGTATTTTATAATAATTTTCTTAGATCGATTTTTAAAAGCAGTTTTAAAAATGTAATCCAAAAATTTATATGTAAATAATTTTACTTTTCAATTTGAATAGAGAGTAAAATTAGCTCATATTTTCTCTGTACATCATGACAAACATCGGGACTAAATTCTAATGCCCATCGAAAGGGTATAAGGAAGGGAAAAGAAAATAATCATAATACTGTGCAAATAAACATGAATAATAAATTATGATAGAAAGAGAGTCGAGAGGTGTGTATGTGTGTGTGAATAGGTGTGTTGTGTTGTGTGCATGTGTGTGTGCGTGTGTGTTGAGTCATAAGTCTGTGTGTCATGAAGTGATTTTCCACAATTTTTCAGTACCTTTTTACGTTTACCGTTTCTGTTGCGAGAAAGGTGCGTGTAAGGAAAGTAGAAAGGGTATGTCGACGGTGGAAAGGGGAGGTTGAGGGGTTGCAGGTTTGCACATTTTCCGACAGACGTCTGCAAAATGAGATAAAAAAATAAATGTAGGCCTCTTACAATGGCCACACAATTGTTGTATCGTCATGCTGTGTGCTCCAAAAATGCCTCGGCTAAAATGGAAAAATCACAAGCCGCTTAGCGTCCTGAAAGAGACTTTCTTTTTGCTTATACTCTATTTTCCAATTTTATATTTATAATTGCTGATCCCAATTGCTAAAGGGTTATCGACATATTATTAGGCAAGTCAAAAAAAAAAAAAATAAAATAAATAAGAACCATAATTTTAAATGCTGCACCCAAGTTGGAAAATATTATGAAAAGGTGTTGGTCTCTTCTTGAAAAGTGGCTTAAATTAAAAGGAAATCCTTTGTCGGGTAGGACAATTATTCAAAGTCAATTTGATTTTCTCACCAGCTCACCAGCTATTATTATGCTGGGGAGCAGAGTATTGCGTCGTTTTCGTTCTTTTTCGCACGGTGTCCAACACTGGCCGTCCAACATCCTGTGCTGACTATTGTTGCTTCTGCTTCTGCTGTTGCTGCTGCTGCTGTTGTTGTTGTTGTTGTTGCTTCTGTTGTTGCCATTGTCGTCATCTGGTGGTTGCTTTCCTTCTTCCATGGACAGTCGCAATTTTTGCGCTAATGATTAATGGCTGTCGTCCTGTTCTCCTGTCCTCCTGTCGTCGTGTACTCCTGTCCTCCGGTACTCCCGTCAATCTCTCTACATGTCTGCTTTTAGTATACTCTTTGTCGCATAAGTTTCTAAGCGCCTTCGGGGCGCAAAGCCGCTAAAAAACTTGTTCGCCTTTGTTGTTGGTTGCAGGACTTTAGATCCTGCTCGCATGTCGCTGCTACTGCAGCTGTTGCAAATCTCAGACAGTTCACGGCACGGCACAGTGTTGATAAATGCACTTAGAGTACAGCCGCTTATCGCCTGCCATTAGCAAAAGCCCATTCATTCGTTCACCCGGAATGAAATCTCAAGCATGCAAATGGAATCGGAAATGGGATGGGAAAAGGGATGCGGAAGGGGAAGTGAAAAGTATTCCAAGGACCAGTCCTCCATTCATTTATTACATTCATTAGCAATGGGATTTTGTCTTGTCAAAAAATAACGAAAGAAAAATCCATAAAGTAAATGAAAATTGACAAGGTCCACTCTTCCTGGTTACATTTTGCAACACTATACAAGTGGTACTAGGCATCTATATATAGCTTCATATATATTAAGGTACGAAAACAAAACACGACACGAAATTGTGGTGCAAAAAACAGGGTTTGGTTATATTCTGAAAATGGAAATGGAAAATGGAAAAACGTTGTGCGTTGTATAAAAAATACGGGTAAGTGAGAATGGTTCTCTTTTTCTTTGCGGGTAAAACGTTTACGGAATTTGTAAAATGTTTGCTTTTTGCTTTGCTGTTGTCATCTTAGCGTTTTTCTTTTTTTTTTTGGTCAGGTGATGATGACGACAACAAAAAAGCAGTCAGGTTTTTTTGAGGTACCAAATTCAATAGATTGATTAGAACTCGACTTTGCATTTACGTGAACGGATATTTGCGGATGTGTTTTTGGAAAATAGAATGCTTAAAGTTAGTTGAATAGGACTCGATTATCGATTGAGCCCTCTTTAACTTTATTCTAAACCACATTTGAATCTATTAACGGAATCTATTAAACACAACAATAAATACTTTAGTTTTAATACTTCAGTTCTTCTTTCTATTCAGCATAAATTGCTTTGAGACTTGCCCGTGTCAACTCCAAAATGCGGTTTCAATTAAAGCTTAACTTATGGCCACTCTCAAGTGAGAGACCCCTCCCTTTCCTCCCCTTCCCGGACATACCCCTTGCTAGTAACTTCAATCTACGTATCCCCCTCTCAATCGTCAGCTTTTCCGGAGCTGATGCCTCCCATGTGAAAACTTCATGTAAATTGCGTTGATAGGTCGAGTTTAATATTGAACTTTCTTCGTTTTTCATGTACTCGTATGGGAAGCAGGCAACACGAATTGTTGCATACACGTGGAACAACAACAAGTGTTAAGTCCAAACTCCCCCCTGCCACAACCAACACAATTTGTCATTTGCCAAATGAAATAAAGTCAAGTTTGGGGGAGTTTTTCGGCTTTTTTGTATATTTTTGTTGTTGTTGTTTGGCTGCTTACCTGCTTCGCTCTACGATTAAATATTCACCCTTTTTTGTTATTGCCTGTTTCTGTGGGCGTTACGTGTACATGGCATCCCTGCCCCGGCCCCTGCTCCCCCCACCAACGTCACAACAAGTTGAACATGCAAGTTTCGTTTATTCGCTGATGTTTACAAATTTTCACGCCAAAATGAAAAAACTTTTTTGTTGCTGTTGTTGTTTTTCTTCTTTTTTTTTCTGCCGAAAGTTGTTGGCAAGTCAGTAACAGAAATTCATTGGAGTTGGACATCTCCTCGCCCCCTCCCACACTTGCGAGCCCTGTGCTCTAAGTTCTCTTTGGGGAGAGAGTTGAGGCACCCTGTTCGACCGCTTCCCTTTATTTGTTGTACTGTTTTTGCTATCGTTGTCATGTGTCAAGTGCCAAAGAAGTAAACAACAACAACAACAACAACAACAACCAGAACCAAACCAACTGCAACAAGAACTCAGCTCTAACTCTTCGTCGGATAGTCAAGTATACGAATGGCCTTGAAGTCGATGCCAAAAACTGTTGACCGCCACCCTCCCTGTTCGTATACATATATATATATATATATATGTATATATGCATAATAAAACTCTATAAATTTTGGCAATGTTGTCTCATAAGTGTGTGTTCAAGTTTATATTGTGGACAACTTTGATTTCCCAGAAGGTAACTTTTGTGAATTGCTTTTCTCATGTATTTTCAATTTACTCATATTTCATATACCAAATCTGCACTTCTAAAAGATGAGATTAAAGTGTTAGTTTGACTTGATAAGCTGTAACATGTTTAAATTGATAACCAACTGTCAATCGCAATATGCTGTTGCTGCCCTGTAATTTGAGATAAACTGCTGGCTTAGATGAAAGATAGACAGCAACCGCAATTTTAGGCTGGGCTAACATGCTTGACAATTGGTTGTCAGACAGCTATAAACATAGACACATGCCACACATTTTTATTTCTAAATCCTGCTCATCTGATTTAAATGTGGCCTTGAAATAACCTTCGACTTGTCTTTCCAAGGCAATCGTCTAGACAGAAAGAAAATATATTTTTCCAAATATTAACCCAAATTTCAAGTAAATGTAAACCACATTGCCATTAAAACGGCTGCCAATTAGTAAATCAGGCAACAATGATTATCAGCGATGTAGGTTCTAAAATGTTGCCAACATTTTTGGCCCGCAAATTGCTTATTTATGGCAAATGCCACATGCCCAGCAAGAGGAACCAGAACAACAACCTTATTAGTTATGTAAAGTGCGCTTTTCTGTTTTTGCGACAATGTGCTTTCTCCACTCCCTTTTTCGCTTCTTTCTCTATCTATCTCACTCTCTCGCAGTACTACGATCTGTACTGTGCTGTGGTTTTTGGCATCACACAATCTTCCCGTGGATAGTCTCCCTAAAATCCCCTAAATTACATAGCCAACCCACCTGGTTAAAAGCTACACTGAGAGAAAAAGCGAAAGTTGAAACATTTTTTCATTTAAGACATATTTCTCATAGCTGGGATTGCGATCCTTGCGAATTTCGCAACTTCTGATACAAAATAAGTTATTAAACTGCGCTCGCAGTCAATATTCGGTCACATCCATTTTGTGCAGTGTAGCTAGTTGTTTCCATTTTGGCTGACTTCGCACGTACGCTGTCCTAAAAACGTTCGCATTCCCAATAAGGCCATTTGAACAACAACAGATGGCGCTGTGATGCCACAAACTGACCGCTGGTCGGCGCCAGCGTGTTAAATTTGTGAATTATGTTAATTTTAAGAGATCCATCCACGCTTGCCCGCTCTTCCTCTCCACTCAGCCTGCTCCATTCTCTTGAATATGTGACATGTCAAAAACGTAGTTTGTTGCATGTACTACATGCCACCCCCTGCTTATTAAAACCATGGCCCTCGTCGATTTGCTGCGTGTTGTATTACATAGTTAATGTTGTTGTTGTTGGTGTTGGTGTTGTTCTTGGGGCATCAGTTGGCAGTCCCCAGCGGCATCCAGGCCTCCCCATACAGACACACACTCATACACTCTTGTGCGCTATGCGTCATCATCTGCCACATGCACATATACATGTAGATACTTATATGCGACGTCGTCAGTGCGCAGCAAATTGTGTCTGCCGCTTTGAATTTTGCGGTTAGATTTCCGTTGCAACGCCAGGCATCGATGCCATGATGATCATCATGATGATAATGATGATGATGATGACGATGATGTCCTGGCGCAGGAAGAGGAGGTGGGCAGAAGGGGGGCGCAACGTTGACAGCATTTCAAATAGCAGATAATAACAGCGAAAAAACCGGGCAAAAGCAACGGCAAAGGCAGCCTGGTGTGCAAAGAGCACAGTGGCATGAAATGCATATATTTTGTTTTACATATATTATTTATCTTCTGTAATACAGAAAAAATAAAGTTCCCCACTTTGTACAGCCCTCAAGTCGAATACCGACATGATTCGAAATATATTAAAGTATATACAGAGTAAGAAAACATTTGACACTTGAATGTTCCCAGAACAAGAAATTATTATATAATGCTCATAATTATAAATGTAATGAAAGCGAAACAAACTTTGTTTTTCTATGAACTTTTAACCACTGTGCAGTTTTTTCGCATGCAGTCCAAGAAGTATGCAACGATTGAAAGAAGAGAAAGCGCAAAAATACTAAATCTGTAAATCTGATTTATGCGTTTGCTGCGCGACACGTGAGCACAAAAGAGAGAGCGGAGGGGGATAAGTTAAACTTAGATTTTGGTCTCGGCAGAAACAACAACAACAACAACAACAAGGACAAGAAAAAAACAAATCGCATAAAATTTGTTGCCTTAGTGCGGGAATTACGAATTGGCAGATTATGGAAATTGCTTTACCAACAGCTGAGGACAAGTTTTATTGAACACAGAAGCTAAAGCCGAAATACTCGGACAGCAAATGATGATGATGTTGTTGTCCTTTTTGTTGTTGTTGTTGCCCTTATGACTCATGCACGCCCATAAAAACCAGAGAGCGAGACTGAGAGATAAGCTGAAAGAAAGAGAGAGAGATAGCGTAATGGAGAACATGTCATAATTTGATATGCGGCTAGAGTAATGCGTAGCTTAATACCTGTAGACAAATAATTACAACAACAGCATTGGTGAACAGTGTGGGGAGGTGTGTGGGCTGCTCCATGCCACATGTGGCATATTTAATGACAGTGAAGCTCGTGTCAAGGATTACTAATTAGTGTCTGGACGTTGACAACTACGTTCTGTTGTTGCTCTTATGGCCTGTGCGGCGCTGACTGTGTGTGTGTGTGTATGTGTGTGTGCGTGTGCGTGTGCGTACACGGGGAAAAAATAATCAGATAGTACGACGACAGAAATACGGTAAATCTGAATCTGTTTTCGCGTGGTGTAATTTTTAGTTTTAGCCTGTTCTATATGTAAGTTGGCTTGATCTATTATATAGTAAGTGATCAAGTAATATTTGCTGAATTTCTTTCTAATATTTTGACTCGATTAAGCAATTTGAACATGATGATCAAAAACTAGTTTATTCAATCTATTTTTGTGCTGTGTATGTGTGTGTGTTACTGTTATCTTTGGCTAAAGTGCACACACACAACACACACACACAAACACACTCAACTCACACTTGCGATATATTTGCTTTTTAAATTGACTTTAGACGCCCACAAATTGAGTTGTCTCTGGAATGCCGTCTGACTGTTTCCCCTATCGCAGCCCCCACACACCACCCACCACCCACCACCCACCATCCACCATCCACTACCCACTCTCTGTGCCCACCCTGTCTGTCTTGTCTGTCTATATCACTGATAAGCGTTCATGTCTTTGGTTACCTGTGGCTTAAGTGCAATTTTTGTTGATGTTTTTCGGCATTTTTCGAGGCGAGCTGTCTGTATTTCTGTCTGTGTGTGTGTGTGTGTGTCGGTGGGTGCGTGCTCATGGAATGGGAGGCATGTCCGTTTAATTGCAGCTTCAGTTCCGTTATACCATTTGACGGAGTGTGAGCATTATGAGTTTATTGCCAAGCTTTGTGGCTATACAAAAATGTTCAGGGGATTACGATAAGAGCATGTGAATTAAGCAAGAGTAAGTAACGGTATATTGAAAATGTTTATGGGTTTGTTCTATGTAAATTATATAGCACTTGAGATATGTCTACACAACGTAAGTGGGAATATTTGGAAAAGAGTTGAGTCATTTTGGCTTGAGCTTAGTTCTTAGCTGTATTATAAGAGATCTTAATAGTATATTTGTTATAATTTTATAAAAACATTTACAATCTAAAACTGTTTTTATAGAGCAAAACTGAAACTGTTCGAAATTTAGAAACCCATTTCTGCCATTTCAAAATGTAGGGTATTTGCAGTTCGTTGTTAGAAAAGTTGGGCATTTTAGAGTGGTCTCATTTTGACGATGATGCGATTCATGTTTGCCATCTGATGCTTGTGTTTACTGCTGGCTGCTGTTGCTGCTGTTGCTCAAGTTGCTGCTAAGCTGATTTGTATTTAATGAGCTGTATATGCGGTGTATATATACACACACACACACACACACACACCTTTTAGTCAGCAGGCAAAATAAAAACATTTACTCTGCGTGAGGCAGCTTTGGATGAGTCTGCCTGGGTCTCGGCCTGGCTTTCAGGTTGCTATGGATATGGCTTTGAGTTTGTTGCTGGGTCTGGGTCTGGGACTGGGTCTGGGTCTGGGACTGGGTAGGTGGCTCAAGTGCCGACTTGTGTGTCTGGGGATTTTTGTCTGTGCACTGAGGAAAATATTATACAATTTCGTACGTAAATCAACTTCCAAAGTGATTAAAGTCCTACAAAAAGCGAAAGATAGAAAATAACCCTCGAAATGCCATAACTTCGTCAAAACTCTACGCATTTTCAAAAGCAAAAGCGTTTTAATCATAGTTTGGCCTCTAGATCAATCGTACATTTAAAGTTGAAATCGTGATTTTGGGTCGGAACATAAGTCAAAATTATAGTCCGAATTTGGCATATGGGCATAGGTCGAAATTTCAAAATGTCATAACTTCGTCAAAATTCAACGGATTTTCAAAAGCAATGTCTTTTTAATCATAGTTTGGCCTCTAGATCAATCGTACATTTAAAGTTGAAATCGTGATTTTGGGTCGAAACATAAGTCAAAATTATAGTCCGAAAATCGACATATGGGCATAGGTCGAACCTTCAAAATGTCATAACTTCGTCAAAATTTGACGCATTTTCAAAAGCAAGGTCTTTTTAATCACATTTTGGCCTCTAGATCAATCGTACATTTAAAGTTGAAATCGTGATTTTGGGTCGAAACATAAGTCAAAATTATAGTCCGAAAATCGACATATGGGCATAGGTCGAACCTTCAAAATGTCATAACTTTGTCAAAATTCGATGCATTTTCAAAAGCAAGGTCTTTTTAATCATAGTTTGGCCTCTAGATCAATCGTACATTTAAAGTTGAAATCGTGATTTTGGGTCGGAACATAAGTCAAAATTATAGTCCGAATTTGGCATATGGGCATAGGTCGAAATTTCAAAATGTCATAACTTCGTCAAAACTCTACGCATTTTCAAAAGCAAGGTCTTTTTAATCACATTTTGGCCTCTAGATCAATCGTACATTTAAAGTTGAAATCGTGATTTTGGGTCGAAACATAAGTCAAAATTATAGTCCGAAAATCGACATATGGGCATAGGTCGAAATTTCAAAATGTCATAACTTTGTCAAAATTCGATGCATTTTCAAAAGCAAGGTCTTTTTAATCATAGTTTGGCCTCTAGATCAATCGTACATTTTTAGTTGAAATCGTGATTTTGGGTCGGAACATAAGTCAAAATTATAGTCCGAATTTGGCATATGGGCATAGGTCGAAATTTCAAAATGTCATAACTTCGTCAAAACTCTACGCATTTTCAAAAGCAAAAGCGTTTTAATCATAGTTTGGCCTCTAGATCAATCGTACATTTAAAGTTGAAATCGTGATTTTGGGTCGGAACATAAGTCAAAATTATAGTCCGAATTTGGCATATGGGCATAGGTCGAAATTTCAAAATGTCATAACTTCGTCAAAACTCTACGCATTTTCAAAAGCAAGGTCTTTTTAATCACATTTTGGCCTCTAGATCAATCGTACATTTAAAGTTGAAATCGTGATTTTGGGTCGAAACATAAGTCAAAATTATAGTCCGAAAATCGACATATGGGCATAGGTCGAACCTTCAAAATGTCATAACTTTGTCAAAATTCGATGCATTTTCAAAAGCAAGGTCTTTTTAATCATAGTTTGGCCTCTAGATCAATCGTACATTTAAAGTTGAAATCGTGATTTTGGGTCGGAACATAAGTCAAAATTATAGTCCGAATTTGGCATATGGGCATAGGTCGAAATTTCAAAATGTCATAACTTCATCAAAATTTGACGCATTTTCAAAAGCAAGGTCTTTTTAATCATATTTTGGCCTCTAGATCAATCGTACATTTAAAGTTGAAATCGTGATTTTGGGTCGGAACATAAGTCAAAATTATAGTCCGAAAATCGACATATGGGCATAGGTCGAACCCTTAAAATGTCATAACTTCGTCAAAATTCGACGCATTTTCAAAAGCAAGGTCTTTTTAATCATAGTTTGGCCTCTAGATCAATCGTAAAAGTTGAAATCATAATTTTGGGTCGGAACAAAAGTCAAAATTATAGTCCAAATTTGGCATATGGGCATAGTTCAAAATGTCATAACTTCGTCAAAATTCAACTGATTTTCAAAAGCAAGGGCGTTTCAATCATAGTACATCTGTCAGTGTCTGTGGTGCTGTTTTCTTTATCGCGACGGGCTCAGGCGTCGCCGGTTGTCAGAGCTCGTCAGTCTGAATAGGCATCAAAACCATTTGCCAAACCACCTGTCAGCGATGACGATGGGGACGCGTCGTCGCTGCCACACTTTACAACCACCATAGAAAACCCCATCCCCTGCCACACTCATTGCACACAGCACCACCGTCAATGTGTCTCATATCAACATCGACAACAACA
The DNA here is from genome assembly GCA_037043585.1 of Drosophila mimica. NCBI lineage: Eukaryota > Metazoa > Arthropoda > Insecta > Diptera > Drosophilidae > Drosophila > Drosophila mimica. The sequence goes on along the minus strand of JBAMBE010000576.1, from coordinate 1,001,773 downwards.
TGCGGCGCGATTATTTGCCTTAATGTAATGCTTCGTTGCCGCTTTGTATCCTCGGGTCTCTCAATTTCTCCATTTTTATTTGTTTAGCATTATGCGTTTGGTTTTCGTTGTCAAAATCCAATCCACCAGGAGAGGGCCAGAAGGAGAGAGGGGGGAGCACCATCAATTTAACCCCTCGAGTGAAAATTCATAAATGAAATTCCGTAAATATTTTCCTTGGCTGATTTCTAGACTGCAAATTAAGCCGTGGGCCCTTTTCTTTAAATTTCCATTTCGCGGTAATTTCCCAAAATTCCTACAATTTTTAGTTAAATTGCGCCAAGCTGGCTTTTACTTTGCCCATCATTAATTGTTGACTGTAAATTTTGGCTATTTGAACTATTACAAAATTATATTCTACCGATTTCTCATTTTTAATGGGCTTAGGGTAGGAAATCTTGTTTGGCACCAATCTTCAACTTTGCTTATGATCTAATAAGCTTAGAATCGAATCTTAATTCATTTCTAGTTGAGCTTATAGTTTATAGTAGATTTGACTCTCCAAAAGTCCAACCTTAACCCTATAACTACACATATAGCTATATATATCTATATAATTTATGTTGCATTCACAAAACTGCTCAAATTTCTTGGCAAGCAATTTTCTAAATTGTTTTGCACTCACAACTAATAATGAGGACGAAACGACAACGACGACAGTGACAAGGATAAGCACACACAAGACCAAGGCGCTAAGGGTGTAAGGGGTGCAAGGGATAGAGGGGGTGGAGGGGGTGGAGTGGTGCTAGGGGTGCAAATGTGAGTCTGAGCATTGAGGGTTAAGATTTTGTTCACGACTCCTTCCCACGCTTGGACTCCACTCTGACTCATGGAGCGCATTAATGTTGAAAGCAGAAAGTCGTCGTTTTAGTGTTTGTGTAGTTTGATGCTCTTCATGATTTTTGGCCTTGCCTCGTCCGATTTTTGGGTATTTAGTTAGCTTTTCCTCTGTTGTCGCTGCTTCAGTTAGCAGCTGCTTTTGTTTGCAAGCCAAGGAAACCGCCAAATGGACAGACGCTTAATCGACTTTGCCAACATCAAATGCGTGTGGTTAGCCACTGTACCACAATTCCCACAAAGCCATGCCCAACACCCCCACCTACCCCATCCGCCTAGCCACCCATTGAAAACTCTCCCCGCATGAAAATGGCGTGAAAAACTGTTTGCCAGCAGCAGAACTAAATTTCTCCTCACCCTCTTCTCAGTTGCTTGCTTGCTTGCTGTATTATTTATGCCCATAAAAATATTATTGCCATTTTTTCGCATTTGGATTTTTGTAGACGTCATTTCCCCACCACTTGAACCACCCCACTCCAGTCCCTTCGACTCCCTTCGAACGTCTTGTCAAATGTCAGGCGTGAAGTGTTTGTTGATGCGCTCTTCGTGCGATGATGAGGGCGAATGCCGGGCCACGGCTACGTTTATGGCTAAGGAAACGCCGGATATGCTGAGTAATTGGACCCATATGCTCAACCCCCCAGCCCCCATCTCTTCCTCCAACCTACATCCGACTATTGTATGCATAGTGTGGGGTGTATGTGTGTCTCTGTGTGTGTGTAGTTCTGCTTGTTGGTTTCGGTGGTTGCGGCTTTGTGGCAACACACACACACTCACACACTCATATGTACATTTATATATATACCACTAGTTTATCCACTTGCATACTCCAAGTGGTGGTGCAGATTAGGCACCTTGTGTCCCACATAGGATTACAAGTTTTGAGCAAAATGAATAAAATGAGCTTCGTTAAGAAAACCAATTGAAATTTGTAAAAGTGAGGTTAGAATCACTTAGCCACTAAATTGAATTAATCAAATAATGAAATCAAAATTGTAAAATTGCAATTTGGCAATTGAATTTTTTACAAGTGCTGCACGGATTTTCAGTTTAGGGTTTCGTTATACTTTAGACCATATTATTTTCAGGTTATTAAAGGCAGACTTGATGGAGAAAGCAAGGAATAGGGGGTAGGGTATACGGTTGTCGACGGAAGGTCGGACACACATAGGCCATATTTGGCCCGTTGTGGTAAGCAAGGAATAATTCCGGTGAAAAATAAATGATTTCCTTCCGGCAGAGCCTTTTATATTTCTACACGTAACGAGCACGGGAAATAATTTTATATAGTTGAAACCCGCACCCGTTGTTGATTGGGTGACTGAATTGTGAATCATATTCATGTTCACATTCATATTCATTTGAGAGCCACACCAACTGGCAAATAACAAATGCAAATTGCAAAATTGCAAAATTGGAATTGCGAAATGCCGATTCACTTTATTTGATGTGATTCCTCGGAATCGGTTCTCAATTATTGACCATTGGCTGCTAGTAATACATTTTTGGTTTTGGCCACGCAATGTCCATTTAAGTGACTGCACAGCAGTTACCCCTTGCCCCCTTGCCCCTCACCGTACCCCGTTCATCCTTCATCCACCTTAACCACCACATCTGCTTGGCCAGCAATCAGTGGCAACAACTGGGGACCCAGAGCTCGCAAATAAAGTGGCGATTCGATATTACAACTTTCCGGTCAATGCATTTCTGCAAAGTTCACAACAACTACAACAACTTACCTCACCCCCCCCCCCCCCCTTCACCCTGCGCTACCTTTCAAAACCTCTGTCGCGGATTCTTTGCCGCCATCCCCCCCTTTTTTGTGCCCGCTCAACTTCTGCTCCCGCAAGCAGAACAATTTCCAATGTGCGCTCAACTGTAGTGGCAAACAAAGGGGGAGGGGGTGTGGCGGGGAGTTGTGCACTGGTAGGCGTTGAGTGTCGTGTATAGTGTAGTCAAACAGGAAGTGCCACACACTCACACACACACACACACACACACAAATAGAGAGTTACAAGCATTTGGCAACATGTTTACAATTGCGAGTATTTAAAACTGAAAGCCAGCCTCGGTCAGCGGTCACAAATGAATTTATTTCTTTTACAGCCTGACCCCAATGATCCCTTTTCCTCTTCATCAGCCTAGTTAAGCACCCCTTCGCTTCCAAATTTGTTATACACTGCTCAAAAAAAAGTCCGCCTTTTTTTTTACAATTAATCAAAATCAAATTTCTGATTAATCTATGTCGAAGGGGGAGTTTCCACTTTAGCAGTCGGCCACAATTGTCGTAGTCTGTTAACCATTTTTTATGTAGAACAGTGTATGGCTCAGTCGTTGAACTTGCAACTGCAACATTTGAGTTGTTTTATTCTGTAATTTTCATTTGGTTGCAATGTTTGCCGCAATACAAACAATTTATGTGGCACGCCAGGGCTGTCACCCGCACCCAATAAAATATGGACTCGTTCTGAAGATGCGTCGACATGTATCGTCTGTCGTTTTGTCCTTCGGTCTGCTCTGCCAGACAGGAGCAACCCCCACAAAATGGAGTCACACTTGATAGGCCGTTGTTGGGTGGTTTTCGTTACTTTTTTGTGTTGCTTTTGCGACATTGAAATTTATCGACTTTTGTGCGCAAGGAAGGCGCAGGTGGTGCGCATCAGTTCAAGTGGTGCCATGAGGATCCTCATCCTCCGCCTGATCTCTGACTCTGACTTTTCCTAGCACGCGCACAGGATTTACGCCACATTGCGCTGTCTGCTTTAAGAAAAAACAACAACAATAACTGACACGCACACACAATGCCAAAAATATTTAATTAAAATTTATGGAGCAACCCCTGGGTGCAGCCACCCAAAAAGCCGACCCACCTGACGTTACCCGACAGTCAGACAGTCAGACAGACCGACAGACCGACAGTCAACAGCAGTCAGCAGCCAGCAGCCAGCAGCCGTCAGCAGTCAGCCAAATGCCAAACGATGACACCCTTCAACATGGCGAAGCCAACTCTCAGACTCCAAATCTACGCCCTGGACTCAAACCGTAACGTTGACTTTTGTGCCCACCCCCAACACATCCTTCACACCCCCTTGCTGCCGCCCCCAATGCCACGCTATGCACCACTTGAAAGTTTATGCTCCCAAATGTCTCATTGACGGCCATTTTTAATGGCCTGCACTTGAAGTACAACAACAAATTAAAAACAACAACAAAAAACAAACAGAAAACATCCATAAATGCATATTTGCGTCGCTTGCCCAACTGACACATACCCTGTAAAGTGACAAGGATATTTTGGAGAACTTTGTGAGAAAATTGCTGTCACTACTTTGTAACTTGGTGATCTAAATTTAGAGCGAAATCAGATAAAATACTGACTAGACTGCTTGTGATTTATAAGTTGGCCAGCTATGAGTCCTGATAACATTGAGATCATATAGGATATAAGTCCAGATATCCTTGAGATCATAAAGGGGGTAGATGAGTGAAGGAAATCATCTATTTTATTTTATTTTCCCAATTCTAGGTAATATGTATCCAATACTTTATTTACTTGTCTATTCATTTTGAAACAACTTTAAAATGCTCACATATGCACTCAACGTCCTTATCATACTCCTTATGCACTGACGCATATTTATAGGGTATTTTTTTAAAATATAACAAAAATATTCTGCATTCTGAAAGCCTTGCAATGCACATGCGAGCCATTAAAAAGTTGCAATGTTGTATAAATAACAAACCTGGCGTAAAAATGTGGGGAGTGACTGAGAGAGAGAGAGAGAGAGAGATAGAGAGAGAGCGAGTGAGAGCGATGTGTTTCCATTTGCAGCTGGATAAGTTGAGTAAACACTTCATAAAGCAAATGACGTCGGAAATTTACCTGTAATCGCACCGCAGAGCAAACAAATCAATTGAGCATTAAAGGCCACGTGATTAAGCAATGCTCCATGCCCTCAACTCCAACCCATTCCCTTATCCACTCATCCCCCCAACTCATCAGCCCCATAATCCTCCCTAGGTACACTCAACACCCAACCATGGACGGGTGCTGGCAACTGTTGTTTCTCTTGGCTGGTGCTAGGCGCCATTGTTGTTGATAATTGAAAGTGCCTGCCGCTCACTCAGTTAATCAATCAGTCAATCAGTCAAACAATCGATCAATCAAGCAGTCAATCAAACTAACGCCAAAGTGGGCCGACAACACTGGGTGTTAACTGTGTGTGTGTGTTTTGATTGCTGCTAATTGCAATTAGTGTCCAAGAATTTGACAGCCATTGAAAACAACAACAACAACAACAACAACAAGAGCAACAACAACAACAACAACAAGAGTAACAACAAGTTTAACCAGGCGGGGTCAAGCCAGGGTTGCTTAGTGGGTCAAGTATCGAAGTGCTTTGTGTAGTTTAACCAACTAATTAACAGGTGACAACTTCGAATACCTAAGATTTCTAATTGCTGATTAATTTACCGTTTTGTTAAACTCAAAGTCGTAATTATCAAATGAAATGAAATATGTGTATGCAATTGATAGATTAATTTATACTAGTGGGGTTTTACTGTTAGAAAACTCATCTGGGATGGCGAATATTGTATTGAAACATGGATGGTTGAACATTTGATTGACTGGCAGGACTTGAAGGACTCTGTTGTAAAAAACTAAGCTGTAAAACAATGCGATATTCTTCAATTCCAATTCAACTGTCAATGCAGCTCACACACACACACACACACCTACACACACCGACACATGTGTAAGCTGGTGTCAGTTTGCTGCAATCAGCGCAATATGCCACAGAATAAAATGTCAAAGATAGAAGGGGGGATAGATAGAGATAGAGAGAGAGAGAGGGGGAGACAGGGAAAAGGAAAACCGTGTGGTTGGCATAGCCAGTTTTCATTTCCTGTCACCGAAGACCTGGCCAAAAGCAAACTGTGTCAAAGCGCTCTGCCATGTGGCAACATGTGGCCACAGAGAGAAAGAGAAGATGAGAGAGAGCGAGAGAGATGGAGAAGAGTCGTTGCAACGTTTGCATTTTGTGTGTCTTTTGTCTGATGCCGGAGATCCTATCTTGGGCGCGTTGCCAAAGTGCCTGCGGTTATGCGCCAGTGTTGTTTTGGCTTTGCCATCAAGGCTGCAACTAACTGAAGTATGGAGGAGGGGGGGGGGGATGTGTTATAGGGGAAGTGTGGCTACTTTCAGCATGCAACTGAAACGAGCCGCATTAACGCCGTCTTTAAAATTTATGATATTTACTCGAGCAGACACTGAGAGGCCAACGAGTTGGGCATTTTATTTAGCTGCAGGTGCTCCTGCAGCAGCCATGTGGATGGTGCTGGTGGTGCTGTTGGAGCTGTTGGCGCTGGTGGTGTGTCAGTGTGTAGGTGGTGGGTGTGTGTGTAACACGTGTCGGCTGGTTGTTGTTGGTGCAGCTGCACCTCCAAGGCTGCCAGCTTTGGCTATGCATTTTTTATGGCCGCACACCAAAGCCAACAACTTGGCAATCACAGCAGCAGCAGCAGCAGCTGCTTATTATTAGCCCGGCCAATAAGTGGGCATTGGTATAGCCATGATTCAGCTCTATCTCGTTTTTTTTATTTTGTAATCTAAAATTTGGGACTGATTTTCAGAATTTGAAAAGAATTGTTTGTGCAAATTTCCAATTTGTGTTTTTGGGCTGCTAATAAAAAGAAAATAAATTGAAGCTGTTAGTGAAATAATTTAATAACAATATTTATTTACACCAATTTATTTACTTAATCTTCTTATGAGGATAAGTTTTCAAATATTATTAAAAGTGTAACTATTTTGATTTTTTCACACATTTGTAATTCCTGTATTGTCTTCAGTTAAAAAAAAATTATGCACAGAAAATAAGTTAATAACACTCAATTTTTAACCAAATGAGATTTATGTGCTTAAGTAAGATTTGTGTATTTTTTAATAAAAGATTATAACAAAAAAATAAGTGCAATTTGAGGCTAGAGCTAATTAAATGCCTAAAACTAGTGTTAACCATCTGCCTCTCTCTCTCTCTCTGTCTTTCTCTCTCTCTCTCTCTCTAGAGAGACTGAGTAAAGTGTAAAATTCTTTTCATTCACTAATCATAGAGGAACTATGAATCTTAGATAGGGTATTTGATGTCTCTATCATGTTCTTGCTTCGTTGTCTCCTTTTGGTCACTTTAAGTAACTCTTATCCCCATTATCCCATATCTTACCCAGCTTATTTCTCAACTAAGCATAGTAGTTTTTTCTCTCTCTCTCTCTCTCGTGTGTCTCCTCAGGATCTGTTGCATAGGTAATGTGGCGCTCAGCGCTTGTGGACACTGCCAGGACAGTTATTATGCACACTAACCAACTGCCTTCATTCACTTTAAATTGGCCTTTCAATTTCAAAAGCAAAGTCCCAAGGCAATGCAGCAGCAGCATCCACATTTACCCACAGTTGCCACAGCTGCCGCAGATACAAAAGTGTAGCAAAACTTTTGCCGATAGTTGGAAACCACTCAGAGCCTTGTGCTTTTTATATTTAAGTCAGTGCCGCGCTGCCCGTTCACCTGTCAACACCTGAGCTCCCGTCTGCTGCTCCTCCTGTTTGCTCCTTTACTCCTTTCGCGTATATTTTTGTAATTTTCTTAAGTGTTTGTTCATCCTGCGAGACGTTCTCCTTTGCATCGTCTTGGAATAGAAAACAAATTATTAGCAGCATGTTCTGTCGTCGCTGCTGGATTGATTTTACCGCTGGCGAGGATTACGTGCTGTGCTCAGGACCTTGTGCCTGGCGCTATCATGCCACGTGTGCCGCGCTCCCGCGGGAACTGGCTCGTGAGTTACGGCCAACAACAACAACAACCAAGAATCCCGGCAACTTCAATTCGAGCCCCGGCATGGTCTCCGGCTCAAACTCCGGCGTGGAATGGTATTGCCACAATTGTCGTCAACTTTATCGCCTGCAATTGTACTTTGAGGTAGCCAGCTTTAAGGCCAAGTAGTGAAACCCTGACATTTTCCTCATCACCAATTGACATTTAACGTTGGCCCTCAAAATATTGATAGAAGCAGTAGATATTTCACCTGGCCAGGTCAGGTACTCATCAAACCACCCTCGTATATATATATATATAAATATATATATATAATATATACATAAATATAGATATGTAGATGTAGCTTACTCTTTTATAACTGACAACTGAGTAGATATTCCATCATCATCAGTTAGCAGATTATCATAATTGTTGGAAGGTCCTCTCCATGTTTATTTTGCAACTCTTTTGGCCAACTGCTCAGCATCGTTTTGGCTTTAATTTCACAGTTTCCATCCACTTAACGTTAATTGCAAATCTCGTGACTTTTTGTTGCTGTTATTGTTGCTGTTTATTGTACACATTGGGGAATTCTGTTGCCAACCTGGTCGGTCGACTGCTGCACTTGACGAGAAAAGATTCTCGAGGCGTCTCCAAAGGCGACGTCGCCATTTTTAATTGTAACTGTAATTTAGCCATTGTGTTCTTCTCAGCACTTTTTGATGACGCAGTGAGCTCCTGAGTGTGTGCAATGCTTTTTCACTCTCTCCATCTCTCTCCCTCTCTCTCTCTCTCTCTCAAAGGGGGCACAGCTGTGGTCTTGACGGTTTTGCATATGTCGTATTCATACTGCTTCTGCCACTTCTTGTTTCTTGTTGCCTCTCGCTCAACTTGAAAATGTTTATTTTTAGCATACAAATTGCGTGAAGGCTCTCCTCTCACATCGCCTTATTTGTTTTGTATTTACATATCTCTGTTTCACTCTATTTCTAACACACTCTCTCTCTCTCTCTTTCTCTTTTTTTGCTTGCAGATTGCCATCTGTGATGATTACAGCCTGCCTGTAGACTTTGTTAAGAAACGACCGTCCAGTTTCGATCCCTGCCTGGCCGAGGCAATACCAACAAATCCGGAGCATTGGATAGCGCCCAGTCCACAAACTGAATTTGTAAGTACAACTAAATCCAACTATTGACTGTACTTTATGCAGCTCTTCAGCAAGACCTCAACTTAAAACAATTTAACCTTAAAGCACATCATGAACCGGTTCGCGAACCGCATTGCAAGTGCATTCAACAAAATCATCATCCGTATAACCCTTAAAAACATCAAACTAAGCCCCCATCTGTGCTCTGAATGAATCTGTCTCCTAACTTCCTTTGGAGCAATTTGCATGTTGGCAGCTGCACGATTAAAGCCTGAAGTGCATAAACCGTTAATATCAGCCAAATAGCCTTAACAGACAGCCGAATGGGTCGGTATTGAAGTGGACGGGTTTGTGGGATTGTGGCTGGATTTTGTATTGGTAAAAAGCAATTAACTGCCCTCGGGCAGCTAATTGATAAGCTGCACGCAACGGCAACGACAAGGAGGATAAGGATGAGGATGAGGGTGAGGGTGATGAGGACGACGGGACGACCGATGAACGATGAATGATGACCGACGACCGACGACGTCAGTCGCATCAGCAATGCGCTTAATGAAAACCATTGAATAGCATTTTCTCATTTGTTCCCCCCATTTTGGCCCGCATTATTGCCAGCCTTTTGATTATTTAACCGGGGACCAAACAAAGCACCGCTCAAACAATGCAAAACTCTATTGGCTAAATATTGCAACAACAAAAAAAAAATATACCCAATCCACTACCCCTCGGCAATCTGCGTTGCCCGGCGGGTGGTCAGCCATAAAAAAGCCTGGAAGCGCCACAGATACTAAGCATTATGTAAAAGGAAAAAAGGAAAAAAAGAAAAGAGAAAACAGAAAACACGAGAACAGCAAGTGCGGAGCCTGCAGCAAATGTTGCCACAAATCAAATGGCGATGCTTCATCTCTTCCCTCTAACTATTTGCCTCTCCGCTGCCTGCAACAAAAATCTCGGCGCGTTATCTCGAGAGTCCGTAGAAAAAAGATAAACGTTTTTTTTTTTTTTTTTTTTTGGAATTTCAGTTTTTATGGGCCCCATACGAAATATATATTTTAGTCCGTGTATTGTTGTGTGTTCGCATTGTTGTTGTTGCTGTTGTTGTTGTTGTTGTAGTTGTTGTTATTGTCCTTTTGCATATTGGTCGTAAAGTGAAAGCGAAAGCGAAAGCGCCACATGGAGGCGCATAAAAAATGCCTGCTTGCCACTTGAATTTCTTTTTATTGAAATTTGTTTAGCCGCAAGCGGCCCCAATGAATACATATACTATCTGTGTGAGTGTGTGTGTGAGTGTTTGTGAGTGTTTCTGAGTGTGCTTGTGTGTTGTGAATGTTGCTCGAAATTGCGCAGTAAATGTTTTCATTGATGTGAGCAGATTTCCGAACTGAGAAATTGGCCATATTGACTAATGCCATTTGCTGATGGCCAACAGCCATCACAAGATTTTACTTAAAACTAGCTATTCACAATTTCTCAATTTCTGAAACGTTGCACTGGCTTCACAGCTTTTATAATAATTAATAAAAAATAATTAAATATTTATTCATCGATTTTATTTATAAACTTAATCCAAGCAGAAAATAAAATGTTTGTAACTTATGTAGATGATTAAATTTAATATTCTTGGCTCTTTGTTGTGTATTAACATATTTACGTTAACTTCAATTTGTATCTTTAATTTTGTATATCTTTTTAGTCGTTGAATATACAAATATAAAAGATAGTTTTGGCTGTATTAACTTATTCCACTTTTGGCAATCAGCTTTGCGCTGCTCAATAACATTTTTTGGGGGCGCAAATCTCAGCTTTGGTTCGTTTTTTTGTTGTTTTTTTTTTTTTTTGTTGCCAACCTCTCCCACTGATTGCGCCTCCAGATTTTAGTAGCCTTCTTGCCATGCTTCCCTGCTGCTCCCCCCTCCCTTCGTTCGTTGAACAGCCCAAATAGCCCAAAGCGTCAACGTTTAGCGCCTCTTCAGTGCCACATGTCCTGTTTCCCTTGCCGCACTCCTCATGTGACTTTGCTCTCTAAGCTTCCATTTTCTCCCCCCCCTCTCTCTCTCTCTCGCTCTCTCCACATCTCTCTTTTTATCTCGCTACGTGCGCTGTGCTTTTGCTTTTGTTGTGGCTGCTTCTGTTTTTTTTAGCTTCACAGTTATTAATGTAATTTTATCTTATGACTTTTGTTTTGCGTAAACAGCCGCGACGCGTGTCCACATATAAAAGCTGCAGGCTATGCATACGAGTGTGTGTGCGTGTGTGTGTGTGTGTGTGCGGGTGTGCGGGTGTGCCATATAAATGCTGTCTGTGCTGTTGTTGTTCATTTTTCATTCTTTTGGCCACGGCTCACGTTTTAATGGCAAACGCGCGCGACATTTTTCGATATGAAAACGAACGCCACACGCCACACTCAACAACCCCCCCCCCCCCCCCCCCACCACCCCCAACCCCACCACTCGTGCAGCAAACTCCTCACTTGTCTGGGGCTGCACTTGCTGAAGTGCACTTGGTGAGAGTTGCGCGGTCGCCGACGTCTGTTTAGCGACGCTGCTGCTGCTGCTGCTGCTGCTGCTGCTGCAGCTGCTGCTGTTGCTGCTGTTGCTGCTGCTGCTGTTGCACCTCTTGTTGTGTATTACTCTCCACGGAGTATTATCAGCAATAACTCAGCAGCATCAGTACAAAAGCCACATGGTGTGGTCTGTGTGTGTGTGTGTGTGTGTGTGTGTGTGTGTGTGTGTGTGTGTGTGCTAGTGTGTGTGTGCGAGTGTGTGTGTGTGTTTGCCTTTTTGTTTATTTCAATAACTGGACTCCGGCTGTTTGTTGCTATTGTTGCTGCCATTTTCACTCACAGCTCGACAACTAACGGTACATCACTCGTTACTCATACGCCGCTTTGTGCAGCTTGGAAAATGTAGGAAAATGACAGAAAAATAAAAGAAACAGCAATCGAATTGTGAACACTCTTCTTGATTTAAGCACAAAATTAGAAGCTGGGAAACCATTGAAATCTAGACTTGATTACATTTTTAATTATTAACACTTTACTTTGATAATAAGAAAAAATACTAAATTTTCATTCTGTAAACCAATTAAATTATGAATAAAATAAAAAAATACCAATGTATTTTCTAGTTTGTTACATCTTTATATATTTATATTTGTATTGGATATCAGCGCATTATTTAGTGCTTATCAGTCTTATGCATAAACTTGAAGGAATTACTTGGCCAGGGTTCACAGGGGCTTCTTGTGGGACGATGTGGGCTCAGTTTGTTTCTTTTATGTTGTGTGGCAACACTAAAGTTATGATACCCGACGGCAAGCATATTAAAACACTCGTCATACGCATTTGGCAGACATGAAGAATCAGAGTAATAGAGAGAGAGAGAGAGAGAGAGAGAGGGAGACAGAGAGAGGAAGAAAAACGTGGAATGAGTGGAAATGGATGCATGTTGGAATAGCATAAAACAGACCACGTTTGCAAAGGACTCGAACAAAAAAAAAAAAAAAATATAAAGAAAAAACTGCTAAGCAAGCGAACTCGTTAGTTTTCCACGTAGCTCACGACTCATTTCCACAACGGACATCATCATCGCTATCATCATTATAATCATTCAACATTATCATTATCATCTGGAAACGTTTTCATTACCGTGCCCATAAAAATCACGTTGCCCCGGCAACAACGACACGCTGAGGCAGAAGCAACATCGAACGACAGACATTCGTCTAACCATTTTGAGTCTAGTATGTCTGTCTGTCTATCTGTCTGCCACAACCCACAGCTCCCCACTCCACACAGAGATTTTCGCTCTTTCCACATTGATTGGAAGACACATTTTGTGGCGGGAGGCGGAGGGTCACCCAATCGAGTCGTGTATAAAATCCCCGTATGCCGATAATCAAGGGCAAATATTTAAAGAACAATATGTGTCTGTGTGTGCACAACATGTGTGTAAGATTTCAATTCCCCCAGATGCTCGCTCAGCACCAGCTAGAGATGACAGCGGGCTGAATATATCATATATGAATGAAGCCAAAAATATATATAATAATAAATAAAAATATATTTAATATACATAAGCAACAAATTGGTAATATTTATTTGGTGCTATATATAGCATATATATATATATATATATATATATATATATATATATATATATATATATATATATATATATATATGTATAGCTTCTACATTTGCAATCCCGACAAAGAATATATATATATATATATATATGTATAGCTTCTACATTTGCAATCCCGACAAAGAATGATTCTTTGTAGTAACAAGATAAACAATATTATTCAAGATAAGATATCAAAAAAGATCCAAAATTTCTGATTTCTGATTTCTTAAATTTCCAATTGCCCATCGCCAAATGCAAAACAGTTGCACACCCCACAATCCAACCCCTTATCAGTGTGCTATTTATTGAATGTGTGTGTGTATGTGTGTGTGTTTGTGTGTGTGTGTGTGTGTGTGTGTGTGTGTGTGTGTGTGTGTGTGTGTGTGTGGGTGTGGGTGTGTGTGGCTTTATTTGCTTGCATTAGTATTTCTGGTTTATTGTCTCGCATTTATTAGAGTTGAGCAACCCAGCAACCCGGACAAACGGGACAAACCGGGCAAACAGAGCAAACCTTGTCAACCTGAACAACCTGCATAAATTGAAACGTTGCCACTGCTGGGAAGAGCAACTGCATCTGGCTTATCTTTAATATGTACTTTATATGGTATTTTGTTGGTTTCCAACTTCCAACTCATTATGGATACACTGAAATTGTCAAAAAAAAAAAGAAATTGTTATTTTTTACTTATCTACAACTAGAATTGTACTTTATGTTTTCAGTCACAATACGATACTCTACTGAGCTTAACTCACGCTGTTTTTTCTCTCAGTGTGTGTGCGAATTTCAATTCATCGATGAGCGGCAGTCGACGTTTAATTTATGAGTTTCAATTAAAAATTCCTTTCAATTGCAAGTCCGGCAAACAATGGCGAGCATTGCTTAGTGTAACAATCCACAACCCCCAACCCCCAACCCCCAACTACCCCTTGTTGTTGTTGTTGTTGTTGTTTTTGGCATCAAATCTCGTATACAATATGCCACTCTTAGAGTCCTCCCCTCCTTGCCCCTGCCACTCGTTACATGTAACGCAAATTTCTGTTTAACAATAATGCACATATTTACGACCCCCCCATTCCCCCTCTTCAGTACCCCTCTGCCTGCCCCCACTGCTATATATAAACAGGCTGGACTTCTGCTGCTGCTGTTGGCTATAATGTGTGCACATTAGGGACACGTTAAGGCCATTTGTTGTTGTTGCTGATGTTGCTGATGTTGCTGCTGTTGCTGTTGTTGTTGCTGAGTTGTGCGACCTGCTGTTGCAGCTTTGTTTTGTGCAGCTATTTGTCATCGTCTGCCGGACGCTGTCCCATCTAAAAGAACACTCAACCAGAAGATGGACAGCTTAGCTGCACTCAACTAAACTGAGGGGAGGTGGGAGGCACAACTCAAGGATGAAACATGTTTCCTGTGCCTTCTGAGATTGTTAAATGGACACAAAAATTGATAGTTAGTGAATATTGATGAGTCTTTTACATTGTGACTGCCTTTTTCTGTGTGTGTGTGTGTGTGTGTGTGTGGCAAGCTAACCAAAATTGATTTGTCCACAACCAAAGAAGACTTCTGAATAAAACTTTCAATTCGAGTTTAGATGAATATGTTTGGTATTCCGGCTGGACTCTTTGTGCCACAGGTTGATGAACCCAGATGTGGCTTAATTAATTCCACTAGAAGTGATTGGGAGCAATTTAAGAATCAGAGTTGGTCTATCTGCTTGATAAGCTAATGATTAATCTGTTAAAAAAACTCTTGGACATCCTTTTAAAATTAAAAAAAAAAATCTAATTTTTTTTAGAGTAATATGGAAATTACAATAAAAAGGGTTAAAAAAGCTGCGGTCTTTTTATGTTTGTGAAACTAATTAATGGAAATTTACTTGTTCTTTTCCTGTGTGGTGTGTGTTGGTGTTTTATTTTTGGCTTGTGGTTGAGGAAAACCTAAAAGCGCCTAATGAGTTGACACTCACACACACACACACACACTCATATATATGTATATATATATATATATAGTTATTTACCACAGTTGTCGCTCACAGTGACCGTCAGCATTTTGCGACCACATGACGCACGCACAATTTTCAATTAAACGTTGGGGCACATTGAAATTGCAATGCAAATCGAATTAGTCGCAGCAACATTGCGCGATTGCGGCAACAACAAAATGCCACTCAAATGCATTGCAACTGCGGCACGCCGAACTGTAAAATACCCTTGCAGATATTACAACTCGTATCTCAATGGAAACAGCAACAACAAATTCAAACTTAAAGTAAGAAAGTGAATATTGAAAAATTCACAATTTTGCTTGTTTCTTGTCCATATTCATGATTCAAGATATTTTGTACGATTTGTACTTGAATCAAAAACATATTTTCTGAATTCTATGTTGTTTTTTGGTTTTTTATATTTATTTTTTAAGAGGTTGCAGAGATCTTCTCAATTGTGTTACACACTGAGTGCCACAAATTGTTTACCCGCTGAAAGTGAAATACAAAGTTGTTATCTCATTCGTTTGGCTTTCCCTTCTTTTCTTTGTTTTTTTTTTTGTTTGCCATTCACAGCTGCCATTTAACGAAGCCCAACAAGCGTCACAGCAACAACAGCAGCAGCAGCAGCAGCAACAACAGCAGCAGCAGCAGCAATCGACAGCAGCAGCGCCGCCGCCACCCGCCCCTTTGTCGACATTGCCCAGTCAACCGGCAAGTGCAGCAGTAGCAGCAGCAGCAGCAGCTATTTTGGGCAGCAACAATAACAACAACAATAACGGCAACGGCAACAACAACAATTGCAACAGCAACCAACTTCAACAGCAGCAGCAGCTGCACACGCACAACAACAACACATTGCCAGCGGGACCGCAGCAACAGTCGCAGCAGCAGCAACGTGCAACATTGCAACATCCACCGCTGCCCAACAGCAACATCAAGCAGGCATCCGTCAAGCTCATCGAAGGCTACTCCGATCCCAAGGATACGCGTCATCACGCCAAGAAGGTCTACCACAAGAAGGTCAAGCGACGCTCGGCGCCAACACACAAGCAGCGACAGCAGCAGCAGCAGCAGCAACATCAGCAACCGCGGCAACATCAGCAGTTGCAAACGTTGCCAACACCACGCGGACATCAGCAGCAGCAGCAGCTGCAGCAGCAACAGCAGCAGCAGCATCAGTTGCAACATCGCCATTCCACATATAATAACAATAACGTTAACCACAAAAGAGACAAGCGCAACAGCAGCCATTACAATTCAGGTAAGACTAACAACAACAACAACAACAACAACAGTTGGCAACATGTTGCCTGATTTTAGGGGGATGAAGCAGTGAAGCCAGCCAAACTAGCCAAACAATTGTTAATAGACTCCAATCATAAAAGCTGGCAACATGTGGCAAATTGTGAAGTTTTTAAAGCATTGCATACTTTTGTCAGGCTTCCAAAAAAACCCAGTTTATTCAATTGAAAGTCTAAAAACTATGTGCTTGGCAGTTAGTCAGCTAAATGCTACTAAAATAGTTGCAAATTGCTGCAACTTTGGATGGTAAACAGTTACAAATAGAGGATGAGTCTAAAATCATGGCCTGCTTTTGGGTGTTGCATTAAAAATCACTGTTTCGAAAGAGCAACTTTCGCAACAATTTTGCTCAGCTATTCAATCAGAGTGCGAATGCATATTTCACTGCTGACTGGGGTTTAGGGGGGCTGGTGGGTGGTGGGTGGGTGGTGTGGGGGTTGTGGGGTATGCATAAACATTGTGAATCAGTGGCAATTAGACGCACTTGGCGCACAACTCCTGCTGCGAGTCCAAACTGCGGCTTCTGGGATCAGCCAGGCGTTAAATGGCAACTGGCAGCCATTGGACTGTGTCTGCGAGAGAGAGAGATATATAGTAAAGCAGAATGAGAGAGAGAGAGAGTGGCATCTGCCGGGCAGCCAAGCGCCTAATAGACTGCGACAGAGACTCGCCACAATTTATTCCAAAGGATAACAGCTGCGATGCCTCCTAACTAACAAACAGGCTGTCTGCCCTTTCATCCCGCATGCCGCATCCTCCAATTTGCAACTTGCAACTCGCGATTTAATTAACTTCTGCTTCGGGGCAATGCAAAGTTACCGTCAACTACTGACAACAGTTGCAGTTCCTTGCGGAATATTTCGTATCAGGCACTTTCTTCTAATTCCTTGTCCGAGTCTTCTGTGAAGTTAAATAGCTTTTGGCAGTTTGGACAGCTCTTCTGAAGTTATACATCCTCCCCAGTCTAGTTGCATAAACTTATCTAATTACGTTAACATTTGCTGCCAATAATTATTATTATGCATAGATCGCAAAGTTTCAACAGCAATTAGAGCCAGGACTTAAGGATTGCTACATTTATTTATTAGAATATTATTTATGGATCAGTCTCCATCAAATTTAAGTAAAAGCGGGTTCAAAAATCGTTAAAACTAAAAAACTGAGTTGAGAGCACTTTAAAGTTAAGTTTGACTTTGATTGAGTTTATTTTATTAATAATAATATTTATTTAATATTTATAGAGTCACTAAATAAATATGAACCCACAATTACAGATTCCTCGGCGCCCAAATCCTCTGACGAGGAGGCAGATATTGACGAGGAAGTAGAGCGTGCGCCACCACCACCACCACCGCATCCAGCAACAGTAACAGCAACAGCTGGAACTGGAGCTGGAGCTGTAGCTGGAGCGGCGCCTGGAGGTTTACTCAACTCTCCGGATAGCATAACAGATGATCTGGTGCGACCGCTTCCGCCGCAACTACAGCGTAGTCCACGCAAATTGACCGTTGCACCATCGGAGTACAGCAAGAGGCAGCCATCGCCCTACTATTACTCGGATCTACTCAAGAGTCGCGACAAGCCAGACGACAAGGATAAGGAGCAAGACAAGGATAAGGATAAAGACAAACAAACGCTCGATCGTGAAACGAAACAAAAGTGCCGCCAATCGACGGCCAGTGAGCCACCCCAACTAACGCAACCCCATCTCGGTGGGGGTTATCGTAAGAGCAGCAGCTTGGATGCGCCACAGCGCGACCAGGAGGAGGACAACAACGTCGATGAATTGACACTTATTGCACTACCACTCAACGACGGCGATCCACTTGAGGGCGAACCACTTGATGACCTAGAGGAGGCCTGTCTAACCGAACAGTCCACCCCAAAGCGTTACAGCTTCACCGAGGAGGGTGTGCGCATCATTCGGTGCGAGACACCGAGCACAAGCACCTCCGAGGAGTCCGATTGCAGCGAGTGCCTCAAGCGACGCGAGTGGCATGCTCGTGCCTTGGCCTTAGTTCGCAAAACGTGCAACGTACAGCCAAGGCAACATTTGCCCAATAGCAGTGGGGAATTGCAGCTGCAACTGCAACACTGTGACGCCGGTGAAGGTGAACTGCTCAAGTGCTGTCCACCGCCATTGGGCTTGGGTACTGGAAACGAATTCGGTGCCTGCGATTTTGGTGGGTCGATGCCGCCGCACCGACTGCTGGGCCCAGCAGCCGTGTGCGGAGCCTGCATACCAGCAGCGCCCAGCAGTCAACTGAATCTGGGCCATGATGACAATGAGCTCGACGAGATTGAGGAATATTTTCGGCCACGCAGCATTTTCTATGTGCATCCGCATGGCGTCCACGAGTGCGTCGAATGTGCGCCACCTAACCAAGCAAAGACAAAGACACAGTTGCTAGAGACGGAAGACGGAGCAGTTGTCGACCAGCAGGAGCATCAGCAGAAAGCAGAGCTAGTGCAACAGGAGCAGCCCGAGGAAGGGGAGGAGGAGGAGGAGCAACTGGGGGACTCGGACTCGGACAACATGGCCAGTCGACGACGCCAGATCTATGAGACGGCCTTTGATTGTAAGATTGCCAAGTCGGATGATGATCTCGATGAGGTCGATCGGATAACCAATCATTGTGTGTTGCTGCAACTGAGCAGCAATGGCAACGATCTGTTGCTGCCACCGCCGCCGCCACCGCCGCCGTCCAGTAAATCGCGACTTGAATGCAAGCGCGCCAAGAATAGTAAGAATCAAGCATTGCAGGAGCAATTGTTGCAGCAACCAAAGCAACAACAGCTGCAGCTGCAGCAACAGCAACAATCACCCGATGGTCCTGGTCAGGTTGTGCTGCAGGTTCAAGCGGAGCTTAGTCAGCTGCAGATCAGTCAAACCGATCAGCAGAATCAGAACCAGAATCCAACTCAACAGCAACAACAACAACAGCAGCAGCAGCAGCAACAGCAGCAGCAACAGTTGCCCGCACGCGGTTACACCCCTTCGCCACCCTCCACCGCACCGCTACCGATCAAATTTCCGGGTAAACATGAACGCTACATGAACAGCATTAAGAGTGCACCCAATTTGCCGGCGGCACAACCGTCGCATCCGCGTTTGCGCGATTTGCGTTTGCCGCTGCAGCAATCGTCGCTACGGCAGCAGCAACAGTTGCAGCTGTGCGCTAGCAGCAATGACAACAGTCTCACCGACAGCGCCTACGTTAATCCGCCCTCAACCAATTCCAACTCAGCAGCAGCGTCCGTTTCCGCTTCTGTGTCGGCTTCAGCCTCGGCATCCGGGTCAGCAGCAGTAGCAGCAGCAACTGTTGTTGTTGCACGTCGGCCGCGCAGCTTTGTTTTGGAATCGGGTCGCGTTTTGGAGCTGCGTCGCAGCGCTCAACCGCATCAGCACCAGCAGCGACATCACCACCACAGCAGCCGACACACGCACTCACAGCATCAGCAGCAGCAACAGCAACATCAGCAACAGCAGCAGCAGCAACTGCAGCCGGGCGGAAGGCGACACAATTACAGCTCCACAGAGAGCATTGCGACCTCGTCGAGTGGCGGCAGCATGGAATCGCTGCGATCCAGCACCAGTGAGGGCAATCGCAGCACCTCCAGCTCCGAGTCGCGTCACTCCAGCTCACTGAGCTCCCACAGCTCCGAGAGTAACAGCAACAACAGTGGCAGCGGCAGCGGCAGTGTCAGCTCCAGTGTTGCCTATCCGCTACGTGCACCCGTTTTGCTGCACTCAAAGTTGCACATCCTAAGCCCCATATCGGACAAGTCCTCGCAGGAGCCGGCCTCGGCCAGCGCCAGTTCCGAGCAGTCACAGCAACTGGCAGCAGCCGCAGCAGCAGCAGCTAATCCAGCTTTAACGGCAACCTTGGCGCCCGGCTCGCAAGAGCAGGCTGCGGATGCAACACTGTCTGCCGCTGTTGCTGCTGCTCCCGTGCAGCTGCTGATCAAGTCACGCGGCAGTCAACGGACTACTGCTGCTGCACCCAACAAGGCACTGCTTCACTTGGCCGACGAGCTGCTTGGCTCGGATAGCGGTATTTCGCTGCATTCACGCGAGGATGGGAAAGTGCCTCATTTGGCGTTGCAACGTTTAACGTTGCCCAAGCTGCAGCTGCAGGGTGGCGGTAGCACCGCTGACACATCGTCATCGGGAGCAGCAGGCGCTGCAGCAGGTGCGGCATCCTCGTCGTCGGCTCTGCCGCAGGAGTTGCGCGATTTGCCATTTGATATGCCAAAGCTGCGACGCCGCAAGACATTGCAACAGGAGGCATCCGCCTGTACATCAGGTAGTGCCACCTCCGTTGATCTCGGCGACTTGCCCTTTGATATGCCCAAGTTGCGGCGACGTTTGCGCGCCAATCAGGCGGAGATTAACAATCTAATGATGCACAGCACCGAATCTAGCGGTATTTCGCAAGCATCCTCAAGCCATTCCATGCGCGACGAGCAAAAGCTGGCCAGCAAACTGGGTAAGTTGTTTTCCAATTAAAAACTAATTTAAATTAAATAACTACTCGAAGAAATTACTTTACTTTCAAGGGAGAACTTTTTAGTACATTTAAATGATTATTAATAAGTTCATTTTTTATTGCAGACACTGCGCTTTTCCGTCAAAATCTTACACTGAATCTCAACGAGCCTCGTCAGGTGAGCAAACAGTTTGGCAGCCTCGATTTGCGCGGTTTGAGCAGCCACAAGGAGCTTAATATGAATCTGGGCCAGGGTTACGTCACAGCGGTCGATCTCATCGATGTGACCATACCGCTTGAGCGACAGGGGTGAGTAGTGCATTATCTCTTTTCTCTCTGTTATACAAAAATGACACGTTGTTTTCTCTCTTTTTATTAATCTTCAGGTGGTACCACGGCGCCATCACACGCATTGAGGCGGAGACAACGCTGCGTCCTCTGTCGGAGGGATCGTTTCTAGTGCGCAATTGCGAGTCCACCAAACAGGATTACTCCCTATCGCTGAAGTAGGCGCCCATATCTATTATATGCCTATGTACTTACTAAGTCTTCTAACCCTCTCTTTTTCTTGTTCAGGGGTGCTAAGGGATTTATGCACATGAGGATTCAACGCAACGAGGCCGGCCAATATATCTTGGGTCAATTTAGCAGACCCTTCGAGACGGTGCCCGATATGATCCGACACTTCTGCCTGAACCGATTGCCGGTGCGTGGAGCGGAGCACATGTGCCTAATCGAACCGGTTATCGCACAGCTGCTGTAAAATGAGCGCTGCTAACTAACAGAGTCGTTAGCTGTTAACTGTTAACTGTTACTCTGTTAACTGTTGCAGTACAGAATTCCACATACATATTGATAGCATATAGAAGCAAAGATGAGTAATTCTCTAAGTGGTATATACATATATACATCTTTATACTATATAAAATATATACATACATATATATTATATATTATATATGGTAATTGTATGCACTAGTTATATGCTCTTATCTTAACTATCCAATTGTTTCTACTCACCAACAAAAACTTTGGTTATACTCGTAACATTTTCATTTCATTCACACACAGAATGAAAACAAAAATTGATCGATAAAAAATGGGTATTAAGGAACACGAACTATATAGTTTAGAGTTAAAAAACAAGAAGTAAAAGTACGTAGCACTTTCAGACAATACGAGAACAAAACGCAGACCGCATAAAACCAAATGGAATATTTATACACGATATACATAACATAACTCTATACTATATATATATATATATATATATATAGATTTATATATATAGAACTACACTCTATTCTAGATAGAATGAGCACTTGACACAGTTGCTAGACGTAGTTGTTCACAACATTCACGAAGTTTACAAGTATTTTTTTTTTTTTTTTTTTTTTTTTGTAAACTTGTTTACACGACACGTAGTTCACGATTTAACACAAAACAAAACAAAACTAAAAAAAACGAATTGCAACTGGAACATACACACACAGACACACTTCTCTATTCGTATCTAAGGATATCACACGTATATTAAATACTTACAAAGTCTAAGAATACTACGTAGCAAGGACACAAAAACATACAGATCACATACTCCCTAGGCCCCGTTCGAACTGCACGATAAAAGAGAAACGTATGTTTACATTTGCGCTATATATAGTCTGTTTTTTATCGGGGCAGCAAACTCTATAAAGAAAATTTGTTATTTAATTTTATGTTTCAAACTTACATATATATATATATATATATCGATCAGAGTTATCGGTAACTAGATATATCTTATATAGTATGTGGTGAACGTCTTTTTTTTTCCTAGTTTAAGGCCAGGCATGCAGAACGTAGAACGCTCAAAGCGCTTTTTTTAATAGATATGAGTGGATTTCGATCCGATATCGATATCGTATGGCAAGGATATAGCAACGCATATGAAAAAATGTCGGTTTTAAGTGTTAGCTTCTAATGTGTAGAATGCGAAAGATAAGTACGGGCTAACTAAAATTATATATATATATATATTATATACATTATACATTATACACAATATTAAGCAGTCAATGGTTTTTTGGTTCCAGAGCAAAAAAAAAGAAGAAAAACAACATGAATAGAAAACAAGATAAAAGCAAGTACTTTGATCAGTTGAAGTTGGAATCTGACAGCATTATCTATGTGCAATATACGACTTTACATATGCATATATGTATGTATGTGTTATCATTTAGCATCTATGATTTGTAAATGCAATTATGTTTTATGTGTGCCAAAGTATATAAGTATTATTATTATTATTATTATTATCATTATCATTATTGTCTAGCAATTTATGTTATTTGTTGAATAATTTCTAATATTTATATATATGTTTTAAGTCTGGCAACGCTGTGCAATAAGCAGACCTTTTTATTTTACTGCTTTCTTTAAAGTTTTCTGTTTCCCCCCATTTAGCTTTAAGTTATGCAACACTGTCTAGTGTTAAAAGATATATATATATAGAAAGACAGAGAGATAGAGAGCGACCACATCGAGTGCATACATACTTATATATATATATATATATATATATAATTATTTATGTATATTATATATATATATATATATATATATAATTATTTATGTATATTATATATATATATATATATACATATGCTGATGTCGAGTTATGCAAGGTTTACACCCGTATCTAAGTGTGAACTCAGCTTAGCTTAGTCAAGCTGCATGTTGTAAACGGCTTTTGTAAATATATATACTTAAACTTATACTTAATTACAAAAAGAAAATAAAACCAAAATTATACAAATTATACGATCCAATATGATTTTATCTGCAATACAATTCTAAGCATAAGATTTCCATTTCACATAAAATATCAGTAAATAGATGAGACACGAAAGAAAGCCCTTAGTAGCAGTCAGCAAATCTTAAGTATAGCAACAATTTTTTGAGGCTTCCAGCAATAAAGCATTAATATGTGTATCTAGGAGCAGAGCTGTAAGAATTTGAACACAGCATCATCGTGTGTGATTTCTGCAGAATCGAAATATTTACTTAACTACTACTAATATGTATCTAGTTTGTAGAACTTGAACTTCTGCTTAGTCCTTGATTCTATTGCAACTCTCTCCGTGGCATTCTATTACTTGCATTCATACATACATATGTATATAAATATAAACAAATATATATACACATATGTATGTACTAACTCTTAATAAACCGTACAACACCATAACAACAAAACAAAAGAAAACAATTATATAATATTAAATAATGAGAGATGAAAACAATGAACAGCAACAAATGCATACAAATTTAATGAAAAACAACAACCAAAATGAACGAAATGTATTTAATAAAAATAAAAATTAAAAAAAAATATGAAAAATAAAATGGCGTATTTTTTGTGTAATCATTGAATGCAGTTTGATAGATTTGATCATTGCGACACTAACTCTGTAAGAATTTGGCAGAGTTAAGGCTATTTTTCTCGTCGATTCTACGTTCCCAGAAGAATGCTGCAATTTTTGTTTATCGTATGCAATTTAGCCAATACAACAACCTCAGCGGTGTCACTGCTACTTCGTAACATTGACATTAACATTAACATAATGTAAATGTACATAAAAGAAACGGATCATTAAAGGTTTACATTCTTGTTTTATTAAATCGTTTTCGCATATTGGTATCGCATATCGTAAGTATGTGTAGTATTATTTGCATACATTCGTATTGTGTATACATATACATACGTGTATGTACGTAAGGTTATATTTAATAAATTATATTGACAAGCCGCAGCCAATACTTGCACTTGAAATACGAAGAATTATGTACAACAGATATCCAGAATTTTTACATACTCATTTGCGTGAATTATAAAAAAATAATCGTTTTTAAGTACATGCCTTTTTTTCAATAATTCGTTGATTGTATATGAATGGACCAATCCCAGATCCACTACAATATATTTTACAAAAAAAAAACTTTTATGTGCTATTTGGGGCATTTTCTGTAAGGGGTGGTTGGCTTGTTTTAGCTTTCTGTTTAGTGCTTGGGACATTACAATAACAATTTGGTGTGCTTTGGTCGCCGCCGGCTTTAAATGGCCGCCTCAATAGTACCCTCCGCATTCTTCTTGATTAGGCTCTCCCACTGCGCGATGAGGCGATGCGATGATGGCGCCTCCTCCGGCGTCAGATCACAAAGCTGTGCTAGCGACATTGCCGGTCGCATGCCAGAGTTGGAACCGGTTGGAGTCAGAACATTGCCACCACCATTCGACAGGACGGCGGCAGCATTCAAACTGCGATTACCGGACGCCTTGTAACCCATCAGTTCCATATCGTTGCTGTTGACGAAGGGAGAGAAAGAGAGTTTATTTATACAGTTATTCACATTTATGATTCTATGACTAGGTTATACAAGTTATACAAGCAGAATCTCTGGTAAGAAATGTCTCTGTCTCTCACCTTTCTCGCTCCAGCTCAAGTGTGGATTGTGCATTGCGCAATTTACCAGGCCCATAGCAGTGTTCCACCTCGGAATCATCATCATCGTCATCAGCATCGGCCTCATCGTCCGAGCTCAGTTGCCTGCAAAGGGAGAGTTCGGTTTTAGGGGAGTGTTCTTGATGAAGGAACTTGAACTTACAGCTTTTCGAGCATGTACTGACGATTGATCTTGCGCAGACGCTTTAGCTCCGTTTCACGTGATTTGAGGTCCTGCAGTTCGCGCTGAATCTTCTGCTCGACGGGCACATAGCCACGTCTTAGCGGCCGACCCTCCGAATCCCGTTCGATGGCACCCTGTGACAAGGTGCCATTACTAATATTGTTGTTGATGCTGTTAGCTTGCGGCGAGGTGTTGCCCGTTTCCAAAAAGGCCATTGCATTGCGAGAGTTCAACTTTAGAGTGGGACTGTTCGGCGTCGTTAAAAGTAGTGGAGTCGCTGCCGGCGACATCCCGTTAGGGGTAACGTTGCCCAACTGCAGCTTGCCATGGGAGGCAATGAAACGTTGCATTACCCCCTTTGTGGAGGCGTTGAATGCAAACTGTCGCTTCTGCTGCTGCTGTTGCTGCTGTGGC
Organism: Drosophila mimica; assembly: GCA_037043585.1. Taxonomy (NCBI): domain Eukaryota; kingdom Metazoa; phylum Arthropoda; class Insecta; order Diptera; family Drosophilidae; genus Drosophila; species Drosophila mimica. Next base: position 975,949 of record JBAMBE010000576.1, on the reverse strand, counting down.
GTGCCGGGACTGCGGCTTGTCATTAGCTTCTGTTGTGGTGGCTCTGGTGTCAGATTATAACAATTGGGTCCTATATAACGAGACTCCTGTCTGCCCACCAGCGTCAATTTCAAGGTGCCCTTGCTCTCAACTTTGCTGTTAATGCTGCTGCTGTTGTTGTTGAGGTTGCTGATTTTCTGTGAGGATGCCGAAATCCCCGAGTCATCCGAGTGCTGCTCATCGAGGCTCTCCTCCTTGTGGCTATTACTGTTCACACTGGACGCCAGCGAAGGAGTATTCGATGGCGATTGCTCCTCGATGGGCAGCAGGAGAGCAACGGTAACAGCTGCCGGCTGTGCAGTCACGATAACGCCCTGATCCCTTTCCTGATCGTGATCCTGATCGTGATCGTGTTGTAGCTCCTGCTCTGTCTCCAGCTGTTGCTCCTTTTCACCCTCAGCATTGCCGTTTATCTGCCACTCGGGTTCCCCCGACTTTAGCGGGGAACCCGCTGTCAGTGCTGCGGCATTTGCCAGCCGACGGTATTCATCCTCGCGGCGCTTCACCTCCTTGATTTCCTCCTGTATGCGCATCAATGGATCCATTTTCTGTAAAACATTGGCAGAGAGGGAGAGCCTTAGTAATTTGATCTCCTGCTGGGCGAAAACAGGAAGTGATCCGATTACCAATCGATGCGATTGTTTTCGAGTCAGTGGAAGCAACGCAAAGAAAGCAGAAACCCAGCTGCTGGTTCCAACTTGGACAGTTTACCTACAGTAAAAGTTGTGTAAGGGCAACAGCCGATAATTATTATACCCATGCTGATGGTCGGCTTTTTCAGTAAATAATTAAGTACAATATATGAGCAATTGGTCAGATGAAGATGTCTTGTTTTTATCTAGTTTTTTTTATATGTAGGTGCTACTGTAATTAGCTTTCGCTAGTTAGCTTGCTTGAATTGAAGCCTGAATTACAAATGTGATGGACTTCAGATGCAGCAGCTGCATACAGCCCGCATTTCTTGAAAGGGCGCCACACAGAGAGAGGGAGACAGAGAGAGAGAGAGAGAGGGAGAGAGAGTGACGGTGACTGGATAAGGGGTTAATCGAAGTTTGCACAATTGAACAAAAGTGGATAGCGATGATGGGTCAACAAAATACCAACGACAAAAGCCACACACAAAGCTACTTAAAGTTTGTAGAAAAGAAAGGGGGAGGGACAGAGGGAGGTAGCTGAACTAAGTGGGGGGAAACCGAATGTCCCGGAACGCAATGTAACGCAACGTAATGCAACATAACGTAAGGGGATCCACGTTAAGGGGCTTTTGATGCGTGCGATCGCACAAGCTGCGTGACATTCAGGCCAAAAACGAAAAAAATGTATGTTTATTGAATACCAAAACAAAGGGCTTAGGCCACATTTCAAAAACAAAAACAACAAAAAATATGAGGGAGTGGGAAAAAAACGAAGAGCGGGCGGAAGGGGACACTGAAGCATTTGTTGTGGTGGCATTGTTAAGCAGCTCGTAAAAATGCTAAACATATATTTGAAAAACAATCGAGAGTAAAAGTGTTTGAAAGTAAAAATAATAACAACAACAATCCATATTAAACAACATGTTACAGTTGCTGTTGTTTTCTACTGTCGCATACAAAGCTTATTATGGATGATGGCAGGCGTTGCAAAGACGACCTCAAAGTTATGACATCGCCATGCATCAAATGGGTAGAAAAATATGAAAATGAGAATGGGAGTTTAGTTTTTTGAAGCGGATGCGGTTGAGTGGGCTGTGTAATACAATATGCCAGAGAGTGGGGGGGGGGGGGGAGGTGGGTCATAAAGGTTTTGCAATTTAATTATTTACACTTTATTAAGGAGCTCAGCAAAAAGAAACCTTAGAAACAACATGCAAATGTGGGAGCGATATAACCATAAATATATTTACAAGTCACCCACAGAAACAGTAAACATCAACTTTTAGTTATGTAAAACATAATAATATTAATATTAATATTAACAACTGTAAATGTAATAATCATAACAAACTAGATGTCTTTTTAGAAACACTAAAAGAAGGTAGCATTTTAAAGAGTCGAGCAATTAAATAGGCATTGTAGTCAAATCGATGAACCGTTAAGTTTTAAGTGCATTTAATTGCACTGGGAAAAAAACGTAGCTCATAAATTAATTACATTTTAATTACTTACATATTTGTCTCTAGAAATATATTAAAGTTAGTTTAGTTGACTTGGCGACTTCAGGGCTCTACTTCAAAATGCTTTCACGTTGTTGTCAACTTTGACAGAAAAGCAACACTGTTTTACAACACTGACCGCTGGCCGGCAGCTCTTATTTGATATCATGTGGCAAACTTGAAGCTAACCATAATTGTAAGCCAAATGACATGTCAATTAGCCACAAGTGCAGGCCAGAGCAGTTAAGATCTTTCTCTTGCTGCAGAAGCAATTCTTCCGGCATTTTGTGCCACTGATTAAATGCAATTAGCTGGCTTGAACGCAGTCGACGACAAATGTGGCTAACAAAAAATGTGCGAAGAAGGAATAAAAGCTAAAGATGGAAGGGGAAGGGGAAGAGGAGGGAGAGGGCAAAGAGGAAACTGGGCTGTTAGACTGCAAGATTTAGTCAGTAACATTTTCGGGTCAGTGCCTTGCACAAGGGTGACAAAGGTGAGCCGAAGGTTTAGGGGTTGTAGCTCAGGTCTTGGTGTTTAACTCTTTGGGTGTCTGGGTGTCTGTTAGGTGGGCGCGTCAACTGTTGACTGTTGACTGTTGACTGTACTTCCGCATAGCTGCTGATGTTGTTGGCTGTTATTGCTGTGTCGCATTAGAAAGTGGCAGCAAAATGTCGTCGTTGTCGGTGGACGGTTGTCGGTGGACGGTTGTCGGATGTCGGTTTGCGAGCATTTAGAGCCACTAAGTAGCAGCTGGTAGGCAACTCTCGAAGCTCAAAAAAATGCAATTTGCCTACATTTTTCCTAAATTTTTATTTAGTGTTTTTTATGTTTGACGCTCTTCAATTTATTTTTTTGCGAAATTCGATGCAGATTTTCACTTAATTGTGCGTTTTACACGGACAAAAAGAAAACATGAACATGCAAACAAAAACAAAGCGAAAAACCCGCTGAAACTGTCGTTTTCACTGGCAAATAAGTCAAGATACCAAAATACTTTACAAAACGGAAGTATTGAAATTTGCCAGCAACAAGTTGCTACTCGTTTGCAACATGCTGCAGCACATCAAGATAGAGAGAGAAAGAGAGACAGAGAGATTACCTGCAAAGTGCATTGGCAGCAGCTGCCAACTTGACAGCTGTTGTTATTAGTGCTGCTGTCTACCCTCTTCACTTCATTTTACAAATTTACCGCAACTTCTTTTTGTTTTTCTGTTTTTCTGCATTTCTGTATTTATCTGCATGTGTTTGCCATAACGGCAATTGGGCGAGCGCAAGTCCAAAACAAAGTCGCTGGCCTAAGCTGAACTCATTTGCATGTTGCCGGGGTCACCAGCAACAACAACACCAAAGCGCCAGACACATTTCTGTGCATGCAATATGTGCTGAAAGATCGACGGCAGCAGCAGTTCCAGCAGCAACAGCAGCACCAGCAGCAGCAGCCACCAGCAGCAGCACGAACATCAGCCGATGCCAAGTAAATGAAACAGCAAAGGCACAAGAGCAAATTAGCAACAACAATAGCAGCAAAGAGCACCCAACAAGAATTGTACACAATACAAAAACAGAACGTGACGAAAAACGTGACCGTGACTTGAATGCACGCGCTCACTCCCATTCGCTCTCACCGCTCTCTCACCGCTCTCTCACGCGCTGTCTTTTCCATACTCTCATTGGCTGCTCCACTTCTCGCATAACAGAACTGGCGGTGTTAACAATTTCGTTTTTTTTCCCCGTCAAATTTAGCCGTTTCAAATCATGTTTGTGCTTTGTTATTTGAAGTGCAAAATTAACGTTCGTGCCAATGTAATTTATTTTTTACAATTTCTTATACATATATTTTTTTAACAAATACTTTTACTTCTAAATTTACATAAAGCAGTACTAATCTCGATACCAAACTAGATCCGCTTTAACATCCTTCTTGCAGATAGAATTAAAATTTTTGATCCGAAGTGTGTAACGCATTAGGGGATATTTCTCTGATCCCAAATATATACATATAAATATTCAAGAAAGCCCATATTCCACGCAGTATGTAAACTTTTAATCTCTGATTCCATTCAAGCTAATCTCTCAGTCTAAAAAACTAATAGTATATCCGTCTTTTGGCTCGTTCCTATATATTTGACAGCACCTTTTGGTTAAGATATTATTGGTTGAATGGAAAAAATTTTTTTGTTTTACAAAATACATTCTTAAACAAATCGACATTGGTTGCTACATTTTTGGTTTACTAAGTCAAATAGCTGTTTTTTTACTGTTTTACTTTAAATCCATCCAAATTTAGCTTTTCTGTTGATGTCCATCAAAAGTTGGCAACACTGATTGCAGTTGCAGTTGCCGTTGCCGTTGGCGTAAGCGCTGGCATTGGCGTTGGCGTTGCCACCTCAACTACCGCCGCGGTCGGATTGGGTCTGAGCCTGAGTTTGGGCTATCGTTTCCAGGCGAGTGATCAGCGCATTAGCATGATCTTCATAATGATTTTTAAGAGCTGATGATGATGTTGTTAATGTTGATAATAATGTTTGATGATGCTACAGCAGCGCCTCAAATGTACCAACAACAACAACAATTGTACAAGTATTTGGGGCAATTCATTCAACGTTTTTGTTTTGTTTTTGTTTTTGTTTTTTTTTTATCGTACTTTGTTTTTGTTTCTTTCATCTTAGTGACCGACGAAGCTGCAATCGAAGCGTGCAAAAGCAAAAAAGTACCAACAATGCCAAATTGATATGCAAGAGCAGCTGGAGAAGAAGAAGAAAAGGGGGCGTATAAGCAGAGATTTTTGGCCTGCAAGGCATTTGGGTCAGCAGCAACAGCAACAAATGATAACACAAATGCTAATGTCCAAGTTAATAATACTGATGAAAGGATGCCATTGCAATAAAAGTCGACTTCAGTTGAATGCTTATGCCAGGGTGGGCGTGGCAGCAACTGCCACCCGCCCCCTCAATTGATATGCTGTCTCCTTAGCTGTTGATTTAAACTGCCAGCCATTAGAATTGGAAATAACACAACAAACAACTATAACAATAACAATAACAATAAGAATAACGACTCCTCCCCCTTTCCTCAGCTCCTTTCGCCACCTTTCTCACGTCAGAGTTGGCCAGCACGATCTGCAGTTATTATCGTGTAATTCTTCTCATTTCCATCTTTCGCTCAGTTGGCAGTTTTCTCTTAAAATATCAACTGTCGAGAACTTCTTTCAAAGATCATTTCTATTTTTATTTGCTTAGCGGACTTTCCAACTCTTTTTTCCTCATTTATCATTTACCATTTATCTTTTCAAGATTAGCTGTTATTATACCAACTTGAATAATCTAAAAAGCAAATGGTCGCTTTCTGCTTTTCAAATCTTTCGTTTACTAATTGCAGCTAACCGATTGCTGAAGCTGGAATCACAAAAATCTCCCAGCAATAATATAATTATATATATATAAATATATATATATATATATGTATATATATATATATATATATACATATATTATTTTTTGGAAATTTGTAAGGAACTTTATTTTAATGTTATGTTTCTGCATTGTTAAAGTTATGACATTGAAAAGTTTTGATCGACAAAAATTCACATGAATTTTTTCCGAAAATCATGTTTTCAATTTAAATGAAGTATTATTCACGATCAATTGTATTGATTTTGAAAATCAACAGAGTCTTGACAAAGTTATGACATTGAATAGTTTGGAACGGCGGTCACATGCAATTTTTTATAGTATCCCTGAATTTGGTGGTCTTATTTCAATATATCAGAATTTGGTTTCATATAATAATAAAATATAATCCAAAAGTAAGAAGATATAAGCATTGTTTTTTTTATAGAAATAGTGTTATATTTGGAAATTTCAGATTATTTGTGCTATCTTTTTTTTATAAATTCTTGTTACCCGTATCATGTATAACACATACACTTACACAGCGTACATGTCATTAGCCATTTGTTCCGTATCTGCTGAGTGGTTTCTAGAGCTTTGCTAGTTTGGCTATCAGAAGTAGGCCTCAGTATGCTTTATCGATTATGCCAGCTCTCTTTCGCTTGTAAAACACTGAAATCGACACCTCCTCAAGCGTTTCTTTCACCAACTCCAACACACAGATACACAGATACACAGATACACAGATGCAGAGATACACAGATACAGAGATACACAAATAGCTTCAAATACAGATAGATACCTAGTGATAGTCATAGGCATCGAGGTGCTCGCGCAGTTCATGCGATCGACCCAGTTTATTGAATAAATCGTGATCTATTCTCTTGTGGCAACGATCTTCAATCTCTCCGATATCTCAATTCAGCAATCTGAGGCGGATGCACTTGGAGCATGTGTCAATTATGACGCCATATCATCGAGCATATTACAAATTACCGTTATGCCCGACGACGTTATTGCTGTTATTATTATTATTAAAGCATATTTGCTATGGATAGGTCGCGGGCCACTCAAGTTGGCCCCAAATCTGTTGGCCAAATCTGTAGCTGTGCTTAGCAAAGTCACGTCTCAACGGAGCGGACCATTAACAAACTGACAAATTGGCAAACAAAGCAAAAAAGAAATAGAAATACAATATACACTCAGAGAAAAGACTGTTTCGAATACAACTAGTATCGTGATAGAATTTCTCCTATTCAATATTTTAAGAAACCAGTTTTGATTTTAAGGTTCAGGTTCTTGAGATATCGATATATTTTACAAAAAAAAAGTTCTTTAAAAAATATATTCGTTGCTTAGTTCACGGCTTGCACTTGATTTGAGAACAACACTCCATATATTTTTTCTGCGAGTGTATCTATAGATACATGAGTAGTTAACAGAATACTTGAGTGGTTCGGTTCAGTTTGGTTGGGTTCGGAGTGTGGGGGGCAGCTGAACTAATTCAGCTCATTGGAATTTGCGCAATGCTTGACAAATATTCCTTAGTATATTCATTAGTTCATTTACTTGAAATCAAATAAGTATTTTCTATTTTCTTATCTTAGCAACTTTAGACGGCATTGGGAACAACGCATTTCTGTACGGTTATTTACCGAAATGAATTCGCGATAAGCGTTAAATGGAAAAAAGGCGTTGATTGAAAAAAGCCACAATACCATTTATGGGGTCGTTATTTGGCTTGGCAAGACTGGCTGGCAAGTCGGCTGCGTGACCTGGCCAAATCAAATAAATATAATCAGAGCTCTTGTTTACCCATTGATTTGCGACTTGTCTGGTATAAATATATATATTGGTAGCTTAGGTCATCAGGTTAAGTGCTGATGACGCGAGCTTTCATCAATTTGAGGCATTCCCAAAGTGTTTGAGTCATGTCAATTGAGGTGTGTTGCGATCGTGCATTTATATAGCATATAGCATATATCATATATCATATAGAATATAACACTTGTGCACCAGTCCGCTCAATCAACTGCACTCGATATTAGATGATCTGAGACACTGTGCGATGCATCAGCGAGTGACGTCTGTGGGCAGCATGACAAGCAACATGGCAATTGTGCAACAGTCTGTCGACAACAGATTCAGATTTGGGAAAGTGACAAAATTACACAAGCGTTTTCAGGAGATTTTCAAATCAAATTATGTCACCCACAGCTCTCCCACTGTCCACAACGCATGCCAATGTCCGATGAGGCCAAGCAACCCAGAAAACGTGCCCGGCATTTCATAAAGGGGCAAAACGAGAAAAAAAAGCACACGTAAGAAGAAGGAGAAGAAGAAGAAATAAACAAGACGGCCGTTCACATTATGTCATGCATGTATAGTATAACAACAGTGCAACAAGTATAACAACAACAACAACAACAAGTTGCTGCTGCTGCTGCTGCTGCTGCAATTGCCCTGGGCCATTGACATGCAGAGAACAAGCTAAAGCGAAAACGCATCTAGATACATTTAGTTTCTGCATCTGAGTTACTTGCGTGTCTGAACTTGAAGTGCGCTTTTTATTATTATTATGGCCAACAGCAACAACCGCGGTGGCAGCAGCAGCAGCAACAGCAGCAGCAGCAGCAACAGCAACAGCTGCGGCCAAAGCCACGCTACATGAAGCACGTAAAAGATACAGATACAACTCAAGATACAGATATCGAAGAGAGACACACACAAACAAACAGGCAGACAGACAGACAGACAGACAGACAGACAGTCATACCTAGAGATACTTGGGTACAATGTAGACGTATCTTTGATAATTGCCATGTTTTTGGATCGCTTCTTGTGTGTCTTGTAATTAAAACGCTGTTGTCTTCATTTTTTATTTTTTAATTTTTGCTGTGCTCTTGATTGAAAAATGTTGCCCGAAAATGAAACAAAACACACTAAACAAAACAATGGCAAATATTTGCGGCATGTTTGTCACCATACAGATACTAGAAGAAGAAGCAGAAGAAAACAACATGAGCAAAACTCTATTGAAAACCGAATGCAGGCTCTTTAGACAATTTTTTAATTGAGTTGCTTTGTTTCAGGCCAAGGTAAATGGGGGACTCGAAAATGGCAATAAAAACAACAATAACGAAAAAGCAAATAAGACATGAGACCCTGAGAAATGGGACCCTCAGGTGTTTGATACCCATATACCTATATATAAGATCTTGCCCATGTTTATACAAAAGTTTATACACCAGTTGACTTATAATTTTATGATGTGATCAGATACATAAAACTCATCTTGTTAAGCTTTAATACTTAATTTTTGAAAATTAATCTCTGCTATTCAAAGTCAATGAGAAACAATCTTAAACTAATAAAACAACAATTCAGGCGAGCATTTTAAATACAAGTTGACAAACATCCATCTTCAGAATCAGATCTTGAGATAAAAGTACAGGCGACTAAGTGCGGGAAAGGTTAGCTCAAATTATTTGTGTCTAAGAAAAACAGTTAGCGAAAAAAGCGTATTTTAGCCAATGATAATCATCATAAACTCAAACTGATCTTCTTTTCGAGCGAGAACAGTTACAAGGTCCCATACAAAAGAGTTCTTACATATAATATAAGCATACTTGGTAGCTGTACATAAAGAAATATAACAATCTTAAGTTGAGTCTGGGGGTACTCTATAACAATAGGCCAAATGAATGGTGGCTTTTACAGTGAGATTGGCAGCCCACTCGTTAACAACAACCGTTTAAAGCAAAAGTGAAACCACTTCTGTGGGCACTTGAGCCAAACTAAACTCCAACTAAACTAGTAACATCCCATTCGGTTCGGGCTAGAGAGCGACAGTTAGCCGGTTAGTATAATCAAGAGTGTGTTTTTTGGGAAAGTGCCAGCATAATGGCCAGTACAAAATACAAAGCGGTCACCGTTGTGACCGTGATGTGACTTAAGCTAACGGCATTTTCGATTTGCATTTGCATTTGTATTTGTGTTTGTATTTGGGCAATTTCAGGAGATCTCAACCAACGGTTAACTTGACTCCCACCCCCAAAGACTGGTCACTGTGTGTCTACCTCCATACAATATGCAAGAGTTGGGAATGGGTTTTTCTCGTTGCCTTGAATGAAAATGACGGTCAGACGGACAACAGACAACGGACAACAGGGAACCATCAGCCAGACGAAGGTCTCATGTCCAAAGTCTGGCAGTGCGCTTCATTTTTATGACATTTAGCGGCTTGCTTAGCGGTAAACTGTTTAGACGTCTTTAACACATGCTAACTGCACTTTATAAGCGTCATATTTTCAAATGCTGCTGCTGCTGTTGCTGTTGCTGTTTGTTTTGGCATGTTCATAAAAATTATCATAATCGTAATCATTATCGTTGACTGTGTTGTGAAAGGCTGATGGGTTTTCTTTGAGTGTATGTGTGTATGTGTGTGTGTGTGTGTGTGTGTGAACAGTAAGCCAAATGCCATGGAAATTAGCCATGTGCTGTGTGTGGTGCGATGCCTTTCACCCACGTCCACACTCTAATCGAAGTGTACTAACAATGAAGATGAATGCATTTTGTAGGTCGTCCGTCTGGTGTGCAAAATGCCAGGGCTATTTACGTGGCAATAAAATCTTAAAAACATGGCAACAGTCTTACAACAATTTACACTCCGTAAACCTCATCAAACTTGCAGCTTGACTTGTTGAAAATGAGCTTTTCAAAAATTGTGTAGCTGTTCATTAGATATAACTAAATTTATGATAATGATTAATCGTGGTTGTTTAACAATTTTATAGCAATCAAATAACAGATTGCCTGAATTGTGCTATATCAGTTTTGTTAGGCGTTTAGCTTGTTACAGCTAACAAACTACAACAACAACTATAACTTGTCTAGTTACACTCTACTAAACACCCAAAAGCCAGGAAAAGAGCCCAAAGCGTAAAATCCAAATTAGCAAACATTTTCAATTTAACATGAATGCAAAAAAAAAAAAAAATAATAATAAAAAAAGAAAAACAAAAAGAATACCAAGGCACAATGGGTAAGTCTAATAAGTATTGTTTTATGACTTTCGTTGTCTCTTTTATTGTTTCTTAAGCTAAGCTAATTTAAACAAATGAAGTCAAATGTATAACAGCCAGAAATGAGGCACAAACGAAGCAGCCAACTTTGTTGCGTTTCCCACGCTTTAAGAAGTAAAATGGCGACGCTTGATGACAATGGTGAATCTGCGAGAAGATTTACATGCCCCGCAAGAGTCGAGGGGAGAGATTGGCTAAGCAAAACGCCAAATCATGTCACAGAGAAACAACTAACTAACGCAACATCCAAAAGATGCAAATACAACATGCGATAACAAATGGACAGATGGACAGATGGACAGACAATGCCCATAAGTGCGACTTGTCAGTTGTCGTCTCTTTCTATTTTTGTTGCATTCAAAATTAACGGGGCAACCACTGTCGCAATAGTCTTGTTTATGCTACTGGGCTCCCGTTGCTGCTGCTGCTGCTGCTGGTGTTGCTGCTGCAGCTGTTGTTGATGATGATGGCGCTACTTAATGTACATAATATGCGGTGACCGTTACACAAACCCACCAAGAGACACAGTCGCAACTGACCAGCTGGTTGTCACTTCTGCTCCAGGGCGGAAGTGCTGCAGCAAATGGTAAATGGCACATGGCTTCACAAACACCACACACGCACACACATACACACACACACACACACACGCACACACACGCAAGTGTTGCATACATTTCAAATGACTATCAAAAAACATTCAGTTGGTAACGAGTGTCCAGCAAATTCGAGTTAAACACATCCAAATTATACAAATGAGTTATCAGTCAGAAAGTTGTAAATAAAAAATTGTATATAAATATTATAAGCTTAATTTATATATTATTTAAACAGTGACACATACTGAAATTAAGTCAGAACACACTAATTAATACCATGTTCGAGACAAAATTAAATAAAACACTTAACAAAAAGGAATAAAACACAAGGCGAACGAATTTGAAATATATATATATATACTTATAAATACAAATATATATACAAAAGTATATATGTATTTTGGCACATTAACCTTTTGATCTAAACAAAAACCAATAAAATTACAATCTCTCCACTCGATGCCAAAAATTGAGCACTTGTTTGAGGCAAGCGAGTCTTTCAAATGTGAATCTTATCAAATGAATTAATTTTATTATATTTATCCAAATGAATAATTTAAGTGCCAAATACATGAAAAAAGTCAGCTCATTTAATAAAAGTAATAAAAGAGTAAAAAAAGAATTCCGAGTAGTTGGGAGAGAATAAAGTAAACTGAACAATTGAGGTGGAAACTTATTTATTGCTCGTAAAAGCTTGACTGGTTTATTTGATTTACAGATTAGTACAAATATTGCAAGTGCACAAAAAAAATCAGAGAGATAGAAAGAGAGAAGAGAGAGAGAGAGAGAGAGAGAGAGCTATTTGGACCGGTGACAATTTCCCTGATTGCTCCAATATATTTATGCTTATCTTAGCGCAGATATTGTTTGTAATAAACCAAAATAGATGCAGTTTATGACACATTCCTTTTTTTGGTAGAAACACTTTTAACGGTTTTTTTATTTTTGGCAGCAACTTCCCCCATCCATCTATCAGTAGAATTGAATGCTGGCTGCTTGTCTTGGGACTCTGAGTCATTTCAAATTGGGAACCAGGGACGGGGAATTTTATAATTAGCGCCAGCATTTCAATTACTTTTGTTGTTGTTTGTGCGGCAAAGGAAACAGTGAACGGTAAATTGGTTAAAAGCCAAAGTGGCTGCAAAGTATCTTATCTGTTTGTGTATTTTTTATTTATTTTACCGACGCCGCTCTTCACCTCTTTACCCCTTGACTCCACACACGTTAGTCGCCGGCGCAGGTGTGCCATATTACACGGTGGTGCTGGTGGTTCTGGTGGTGCAACCATTATTATCTCAACAACTGTGACTGCGAGGGCGAGACTATATATATATATATATATATATATATAAATTAATTCACGTATATGAAAATTTAGTGACCATAATAAATTCCATTTATTTGAGAGCTTAACTTTTTTATCAATTTGTGATTATCCTGTTGAACGGGTTGTTGAGAATTTATTTAGAATTAATAAGATAATTCAAAAGTGTTGGTAACGCAATATTTTTAGAAAAAACCGGAAAAACAACTAACCTTTTTGTGTTTGTGAATTATTGCAAATAGCTTTGAAACCACTGTATTTACATGTGGTATTTATATTGGGAAGAAGGGGGAATGGGAGGTGTTTGAATGCGAACTTGTTGGCGCCGCAGCCAATCAGGTTGTATTGTGTGTGTGTGTGTGTGTGTGTGTGTGTGTGTGTGTGTGTGTGTGTGTGTGTGTGTGAAAATATACTCCTGATAATGCCTTATCAACAATAATTTTGCTATCGATAAAATTGTGGACAATAACTAAATTGCTGGGCACATGGGCTTTAGTGACATTCAAGTTCAGCAAATTCAGTTAGGGAACTGAGTCATTATTGTTAACGCTTAAATTTATGTCGCTTATCTGTTAAAAACAAAAAATATAAGAAAAAAGACATGAAATTATGGAAGCATTACAAAAATATTATAAAGACATGAACTCACCCACTCAAGTGGTTCACACTTATTTTGCTGGTGTGCAGTAATCATTTCTATAACTAATGTATAAAAAATCGAAAAGTCTGTGCTTAAATCTACAAGTATCAAAGTACAGCTAGTTGTTACCGGCAAATATATATTTATATATATATATATATATTTATATATGTATTGCCAGAAATGACTTCAACTAATGGAACCTCTGATTAGATAAAACCCAATTTGGTGTGTGTACTTGTAAACGGCTTTAATATTGACAGACATTGAATGGGCCACTAAACATATGTTTCTATTGAATGTGGCATGCAGTTTAGTGCGCATAATAACACTAAAAATACAAAATATTTGCTTCTTAATCCAGCCCAGAATGCAAATAAAACTGTGATACGATAAGTGATATTGCGTATAAGAAAATCAAATGACGAAATTAACAAATAGCTGGTTTCAACATGTTGCATTCACATATATGCCAATCACGCATGATGTGTCCACACTTATAACAGTTATCGAATAACATTCGCATATCAACGATTTTTCATCATAACATTTGAGAATTAGAATTTTAAGCTCTATTCTAATTGACTTAATTTTGAGTCACAAGTTTTGCAATTTTATGCGAATTGAATGGAACTCCCACCCACTCCCACCCACTCCAACCCACTCCCACCCAATCCCACAATACGCTAATTAGCAACCCAATTGAAGGCCTTGACATTGATGGATGGGTGGGGGCCGACGTGTTGCAGTTGAATGCGGCAAATGATATGGATACACGTGTGTACATATGTATGTCTGCAAGTAATGGCCATATGGCGGAGCTGCCGCTGGAATAGCTAATGCACTTTAATGATAAGCGATATCACCAGTTGGAACCTTGACTTATATAGCCGTGTAACCGTATCTAGAAGAATTTACGATTTAGACGGCTTTCGGTTGCGCACAAAACCAAAAGTGTAAAATAGTTAAAAATAAAAAAATAAAAAAACCGAAAAGCAGTCAGTCACATTGCATTGCCATATGCCATGAGGCATTTGCCATATGCCATATGCCATATATCATCATATCGTTGTTGGCCAATTGAATACTGGAGAAAGTACCGAGAGTTTGGGGCACATTGTTAACCGTTTGATGATGGAAAATGCGACACGCTTTTGATTTGGCGGCGGCATTTTTTGCCTTTGCCTTTGCCTTAGCCTTTGTCGTCTGCCATTGACTTTCATTCAAATTGAATGCAGTCGCAGGGCAGACGGGGTGGCAACCCTGCGCCCGTTCGTCTGCCAATAGCCACAAACAACACTGTGCGAAAAGTAAAAGCACAACAATGCAGCTTTTGTATGCGACGAGCGACAAATTATGAATTACCACAAAATCAAAATAATAAAAATGAAAAATAAAAAAAACGAAGGTTTTTCTTCTCTGTGTTACAAATTGTTAGACGAAATTCCAGACCCCCAAGAAATGTACGGACTCCTAATTGATACTTTTATCACAGATACAAACACAGATAGCTACTCACATCTATGTGAATGCAATCAGTCGAGGGAAAACGCTCAGGTGCTGTGCACTAAGCTACTATGGCTAATTGAAAGAGAGAGTGTGTGTGCCGAAAGGCACTTTTCAACTTTTGTACACATGTGTATCTGTGTGTGTGTGTGTGTGTGTGTGTGTGTGTGTGTGTGTGCATGTGTGTGCCAATGGGTTAAGGTTAATATGCAAACACCGATATCAAAATATATGGAATGTGAAAGAGTACAATACAATAATTCAGCCATCCGAATTTTGCATACAATGCCACCTCCCCATCTCCCCAAGCACTCCACTCAAATCCAGTGTAGAAAGCCGCCGAGCAGCACGCGAAACTAATCAAATTACATTTCGAACAATGAAAATGCATTGAAAACTAAAAAAAATAGTTCACAAGCTCATATAAAAATACCAGAAAAAAAACACATCAATTATATGCCATAATCTATACAAATAAAATTTTAGAAAAAACATCTTGTAAGTCAATTTAACAGACCTACAAAATTACAAGTAAACATACACAAAATAACACACTGGAAAAAAAAAACAAAACAGAATGCTTTGCTTAAGAGTGTTGTAACTAGCAGATACCCTATGCGAGAGAGCCCTATTCATAAGGCAACACAAAAAATATACATCAAGAAGTATTAAGTTTTAACTTCTCAAACTACATATAGGAATTACCAGTTGTGCATTTGCTAGATGAGAACCAACAAACATCTTGTCTTTAAGTTTTTAAACTTCAGAAAAGAAGTATATATAAATATAGGAGAATCGACATACCAAATTACGACTAACTCTAACTATTCTAGTCAAAAAAAAACAGTTTGTGCCACAGGGTATATATAGAAAAAATGATTCTAAAAGAACTAAAAAAAAAAAAAAAAAAAATGAGGCCTTGAGCAACGCGCAACGTAAACATTTTATCATATCAAACGAAGCACGTTCTATCTCACTCGAAAAATATATAGTTTATCAATGTGGCATGCCAACAGTTTTTCTAGCTGTTGTCGCCGGCGGTTGCGTCAATCAAAATATAATCGCAGGTCGTGAATCAATAAACCAAAACCGAGGGGCAAAGAAGACAAAAGACAGACAAATTATAGCATACGGATCGGATCAGTCTTGCACAAATCAAAATCATTTACTAATTGCAGCCCATTTATAAGTAATTACGCTTTGCCAGCCAGCAATCAAGTAAAACAACTCAAACCCAAACCCGAAACAGAAACCGAACCCGAACCCGAACCAAAAACCAAATACGAATCCCAACCCGATACCCGAAATCATATTGCATCTATGAGATAATCGAACCGAGCTGTGACGACTTCTTTCACTTTGATGATTGAGTTGACATGGTTGTTGTTGTTGTTGTTGTTGTTGTTGTTGTTGCTGTTGTTGCTGTTTGTTTCTTGGCTTGATGCCAAATTGATTTCAGTATTATAAAATCGACTTTTAAAACATATATAGAGAGAGAGAGGGAGAGAGCGAGGGGGGAACTATAAAACTATTAAGTCAGTCGGTCGAGCGGTGCAACGGTAAATCGCTAAGCGTTGCCACAATTAATTAAATGCGCTACTACATTATAACCACATGCCATAAATATGCACATATACAGATACAGACACACACACACACACACACACACATATATATATATATATATATATATATTTATATATATATTTATATGTATATATAGACTATATAGTTCAGTGAAGACTTTCAGAAAAATCGATGCATTGTTGTGGGGCGTTTTGCTTAGCGGTAACCGTGTTGTCTTCTGCTAACATATATATAAATATATACAGTATATATATATATACATATATATATATATACATATATATCTAACGTATTCAGATAAACACAACACGTTCACAGCACACATAATGAAAACATTCACTTTTTAACACCCCTCACTCATTTGAATATCGTAGTTACATTTTTTGTATTTTGTATCTTTGTGAGCTTTACGAGATCGTTAAAATATTATTATTATTATTGTTATTATGCGTATGTTTTGATTATTATGCTGATGATGATTTCGTAACTCTTCGAGTCTCTTTTCAGATGGGTTCATTGTCAGAACTGAAGAAACGTAGACGGTTTTTTCTTTCTTCCTCTTTATAGTGAAATTTATGATGCATAAGTTTTAATGGGGTTTTCTTGCCATTGTTTATGATCATGGCCAAAACGATCGCAGTGCAGCCGAAATGCAATCGAAAACGGTTTCGTATTCCCGGAAATTCAGAGCATTAGATTAAAGAGACGTGTATTTCAGCAAGAAGCAAGTGAAAATTCTTACTTGCATTTTATTTTTAGTTCGTTTTTTATTAGCTGATAAATAATAGTTGAATCACACAAAAACGGAAATGCCTAACTTCCTTAGTTTTGGTACTTTTTTTTACCACATTCTTAGCTCATTTGGGTGTGCAAATATGGCACTCTATGAGAAGTCTTAACAGTAATTAAATTTCAACTTTTTTTCAATTTCAATAAGTGTAAATTTCAGATGGCAAATTTAATTGATGTTATCAATCTGAAGGAATCAAATCATCTCACTTGGATTTGTAGCTTTCTTTGTTTTAGTCAAATGCTGCTCCAGTTCTTACTCTCTACTAGAAACAAGACAGTCTCTCAGTTTCGCTCTTATTTTCTCTCATTCTCTCCTTGATTCGCTCCTTTCGATCACACACACACACACACACACACACACACAGAGAATAATAACAATCTACATCTGGCGGGGGTCAAGTGTCGTTGACCCAGGCATTGACCTCCCCACCTTCTCACAAGTTGTACTCCCCATTTGAACCCTCTTCTTCCCCGCCCACACATACTCCACACCCCCCCTCCACATTTAATCCAATGCTCAATGTTCGCTCGGCGATCGCCAAGCGACAAGTTTTCGAGTTTGGCGCATTTTTTTGTTTGTTTTACGGTCGGAGCTGTTTGCGTTTTTCATTTGCCTCTGTTTGTTGTTGACTGCCCCCCTCCCTCCCTCTCTCTCCCTCTATCTCGCTCTATGTCTATTTTCTCCTCTAGCTGCCCACTCCAGACGTAATTACAGTTGTATTTCGAGTCAAGAGTTCTTTGGTCCGATACGCCTTTGGCTGCAAAGCAGCGCGTCTTTGGCTTTGGCTTCAGGGTCTGGATTTAGGTTTTGGGTTTTTCGCTTTGATTACCGTCAGCTGCCATCTCGAAATGTTTTTTTTATTTATTTTTTTTTTTAAGCTAAACACTACCTTCCCCCACTTACACACATACACACACACACATACCTGCACACTCAGCTGCTTGCTTGCCGCCTTAGCCTTAATTATTGATGATTCTGCACTTTTTTTAAATTTGGTGTTTTTTTTTAATATTTCATTAACTTTTTTGAGCCGAGATTTATTTGGAAATGTGCATTAGCATTTGCATCAGGATCAGCCATCGCCATCGCCATCGACATCTGCATCAGCATCAGCATTTCGCTTTATTTGCATTTATTGACTTGACCGGTTTTAGCTGTTTTTCGGATATTTTTACTTTCGATTGGCAGGCGGCGAAAACTGCCGCTAGAAAAAAAAAAAAAAAAACCAGAAAAATCGCATTGACTCGCTCAGAAATTTTGTCGCTGTCTAAAAGCGAAATTTTAAACAGCCCACAACAATAATAAATAATATAAAAAGCGAAAGGAAGAAAAAATAAAAATACAAAAAATATTCTGACCGGTTTTTGTACACAACAAGTTCAGTTTTCATAATAAGTTAACTAAACATTGCATTATATTTACATGTAAGTTGTCAAAACTAAACGTGGTAACATTTTTAACCAGAAATTCGACACACAATTCCAATAATTTAAGCGAATAGTGGTTAGTTTTGACATAGTTAAATTGCTTTCAGATATATGTAATTTGATTTTCTGTCGTCAAATTAATTCAATATAATATGTACAGGTGTACAAGGGACTGAAATATATATAAGATAATAATGGATATGTGATCAAAATGATGGCTAACTTTTTAAAAGCTTTTTTTATGAACTGTGTGTGCTAATTTGTCAGCAGATTTTTGACATAATGGGATATCCTCGTGTCGAAAAATGCATGACAATTCACTATTCACTATTCACCTCCGTTTACGTCTTACCTCTCCCTATCTCCATCTCTTTTTTGGTAATCTTGTAGCATTTCGTTTAGTTCCATTTATTTGGGTCATGGACAGTCATCTTCTGTCGGTCTGCTCCCCACCTGAGTGCCCCTTTGACTGTCACTCTACAGGTTTTTCGACTTTTACTTGCAGCAAGGCTAAATGCAGTTTTAAAGCCACAACAGACAAACAGACCAACAGACCAGACCAGACCGAGCCATCAGCAATCAGATATTTTTTTAATGGTTCCGTCTTTCGATCTTAAACTTGGCTCATGAACATTTATTTCGCTCCGGCTTAAAGATCGGGCTCAAGCTCGATTTATGTTTTGTTGCTGTTGCTGTTGCTTTTATTGTCTTTCGTCTGAGCGTTAAATGAGTTGTAAGAAAAACAGCTGTTGGCTTGTGCCTGCGTGGGTTTCTTCCCATAATATCCTGTAATCAATACAATATCATCATGTGGGCATAGTAAAGTATGGAAAGGAATTTCCCACTAAAGCAAGAGATTGTCGCGTCAAATGTATAAATATATGTTTTAATATTCCCTACATTGATAAAGTCTCATTCCAATCATTTATAATATAATTTAACAGGGTATTCAAGAAACATACAATGTGCGTTCTAAAGTATCTACTAAATACGTGAAAATTGCAGGGTATCTGCTAGTCAGGTACTCTCGACTTTGGAAGTGAGTTGTTGTTGTTGTTATTTGTTGCCTGTCACTTCTGGGTCTGCAGCTTGTTTATTGAACTTGGCACTTGTGGCACACTTGTGGACACAGATCTTTATGTGCTCATCTCGGGGTTGACATATGACAACAACAACAACAGTGGCAACAACAACAACAGCAAATACAACAACAACCACAACATTAGTGGCAGCATTACCAGCAGACGCCAAAGCAAACAATAGAAGTTTTCGGGCAAAGAAATCGCCCGAAAAGTGCGGCGCTAAAGAAATTTCACTGAAAGCAACAACAACAATAAAATGTTGCCATGACTTTGACTTTTGCGGCCACAAAAAATAAAAGAAAAAAAAAAATGTTGTAAACAATGGCATGAAACATGAAAGCAAACTGCGCTAAGGCCAAAACTGCAGACCAGACTTGAAAGCTTTGAACGAGAAGAAGCAAAAGCTTTAAGAAGAGCATCACATTTTTGGGAACAGCAACTGTGCAAATAGTGCGAGGACAAAACAAAAAAAAAACACACACACAAAAAACAGAGACGCTAACAATAAAACACGCGTGAAGCACACAAAACAAAAAAAAACACAAATTTTAATGAAAAGCCAAACTAGTAAAACAGAAAAAAACAAAATCGGTCTACAATGAGGCTGTTTATTATTGCTGTGGATGATATTCCAGAATCAGTCATTGGAACGTCACGGCACAAGAACAAGCAGCACCAGCAGCACCAGCAGCAACAACAAAAGCAGCAACAAACCGCCGTAAAGAGAGCTCAAAGAGAGTTCAACGCACAGCACCCAGCAAAGTCGAAAGAAATGCGAGTTCAGCAACAATGTTGCACAGGATGTGCGCCCAGCGACAAACGTTGTTGCAGCAACAGCAGCAGCGATCGCCTATTTTGTCTGTGCGTATTTATTACACTCACCTCATCGGCCTTTTGCTGCATTCTGTCAGTTATGATTTTGTATGTTGTTGTTCTTTGTTGTTTTTTGCTGCAAGAATAGTATTTGGGGCAATTAGAAAGAACACGGACAACAGTTAAAACAATTAAAAACAAAAAGTAAATCAAAAGAAAAAAAAAACACTTTCACTTATATTAATAATAATAGTAAAAAGAACAGTAGCAGTCAACTAGTAGTAGCAGTAATAATAATAATAATGAAATTATTACAATTGTTATTGTTAAACAGTTGCAGCTGTTTCACTGCTTTTCTTTTGGTTAGCTGCGCGCGCGCAGCAACAAAACGCAAGTTGAACAAGAAGTATAAAAAAAACAACAGACAAAAAAAAAACAAACAGCTAAAGACGAACCGTAACGTAACGAGAATTGTGTTAACAACAAAGTTTTGAAATGCGTGACAAATGAAAAACGCGTTAAATGCACGACCAGCACGCAGCGCCACAAAATAACAACTGACGGTGCGAAAAGCAACTGACGATAAAACACTGCAGGCAAGCGCAGTGGAAAAGCTTATAACCGAACCAGCGCGCACACACACACACACGCACGCACACCAACACAGAGATAGCGACACTCGAAAGAGCGCGCGCAGAGTTTGACGCCAGTTGGCAGCCCCATGCGACTCGCAAAAATACCAAAATGATGACAGCTGTTGGTATTTTTTTTATTAAAGTAATTAATCGATTAATCGAGTTGTGCTATCGTTGTCATAACGACAATTACCAAAAATAAAACACAAATTGGACAAACACAACTAAATGTAAAATCACAAAACCAATTGTGATACAATGTTGAAGAGCAGCGCACCCAAACGCACTGGCATTTATCGCATATCCGGCAGCCCAAGCGACTTCAAACTGCAGCTCAAATTGCGCCATTTGAGCGAGTGGCTGCCGCTGCCAAAATTTGAATATTCCGGCGCCTATCGGCGCAGCATAAGCCACTATCCAGAGAGTACCCAAGAGAGTGGCTTCGATTTTTGCATCTACGTGCCGTATGAGGATCAGAGCGGCAGTAACTATTACAGCTACTACAACTATTACAATTCGGGCAATAGCTCTGCTCGCAGTTGCAGCATTAACAGCAGCTCAGTCGCTGCTCAGTCGCAGTCGCAGTTGGAGCCGCCAGTTTTGGATGCCTTTCAATCGTGGAATCGGGAGCTGTGCAATGGTGCCACTGCCAGTTTGTGCATTGGCTGGCAGCAGAAGCATTTCAGCCGCGACGACCTGCAGCGTTATGAGGATGCTAACAAGTGCCACACAGTGTTGCAGCGACGCTATCATCGTTGGACGCAGCAAATTCTAAAGCTGCAGCATCAACATCAGCAGCACCAACAGCGCAAGCAGGTGGAGAGGAATCAGAAGCATTTGTTGCAACAGTTGCAACTACGTTGCCGCAAATCGAAACGCAGCAACGATACCGTTGAGCAATCCGCTCCACCGGATGATGATCAGAATTTTGCGGCACGCACTTGTCTCATCTACACTGTGGTCAATGCCGATCTGCTACTGATGGAGGAGTCACAGCTGCCAGCCGGAGCACGGCAGCTACTCGACGATGGCTTTCAACTGATGTACGTGTACGCCCAGTTGCAGCAGGAGACCTTGCTGCTGTATCTGGGCTACCAGCCGGCAAATGGGCTGCTGCATGTCTATCCGGATTTCAGTTGCAGTGCCAATGATATGGACTATGTGCTGGAAATCGACAACGATTGCCGGCAAATCTACGCCTATGGTTTTGAGAATCTGACACCACTGAATAAAGTGCTGGAGATGGTGGCGCCGTATAAGCCCCACCCTGTGGCTGAGCAGCCAGAGATTACGCTGCCCCCGGCCGATGCCACATCGCAGGAGATGTTGGAACACTTTAGGCAGCAACGCTTAAAAAGCTTACAGCTCCGTCGATTGCTACAGTTTGTGGCACCACCAAAGCGCATGCGACGCGTCACCCTGCTGATGGAGCTGCGCGAGGCGCAAAACTTTGAATATCCCAACATCCATGTGCGCTACTATATGAATCCGCCGACGCACACGCTGCTGGAGCCAGCGAGTGCCAGCGAATCGTTCGCATTGTATGGCGCCACCGCCAGCTGTGTGGCAGTTGGTGGTGCAACAAAAGTGGCTCACTTGTCCCACTGCTGGCAGCTGACACTGCTCTGCGATGAGGAGCTGCTGCAGCTGCATCAACATCTGCACATCTACTTTGAGGTGATCAGCGTGGACAACTGGCAGCGGGAGCGCTGCGAGGGCTACGCACATTTCTCCTGCTCGCTGCTTGCCCCGTTGCCACCGGTGGCAATCAAAGGGTTGCGGCTGCAATGCTCTCGTCCCTTGGGCAACTGGTGGGATGCACTGAATCGCTACTTTATTGGCGGTCGAGTGCTCTTCGACGTCATTAAATACTTCGACACGAGGCTGTTGCGTGGCAAGCTGCTTCACAATCGCTGGGCGAACGAGCCTGCGAAGGCGATGGACACAACGGGCACATTGCTATTCACTGTGCGAAAGGTGCAGCAGCGATATCATCAGCTCGGCTACTACTTGGCCACAGATGAGAGCGACGCTGATGACGATGACGATGGCAATGGCAACAATTTTAAGAGGAAGTCGAGAACAGGATTGTCCAAATCCCTAAACGAGGTCATCGCTGCATACGTGGAGGTGAGGGATCGCATCGAGGCGATGCTCGCAAATTCAGTCATCTAAATTTCAAGGAACCTGCGACTTGACTCAGACTCCAATTTGAGGCAATTGCTCCATTAAGAGAGAGAGAGACATAAAGTTTCCTATAGAAAGGATCGACTGTAAGAGCTGTATGATATACTATAAGATATATATATGCAAGCAATCTTTCCGGCTTAAGCAATGCTCTAAAATGATATTTTTATTTACCAGTGAAGAGCTTAAAGATTGGATGATTTTTGTGTTTCTTTTCTTCTTTTTTTTGGTTGAGAAAAAATTCTCATTAATTTTGAAGCAATAGCGCTGCTAAATTTAACCATCTCGAAAGTACACATACTTTTGAGCACCCACAGAAGAATAACTATCGATTGGCTTTCTCACATGCGCCTAAAAGTATGCCATATTTGTACTTTAGCCAATACACGAACCATTCTGTGCGATCAACTGGTGCATGCACATGCTATTCTAAAGAGCGAACTGTGAGGAAAAACAATGTAGAATAATAATAAAATAATACTAAAGAACTGAAATTGAGTTTATCCATTTTATTTACTACTAATATCACTCAGTGTATATACATTTATATAATCATATATAGATTCATTGTCATATTCATTTGCATCAATTTCATAACTTGTCTGTCATTTGTGGGTGGTGGGTGGTTGGCTTGGGAAAGGGAAGGGGATATCTATCTATCGTTTAGGAGGACATATCTTGCACTTTTGTATACATATAACACTAAAAGATGATAAAAAAAAAAAAATTATAATAATAAATTTCCTGTTGGGAGTTGTGCTTAAAACTAAATACATGAATTTTGGGGCTGGGGATTTGGGTATTTGGGGGCGACTCAAAATGGTTCACTTATGCCGTGGGCAGATACAGGCGGGAAGGTACTGCAGGAGGAGTATAATCATAGCCATGGCTATCGCCACTTGAGAGTCCGTTGCCGGGTCCATAGGCAGCATTGGGATCAGTGTAGCTGTAATCATCGCCACTCTGGCCGCTGCCGCGCAGTGGGCCGCCCTGGTCCAGATTGAGGTTCTGCTGGAGGAACTGGAAGCGATTCTTGTTGCCCAACAGGCTGCTGGGGTCAATAGCAGGCCTCTTATTGGCAGTCGCCAAAGGTTGTGGCCTACACACAAAGTAAAATCATTATTAGCATTTGAAGTTCAGTCTCTATGAAATGCTCCACTTACTCAGGAATATCCAGATCCAGTTCGGTGATGGGATGATAACCGAACTCATCGGCTGTATAACGGGTCCTGTAGCGCTTGCCATCGGCACCGGTAAACGAATACGAGCCACTCACAACAAAGGTCTTATCGTCCTTCAATTTGCCCACGCTGCTCACCTCAATGCCGTTCTGTGTCTTCAATCTGTAAAAATTACATTTGATTATCGATTAATCGATTAATTAGCTTTCGAAATTAAGCATATTTAAAAACTATAAACTATAGAGCTACAAGACGATCATCAATTTTAATTACATTTTAAGTGTACTTTGAAAATATAATCATAATTTTCTATGGTTTTGTTTTTAGCATAATACTTTGTTAATTTTAAAGAAGGCAAAAAATATACTTACTCGAGTTTGAATTTTTTGCCGGAATTGTAGTTCTGAAACTTCTCGGTTTTGGCCTTCATTACGTCGCCGCTGAACTGCACAGCTGGTTTGTCGTCATCGATGTCTTCGGGCAGGGTATAGATGTCGCTGGGATTGTATTTGAAGAGGGCCTCATTGCGATCTGTGATATGCTTAACATCGGCAACCGCCAGCGCCACAAAGCATAAAAGCAACTAAAGGGGCAACGCAGAGGAAGAGAAGGAAAAACAGATAATTAGAATTAGTTTCGATGATAAGTATTTTGTGCGACCATAAACGATGCTGTCACTTAAGAGCCAAACCAGTTAATAAAAACGACAAATATGGTAATTTTTTTTTTCTTTTTTTTTTGTGTGTGTGTGTTTTTTTTTTTGTTTCTTATGCACATTATTATTTAAACGATTGATCGATGGTCTTTGCCAAGTGTCACACGAGTTGTCTACTTATACATTTAATGTTTTGATTTTTTATGCATCTCTTCTTTTATTTTTTATTGCGGCTATAAAAACAGCAGCAATTAATCAAAGTCGCGGCGTGCGCATGCGTTTTGCTAGCGTTTTATTGGCGTGTTTAAACGCTGCCTTGGCTGCCGTCGCTTTGTCTCGCGCGTCTCCGTTGTTCGTGTTGCTGCGGCGGCTGCGGTTGCGGCTGCGGTTGCGGCTGCGGCTAATGACTTTTGATTTATTTGATCTCAGTTGAAATCGTTTCAATATTTGTCTCTTCTTTTGTTTCTATTTTTTTTTTTTTTTTTTTTGCGCCTACTGACAGCCTCGAGTTTCTTTTAGCGCCATAAGTGCTCCTAAATTGTGGTTGCTCTCTTTTCTGTTTACAGTTACATTTATATTTACAGTAATACTTGCGCTCAACAAAATTATTAGCAAATTGCACAACTGAGTGTTAAAGGTAATTTTAAGGAACATTTTTTCTTCGAAGTTTTCTTTTAAATTCTCTCTGCCTTTTATTTTGGGATTAGTTTATGAAGCAATTAGCGTTTAAGTCAAGTTTAAACATTCAATTAACTCAAGTTTATGGAACACGCAAACTAAATAGACATGTCAATTAGCAAGCCGGCAAAAAGATAATAAAAATATGCAGCTTCAAAATTGCTTTTGTTTCGAATCTTGTACAAAGTTGGCTCTAAATCGTTGATATCACGAAATGATTTTTGACTATTATAAAGGATAATATTCGATAGCTATACACACGTAACGGTCATTTACATTTTTTGATAATACATAATATATATTCAAGTTTTTTAAAGGATAATTCAAATCAAAACTCTTCCTTTCTTTAATATAGGAACAAAACAAAAAAAGACACACTTTATACACTTAATTAATTCATTCACAAATTCAAATTTCAGGAAAATAACACGATAAAAAAATATATCTCGAATTAGTTACACATCGCAAGGATTTATGCTTTATTTCATTATTCCGATTATTTATTTGTTTATACTTTTAGAATGTTTATCGAGTGTTCTTTAGATTTTGATCACCAATTATTTAGTTCTATTATGGGTATTTATTTATTTATTTTTATTTTTTTTTTTTAACTTACAAAACTCTTCATGATTTTGTGTTTTTTTTTTGCGTTAATATGACAAAAAAAGGGTATCCTAATTGTGTGATTGAAGAGCCGAACTGCAAGTTGGAACTGTGAGACTCGCAGCGGTAGGTGCGTTGTGCACGGGTTCTAACAAATAAATACAAACGCTGCTACTACTTGTTACCTTATATATCGTATTTTGATAAAGCCAACCACCACCGACAGCGCTGCCGGCGTCGCAGCGTAGAACGAGAAAGAGAAAAAGAAAAAAATTTGACAACAAACAGCAAAAAAGAAGATCCAACCGAACCGGACAACGAACCAATGCGGACATTGTGAACAGAACGTAGACGACGACGCAAGTTGTCAACCCGTTGCTTATTCTACATACTCTGTAATCAGTAGAGCTGCTGATTAGCTGAGTTGGACAGATCGACATGGGTATGATAAATGTTAGATGTATTCGACAATTGGCAAAAACTAATAGCATTCTGTGTGGGCTCAGAGACAAGATGAGTTGGGCGCATCAACAGCCAATTGCACAAGTACAGGGTATATTCAGCGTACAGTTTTAAGGTTGTTCGTTAGTTGGGACAACGTCAGTTCAATTTAATTTAGTTTAGTTTAAAGCTCATAATCTGCAAATGATGTAACTGTTTTTGGACCTTGGCTTTTGTCTCATTGTAGGGCTGTAGGCTGTAGAAATCTGGTTTACTGGGCACCTATATAGGGTATATGTATATTTCTGTGCATGCGTGTGTATGTATCTGTGTGTGTGTGTGTGTGTGTGTGTTTATTTTTGCGTGTGTTGAAAACAACAAATTAGAAAACCGCCATCATCAAATTAGCATACGCGTTTAAGTTTAATGATTTTTATTGAGTGTGTTTGTGACTGTCACATATAGAAATATACTAGAAGTATATTTCTTTTCCTTTTTTTTTTTATTCATTTTTTATGAAGCGTACAATATTATTTTTTTTTTGCCTTTTTTTTGTAAATCAAGCATGGAAGTTGAAACGTTAATATATGCGAGACATTCGTTCGGTTCGATTTGGGAGTCCATTCGCGAAGACTAGTTTAAGAGTTGAAAAGTGGTCGTCAGACTCAGAAATCGACCCCCCAGCCCCACACTACCCCTAGCACACTCCATGATATCTGAATTCGATATGCTCTTAAGCTAATCAAATTACGAGTATGGAACTTGAATGATGGAAATGTTGGTTGAAGCACCAACGCATATTTTTTCTATTTTTTTTTATTTTAGTTTTTGGATTGATAAATGAGCCTTCAGTTCTTAGTTCTTAGTCTCACAGTTCTGAGTGGCATAAGAGATTATTTCCCAGATATATAAAGTTCATTATGTTAATGCACCTTCGCTGTTTAACCTTCGCTTAATTAGTCGTTCCGTTTTTGGGGGCATTATCACATTTATAACCAGCTGTGCCTCATTTCAAATGCAGATCTCACAGTCGAATAGAATTCTGCGTGGCTGTTTTCAAAACAAGTCCCAAGCTAATTTTTTTTTTTTTTTTTTTAATAATGATTAAAATAATTTCATTGTAGTATTCTTTTTTATTTTTGTGCGATAAACTGATTTTTGTTGCCAACACAAGATTACTGCAAGTTTTCTGTGCCTAGTTACAAAATTTGAGTTTCAGCCTTGATGTTAAATAGGAAGGGAACCTCCAGTTATCAGTTGACCAAAATCTTCATACAAAACCAATATCCATCATATGAAAAGAATGGCTAATGGAACGATCGTCGGGCATTAAAAACTCGTTTTCAAAAATAAATAAGCCATTCATTTTGGTTCTTCAGTTCTCTAGTGAAGACATCACTCTGCAACTGTCAGTTGGGCGTGTCCAATAAATTAATTTTGGACTTGAAGAGCTTGAAATTTCTTGCGCATTTTTTGTGTTTTTTTTTTTTTTTTGATTTTAAACGATTTTTGTATGTTATGCATAACGAGTAGACATCGAATAATAATATTAAAAAAAACCGAACGATCCAAGGCAAAAGCCATCACGATGAAGTTGATCAGATGATGATTAGAAAACAGTGTGAAGCAACGAAATATACACATCATTTGACAAGCTGCTGAAAACGCTTAACGTTTTCATTAATTTTTGAAAATTACCACCACCAACAACTATTAGTTTGTCAGAGAACAAGCCAACAACCAACATGTTCGCACAATCCACAAAGAGACCTGGCCAAGAGATCTCATAGGATTAGTGACTTGCTGGCCGATGTTGCAAATATGAATGCCAAGCTGAATTCGTTTAGGTTATTAAGCATAAGCGAACATTAAAATAATCATTTATGATTTCCATTCCATTCCGGTGGTTTTTTAATTTATAAAATGTATTCAGATCTTCTATTTATAAAGATGTATTCAATTAACTCTAATAAATGTAAATTCGAAAATATAAAAACATTTCCATTAAGCATTTTAATGTATTGCAGAAATTTAGCCACAGCAATAAAAATGATGACTAATTCAATTTGTAGAGAATTTAAGTTGAATAACGGAACGTATTCATTTCCATTTCGAAAAGCGAATAAAACCACTAAAAGCCTCTTTAAAATGTAAATATATATAGTTTTCTTGAGTATATCATGATTGTGTAAATATTTAAAACAAACTACATCGGAATTACGATTCTAGGAAAAGTGCGAAAGATTACCAAATTAACAGACTCGTTCCCCTAGTGACGAAATAGTAAAAGTCTCCGAATAGTTTCTGTCTTATGCAAATATCGATTCATTATCGATAACATAGCAATTATCGCTCTGTTTTCAGTCAATTTGCATTGTTAATTCGCTGTTTTTTTTTCATGCGAAAAGAAAGTGTTTCATCTATTTCGTATTAATTCCTAAAGCAAATCAACAGATTTAAAAAAAAAAAAATAAATAAACACAAACCATACGTCAACAGCGACAGCAACAATAACAGCAACAACAACAATAACAACAACAACTTGTTACGCATCGCCTTTGAAATTCACCGCATTCGAAGTTCGTTGTTTTTGCAAGATATTTATTTGTATATATTTTTGTTATTGTCTATCGAGAGGTAATAAAAAAAAGGCAATTAAAACACGCCAATCGATAAATTAGCAATTATCAAGAAACACAGAAAGACGCAGCAAACGAGATTTCCAAGAAGCGAACTCGCATCCATTTAAGATTCTTTCTGAGCTCCTCGCTCGGATGTCTGCTTAATCGATCTCCCTATGTAAAATTATGTAAAGTTCAAGGCGCGGATGATTTGTGGCACGTAATTATGCGCCAAGTTTGAATGGCTTATCTAAAATCGTAAATTAATGTACTGCCTACCCACATCAACAGCTTTTTGCCTACAGATAGCCAGACAGAGTTGCATTTCAGAAAGCGCCATCGATGGAGAGGCTTTAATGAAAACTTAATGATTCTTCCTATAAAAGTCTGTTTTTGCAATTAACAATAGGACAAATATAGACAGATATTAATTTTATAAGTGCTTAGCTTCTTCTTAGCACTCATTTGGACCTAGCAACGTGGTTTAAGTAGATTTTATCTAAATACTGAGTGCTCCCTACAAGTCAATTGAATAACACTTTTAAACAAAACCTGACTTCCGTTTAATTAAATGCAATATGCATATTGTATTTAAATATTTAATGAAAACACATTTGCTAAAGTACTGTCCATAAATATATTCAATACACATTTGAATCCTAATATTCATATTAATATTAAGAGCACCTTTCTAATACTAATTATACATCGAACTTAGCTCGGCTCTTTGAGCCGGCTTGAGCTGTCAGATTTGGAACATTTTGCAAATTATTAATTTAAATTATTATAATTGAGATTTTATGGTATAATGGCGCGTCATGTGGCACGGGCTCATTTATTCATAATTCCTCTGTCCCCCGATTCCCCCCGTTCTGAGAGTTAAAATTCGAAACCTGGTAAGTAGATGTTGATTTGTTGTTGTTGCTGTGGTTCCTTTGGCTATTGTCATAGTTTTAGGCCATAAATAATATCTAACTGGCCATATAGTTAGAATACCCGCACACAAGGAGCCTCTATTGGGAATATACTTTCAGCCGGTCAACAAAACACTTTTAAGAGGTAAAAGTCTGAAAAGAAAAAAAATTCATCAATTATGTTCCAATCTAGAATAAAATCCTGATTAAAAGTGAGTATTTTATTTGAGGTGTATTCATAGACATGATTAAATGATGGTATGGGTATATTTTAGTCAGGTAACGAAAGATTGTAACACTATCCCCAACTGTCCAAAGTCTGCTTAAGGAAATACTCACTAGGCAACACCAATTAGATTGGCGAGCAGAATGAAAACAAAAGAATCAAGAAAGAACGGCTATCTTAGGCACACCGAAGATTACATACCCTTTAGACTGTAGTCCAATTGATAAGTTTGGTTTGGTTTATCTTATTGTTCCCATTTAGCTATATGTTATAGTCATCTGATATGCCCGATTCTGACATACGGACATGGCTACATCGGCTCGGCTAGTGATGCTGAGCAAGAATATATATTTATAAATATATTATATATTATATTTATTTATATATATAATATTAAAATATATATTTTATGAGATCGCAGACATCTCCCTCCCGACAAAATTGCAATACCCTACAGAGGTTTAAAAAAACGAAAATAAAAAAGAAATAGAAGAAGAAGAAGTTATTGAATTTGACAACTAGACAGATTGAAAACAGCAACAGAATCGGTAAATCCTCGAATAAAAATCAGTTTTTATTGTCGGGTATCGATATCGATATCGGTTCTGGTTTTCCTCGGAGCATAAGAGGGAAGTCAGAAATTATTGAATTTGGCAACTAGTCAGATTGGAAACAGCAACAGATTCCGCAAGTCCCCGAATCTGCATTCGAATAATAATCAGGTTTTGTTGTTGTCGGGTATCGATATCGATATCGGTTTTGGTTCTGGTTCTGAGCACTTCTTTGACCGGTTATGCATATATTTTTTGTTGCTTCTTTTTATGGCGGTTTTTATGTATGCCGTGTGTTTTCTAAAAAAAAATTTTATGTTTTTTTTTCGTTTCGTTTCGTTTTGTTCGCATATATTTATAATGGCTTACAAATAAATAACCAAAATCGATATTTGCATAAGCTAAGTAGAAAGCTAAACACGTTTTGCTTTTACCTCAAAACGTAAATTTATTTTTTATTTTATTTAGTTTTTTTTTTTTGCTAGCTTGTTTATAGTATTTTTTGCTGGGTAGGTGGAATTAGTTATGCATCCGTTCTACTCTTATATTCTTCGCACTA
Source organism: Drosophila mimica (assembly GCA_037043585.1). Lineage (NCBI taxonomy): Eukaryota > Metazoa > Arthropoda > Insecta > Diptera > Drosophilidae > Drosophila > Drosophila mimica. The sequence goes on along the minus strand of JBAMBE010000576.1, from coordinate 944,281 downwards.
TGGAACAAGATTCATGGGCGAACCAGTTCACAAACCTATTACGCTGCATTCACCAATGATCTCAACCATTCAATATATTCTGGGGCGTGGCAAGTAAATCCAACAGCGCCTGGCAACCAAATAATGAAAGCATCGATTTCATATTCCCGATGCGCCAATTCAAATTATCACGCAATAAAAATTGTAAATTGCCTAGTCAAAAATTATGCTAATTTTTATATATCTTTTTAGCTCGGAAAAAAATAATGAAATTTCAATTTCAATACGTTCAATCAAAAACTACCCTTTTGTTTATATTTTCGCAAACTTTTATATTCAGCTCAAAATCACAAAACACCAAATTTGGAAAAAGTGAAATAAAAAAACTTGTTTAATCTTACTGAATAATAAAATTTTAGATTAAGAACTAAGCAATCAATGATTCAATGATGTGGGGTTTAATGACTGGCGAAAATATAAGAAAGATAACAACATTATTAAAATCTGAAATATTGAGAAAGTATGAAAAAATCATTGTTTATTTGAATGGACAAAAACGTGTGTGTATTTTGTTATTTGTTAATTATAATTTGAATGCTAATTATATTAAAATCTTAAGCGAACTCAACCACATCAAAAAATCCAAGTTAAACTGAAGTCGCACAGAAGAGTTTTCAGTTCTCCCCTCTCGAAATTTTGTTAAATACTCGTATTAATATTAATACCCTAATCAAGCACAACGCTGGCATATGACGAGTAGTTTACGAGTTGTTTATTGAATTTAATTTTTAATTTATTTAAGTTTTCCGCATCATTCGGAAGAAAAAAATATAAATTGGACCCAAGCGGGTTTTTTTTCGGCTCGTTAAGTTTTTATATGCATGTATGTGTGTTTGTGTGTGGAAGTGTATTCTAAAAATAGCAAAAAATCGGCATTTAAAATAATAAATACAAGTCACAGAGTACAATAAATATTAATGACTACAACTTAAATTAACAACTCTGTAAACTTGTTTGCTAGCTCAAAAATTGAACAATTCAAAACTTTCAATCATACCAACATTTAGTATATACATACATATATACAAATTAATCTATAAAGAAGGAAGAAAAAACCCCGTCTTAAATCAAACAATCTTTCCCTGCATTTCATTTATTACTCGGTCCTCAATGAACCAGTGTTGAGTTTATGTGTGGCAGAACATAAACAGTAAATTTACGCCATTTTTATAGCTTCTACAAGCGAACGAATGAACAAACGAACGAAAGAACGAACAACTGTCCGTCCTTGTAAAACACTACACGGATGACCAATCACAATCGGCTCAATCGCTGGAAAACGCCGCCCAAAACTACAAAACACTTGCTCCACTTCCAAAAAGGTTTACGTTGCCAGACAGCGCGACTCCAACAGCACGCGCACACACACACACACGCACATACACAGTCACACGCACACACACACACATACAGACATACATACACATGAGCGATTGTGTGCGCTTCCATTGAGAATGGCAGCACAAGTCGCGCGTGCGCCGTTAACAACAGCAACAACAACAACAACAAATAGAGCCTGAGGCGGGTTACAGTTAACTAGTTAGTTAGACAGACATGCGCGAATAAAAATTAATTCGCTCTTTCGGGGTGCGCGTGTGCATTTACATATATTTGTTTTGTAGCTGTTCATTTACGTTGTTGCCCAGCAACGCAAGCGTCGCATGCGCCGCATCCACTCGGTTAGCTGATTATCTGTGTTCAGTTTCCATTTTGCTCTTGGGTCTGCTTGTGGCTTACACTCAATTAATTTTGACGTTTTACTCCTCTTTTTTAGCAAAAGTTTTTTGTTTTATTTTTTATATATTTATTATATATATGTATATATATTTTTTTTGGGATTGTCATAATTTGCACCTGCACGAATAGCCGCAATAAAAAATCAGGTTCATTAGGGTGCGGCAGGCAACACAGTGATTAATGAAAGTGAACCGCTTAATAATAAGTAAGTATAATAGATCTATCAGTTGACAGTGCATAAATATCCCAATAATAATAACTAAACGACAATCTTTTTAAATTAAACCACAACATGTGCTTGAAATTCATTAAATGAAGTCGTAAGAAATCCCCAATAATTATAAATTCGAATTCGAATTCGAATTATCGCTTTAGTTGGAAGACTGCAAGCAGCCAGTGTGTTTTGTGTCATTGCTTGTGTGTTGAGAGTGGCGAAACAAGTTTGGCCATTAGAAGCAACACAGTCAGCTCGATAGATAGATAGATAGATAGATACATAGATAGATAGATAGTTCAATAGTTATTTAAATCTAGAAACACTTCATCTTCTACATCTTCTTTTTTGGCACCACGTCAGTTTATAAGTAATTCATCATTTTGAGTGTGTGCCTGTGTGTGTGTGTGAGTGTGTGTGTGTGTGTGTGTGTGTGTGTGTGTGTGTGTGCAAGGGCGCACGCAACTTGTTCATCAAGCGGAGCACAAATTTCGTAAGGGGCAGCCGAATTTTAATTTTTCTTATATTTAAATTTACCAACCGTATATAATATAAAGGGGGGCAGCTGAAACCATTCTTTACCCACCCTTGTATATGTGTGTGTGTGTGTGTATATTTTGTTGTAGCATCATGAGTCGCTTTAATAAACATAGTCAGCAAATCGCGTTTCGATTCGATATTTCCGGCTGCTGCTTAGGCGCAGCAATTAAAAAATTGACAGCTGCTCTGCCAATTAATCTAACATAAAAACCCTAATGAAAAAAAATCTAGCAAAGAATTAAAAATAAAAAATTATAGCCAAATACAGATAAATTGTTATAAATGTCTATACGAATTAAGTTCATAAATTAAAGCGGAGCACCAAAACCAAATGACAGCCATAAATATCCGAGTGGGATTCAAGATTAGTTGAAAGTTGTATGTGCAAAGAGGTTATTTCTTGTTAGAATCAGGAAATTGGCTCGTGACGATAACGAAAACGAAAACACACATCATTTTGTATCCAATTCCAATTAGATTTCAAATTCCTCAAAATACATTTTGTTCTTTATGAAAAAAAAAATTGATTTTGATTTATTGGCACAGCATCAAAATGTTGCTTAAACTAATTGCGTTTGTGTTGGTTTGTTTTTTAACGCTGGCAGTGATTTATTTACAGTTGATTGCCCACTTGAGTTGATTATGCAAAAGGTGAAAGGTTACTTCGTTCTGCTGCTGCAGCAGCTCGTCTTCGTCCATTTTTGGCAATGCGGAAGCCGCTCAGCAACTGCATCTTCAAGAGAGGATTGAAGTCTCTGGGACGCACCTGGAAGTATGCTGCATGCTACATGCTGCTCCACTCCTGGAATTTTATTGTGTGCGCCGAAGAGCTCACTACAAGAATTGAACGTATCGCTTTTTATTGCATTTTTAGTTTATTTTTTTTTTATCTTTCGTTTTGTTTTTTTTTTTTTCATTTTTTTTTGTTTTTATTATTTAGGATTTATACAATAACTTAACATTTGTTTTGCTCTTGGAATCGGAAATATACAATATTAAATATTGATTTCTTGTTGCATTTATTTTATGTTTCTTTAGTTCACTGATTTTGCTTGTCGATTTGCATTTGCGTTTCTTGTTTTTGATTTCTTGTTTGTTTGTTTGTTTGTTTTATTCGAAATTGAATTAGCACTTTATTTGGGGCTTGCAATTACAAATATTTTTATTTTTTAATTGATTTTTTACTGTTTTTTTTTTCTCTTGTTCTTGTGTTGTTTGTTTAATAATATTATTACATTAATCAAATGCAGCACATTAATGCTTAGGCTGTCTGTGTGGGTGTGTGTGTGTATGTATTTATGTATTATTTGTGTGTGTGTGTGTGTGTGTGTGGCGGTCCATTTCGGTGTTCTCATTTATCTGTTTGGTTTAGCTTTCTATATATGTTCTGTATACGCACAAATTTCACTAGGCTGCTGTGTGTGTGTTTGTTTGTGTTTTTTTGGGTGGGTGGGTGTGAAATACATGCACACAATATATATAAATGTGTGTGTGTATGTATCCATGTACGGTTTGCTGTAAACAATAAATAAAGCTTTGATGCAAAAAATAAAAACAATTTAATACCCAGCACCTTAAACTGGCCATACACATTATTCTTTTGTCTAAACAAATCCCTAGTTTTCTTCCTTTTTTTTTTTAAATCCACATGAAATGCAGATGGCTTTTCACCAAGTGTGCAAAACTGAAAAAGCTGCACGATTGAGCAGCAGAGCAACCGTTGTGGGGAAAATAGTTAAGCTTTTTAAATATTTCTCTTTGCTACTATAGAAAGTTGGAACGAAGCAAAGCTAAACAACTTTCTACGAAACAAAATCAAAAAAAAAATATATAATCACACTTGAAATTCGTGTGCAAAAGCATGTTAAATTCTGTGCGTATTTCATGCGTGAAAGTTCAACTGGGTAACTTGGCTGGAGAAACATTTTAATTTTGCAAGCTTTTTATTTACTCTCTTCCTATTTTCTTTCGGTGTATATATATACGAGTGTGAGTGTATGTGTGGGTATGTGTGTATGCGCACATATATAGTTGTATATGTATGCATTTGTTTTGTTTTCTCTTGTTTGTATATTTTGTTTAAGGTTTTAACATTTAATTTAATTTCATTACTTTCGTCATATAAATAAAAATAAATACATTTTGTTTTTTTTTTTTGTTTTTTTGTTTTTCGTTTTGTTTTTTATCATTATGCATGCAGGCAAAACTTTTGTTTTTTCTTTCTTTTTTTTATCGACTTTTTAAATACTCTTTAAAAAGCTGCACTAGTTTTACAGATACGAAAAAAAAATATATATATTATGTATGTATATAAAGTGGAGTCACATTACAAAAAAAAATAGGGAAATTTATATATATATATGTATATAAGTATATATATATATACATATATATATTCAGCATTATAATAAACAATAGCTGTGGTTGATCGCTATAGCGTCGGCTAACATATATATATCTATATATACATATACATATACATATACATGTATATATCTATGTATAAATACATACATCCAGACTAACAAATATATAAATATATATATATATATATCATACTTTTTTAAACTTAAACTGCAACTGCACGTGGGTTAGACAGCGACAGCTATAGCGCGCATTGAGTTGATGATGAGTGAGACAGCGATAGCAACAGCAACGGTTAACCGGCACCCACAGAGTTAACCGGTTAACAGCTGCTGTTAAGCTCGCTGTTCGCCATGTTTACAATAAACTGTTTTCTGTTGGTTCTGTTCAGAGAGCTCGCGTTTTCTTTCAATCTTCCTTCATCTTCATCTGTGTCTGTGTGTGTTTCGTTTTTGTTTGCTTTTGTTTTTGTTTTTATCGGTTTTCTGTTTTCTGTTTTCAGTTTTGTTTTGTTTTGTTTTGTTTTGTAAGCAAGCGTTTCAATGCAGCAGCATTTTTCAAATATCAACAGCTTCGGTTTTGTTCCCCCCAAAAAAGTTAGCATTTAACATTAACATTAAATATGATACGCCCCAACAAAAGCTACCAAAAGCCTCTGCCCCCAATTATAAATCTTCCATCCTTCCGTCGGCTTTCGTGAGGCTGTGTTTCGCCCTTTCTCCCTCTCTCTCTCTTTCACAGTGTATCGTCTGTCTCTCGTCTGTTTTTTGCCTCAGCTTGTTGTTTGTGTGTGCTTCTTAGTTTGTTGTTGTTGTTGTTGTTGCATCACGTTGATTTTTATTGCACCACACAGCAGCCCTTTTTCTTATTCTTCTTCTCGTCGATAACCACATGACTAGCGGAAGTTGGTCCAGGCACCACTTGCTTTGAGACTTGAGCCAAAGAAGTGACACCATTATTGCTATCCGCCTTGCCAGCTGATCCAGCACCAGCTGCACCACCTCCTGCTCCTGTCGAGCTGGCCACTTTACTGCCGCCGTGGGAATTTGTACCGTTTTGTGCTGTCGCCTGATTCTGCGAGAGCTGTCCAAGAAGAAACGAGAGAATTAGATTTAGATTACAGTTAAGAACAGTTATTTGTATGCAGTGCAACGAGTAAATTTGAGCGAGTTCGTTTAACGATTCATATTTGAGTGAATCGTCTACAGCGAGTATATTTGGATGAGCTGCGACGAGTGACTATATTTTTGAACCCGATCCTTAGTCAATGAATTAACAAGTTTTAACAGGCATTATTATGAACGGTATTATGAACGAAAATAAAAATAATAAAATTACACAGTTCAAAATTGATCCTCTCAAAAGTACCCAAATTTTGTTTGAGTTATAGAAAGAAGGAGAAATGGATTTCAAATTGAAATTGTTGGATTGGTGTACAATGCTTCCAATGTTGCATGCCTGTGCTGAGATAATGGAGAGTTGTCATTGTTGTGTTGGGAGTGTGTTGCTTACATTTGTTTTGGTAACGCTCTCGCTTATTGCAGTGGTAGCGCCATTACAGTTATCATCGCCATGCTGTGCGTTGCCGTTGCCTATTGTACGATCCTCAGTGGGCGTGATTGGCTTGCCACCTGACGACAAAGGAAAGGAGAACGAAAGATCAGCAGATGGAATATTGTACAACCCTCTCGGAAGCTTACCACGTATCATGCTCACAATTTCATCAGCCTCTCTGGACAGATCGCCGCCAGGACGAAATGGATTATCCCAACCGGAATCAGTGCTGAAAATGTGCAAGTAATTTAATTGATTGTGTATTTTGATTGATGATGATTGATTAAAGACGCACCTCTGCTGTCTGTCGTAGGCCGGTCCCAGGCCGACAGTTGGCTGCATCGTCGCCGTCGCCATTTGCGTATAGTCTAAGTTACAATTGTAGCTACTAAACGTATTATCTAAGTTATCTGAAAAACTCGTTAATGTATATTCGGCTGGCGGACAAATCTGTTGCGGCTGACTGCTTTGGTAAATTGAAACGCGAACTATCGAACGCTCCGATCTGCAAAGAAATAATCAAATTACAAACTTTGCAAAAATATATACCAAAAAAATATAGTGCGTAGAATATATGATAGTTAGTAGTAGTCTAATAGTTATAGCAATTACGTCAGCCTAAAACAAATTCAATGTCAATTAAATTAAGTAATTTGCCAATTGCGTCGAGAGTCGAGTCGAGTCGAGTCGAGTCGCGTCAGCGATTTGAACTTTTCAATTCAAATTCGTTTCGCAAATGGCAACTGAAATTGAAATTGACATGGCAACAAAATCTCGACCAGCTCTCATATGAGGAGCATATGATGTGTCCTCCACTCAACTGTCGCCCTCTCCACCCAACCCACGCGTTGCTCCTCTCCCACACCATCGAGCAACAGCAACTGGTTTGTGCGCGTGCCACACGCATCACATATATACATATACATATGTATATTTATTATATAACGTCCCGGCAGCGACGACCATCGATCGCATAATTATGGCTGACCAGCAACCGCTGCTAGACAAAAGCGTTGACAAACTTGTGCTCCAGGAAGTCGCCACAAGTCCCTATAGAGTATGTTTTCCTGAATCCAGTTGTGAATTATTAATGCAAATCCTGTGTTTGTTCCCATCGGAAATATGGCACCCGGTATTATGTGAGACTAGCTAAGCAAACTTTGACTAGTTGACACCTCAACCAGTTGCCAAATCTTATGTAAATAAAACTAGTTTTCAAAAGTAATGTTCTTATATGGCTGAAACTGACACCTTGTATTAACTTAAATTGCTCGACAACTGGTTGGGAATTGTTCTAGAATCGAAACAAGACTTAAATCTAAAATTGTCCTTTATTCAATGCCAAACACAAGTCGGTTTACAATATAATATTTACATATTATATCATTTTGCAATTATTTGTTATTGATCATTATCTGTAATTATAAATTACATTTGTTAACCTTGAATGTGGGGTTGGGTTTGCATGCCTTTTTTTTCCTTGTGTTTCCTTTCATGTCATGAGACAATTTGCAACTGATTTCCCTTTGCATTTTCCGCACAAGGAAAACGATCCCCCAGACTACCCCAACCAAGAGTCAACTAATTGATGTCTGACCCATTTTTAATCAGAAAGAGTAGGGAAAATTTGAAGGCAGCGCAAGAAAAACAGCTGTTGGTGGGTTTGAGTCGCAACGCACCCAATGCAAAATGAGTCATAAAATGTCTATCTAAAAATCCATATCATTTGTAATTGCACAATTTTACGAGTTACTGTTTCTGTTTGTTGTTTGGTTTGTTGATTAATAAAAAGCTTACAATGTTTGCATGCAGCAGTCGAGTCGAGTCGAGTCGAGTCGAGTCTGGTCTGGTAATTTCCCATCCTCAAGTTTTCTTAATAAGCAAAATGCAAAAATCGATTATGGAAATAAGCTGAGACTTTCATGTGACTTGTCTGCACTGCAACTACAACTAGCTTCAGCCCAAAACGTTATTAACTGAAAACCCAAGCGAGACACTTGTTTAACTTTAAATTGGAACAGGCATTTAAAGTAGCGCTTTTTTTATGATTATTTTCACAGAAAAAAGGCAAGAAAAAAATCAGATTATTTTTTTTCAACTAATTTTTTGTTACTTTCGAAGTTTTCATTCTACGTTGGTCTTTGTTGTTTTTTTTTTTTTTTTTTTTATTTCTTTGCGGCTTCCTAGAAAACTGAAACGAGCCAAAAAGCAATTTTCTTAGCTCTATTAAATGGTGTTGGGGCCTTGTTTTTTTTTCTGCTTCTGACTTCTTGCTAGCTGGCATGATGTGATCTACGATCAGCAATCTACGTCTTAGCCTTCTTTATATGCCGTCTATCAACCATTCTCTATGTGTGTCTGTTCGTCTTTCCGTCTGTCTGTTGTTTGGTCTGTTTCAGTGTCTGTCTCGGCTTATTGTCTGTCAGTTTAGGCAGTTGGTTTGCCTACTTTGCCAGTCATGTTTTTGTTGTGTGTTTTTGTTTAATACAAAAGCCCAAAAAAAACTTGTCTAAAGACACGTTAAAAAAATACATTAAAAAAAAAAACAAGTAAGAATATACGAGTTGGTTCAGATCTAGGCTGAGAGATATCCTCTATTTAGAATTCTGATGAATTCAACTTTTTTACTTATTTAATTTAAGTGTCATAACTTAAAAGTTTTAAAAATGTATTTCTCAGCAATTCGAATTGATGATAATTAGTTTTACAGCTGCAAATGTAAATCTCTAAACTCTATTGATAAAAAAAATTAACTTATCTGACAAAGTCGAGTATGCCGACTGCATTTTATTACAAGGTATACACAAGGTGACTACCTAAATTCTGTAACAAACCGAATGGACATTACGAATTCTCAACCTTATTTGACCTGAACCGAACCTGATCAATAATATATTAAGAACTTTTATGCCTAAAGGGTACAAAACAGTGAATAAAAACATAGTTTCATGTCTCAACGAATCGAATGGAAAACGTATCGAATCAAAAAACAAATCGTCAGTCACCGCCAAGTTGTTTTATCTGTTTACTTTTCGAATACACTTCATAAATTCAACGTACATATGTACATATAATGTAGTCACTAAAGTTGTTGTTGTTCTTGTTGTTCTTGTTGTTGTTGTTGGCGGCTCATTGAGCATGTGAAGATTACGTCATGTGCCGAAATTGATATGCGAATGCGACAACAATAAACACAATAACAGCAACAACAACTGTAACAAGCTGAGCGACAAGAACAAGCTAAGTTACAAGCACAAGAAACAAGTTTTTAAAATGTTTTTTTGTTACTTTTCAAGTGCCACGCGCATGGGTGGGGGGCGGGGGGGAGGTGAGGCTGTCATCTCATCATAAACTTCCTTTGAAGTGTGTTCAAATAAATTGAAGCACACAAAACGTAAAAAGAACAAAAACAAAAGAACTTGTTGCTGGGAGCACTTGGATGGAAGAAAACAGTTTCTCAGCTGGCGTGGGAGGGAGAACGACGGCTAAACGAAGCGGAGGAGGAGTCGACGAGAAGTGCAAGGTGTTGGAAAACAAATGCAGCGGCGAACTTGAGGCGCTCTGCTGCTGCTGCTCTGCCTTTCGTTTTGTTCTAGTTACAGAGTTGCTGGTTGTTGTTGTTGTTGTTGTTATTAGTTCTTTAATGCCGATGAGCGCATCAAGTTTGGCGGCTTTCAATTAGGCTATGGTCGGAGAGTCGCACAGTGGGCTTAGTGATGCCCAATATTTGTCAAATTATTGAAGCTGAACTTTAACCGAGTGTAATTACGTTTTTGTTTCGATTCCTTTTGTTTGTCTTTAAACACAAATTTTGCAGTATCTCTGTGTTGCTGCTTATCATCAACGATCCACATAACATATAAAAAATATATTTAAAAAAAATAAAGAATCTCAATTTTGCAATCTGTTTTTTTTATATTGCGCCACTGTTCCACTGTGCGCCATCACAACAACGTCACACGCACGCAAACGCACACACAGATACGCTGAAAGCGCACGCAGGCAATGCGAGCAGCAGCGTAAATTAATTTAACAAATTACGGACATATATTTGTGTGCGTATGTGTGCCTATATTTACTACATATGCACATACAGTTAGTTTGTGTACATATGTGCGTTGATTTGTGTCAGTGAATGAGCCCCACCCGCGCGCTTAAAAAAAAACAGAAATTAGCAGTTGAGTGAAATGTTAATTGAACATTTTTGCACTTGACGTCAAACAAGAACAGCAAACAGCAATTTATTTTGCATGCCAATTGGAAAATATGCTTGCACTTTGCTGTTGTTGTTGTGTTTTCGTTTTTGATGATTTTGGTTTCTCTGCATGCAATGAAAAGCACCATTGCTTTGAGGCGCGCGATTCCTCTGCTGCTGCTAACTTTGTCGGCATTTCATTTTCAAAAAATTTAAATGCGATCACATAGCTATATTATAGAATTTATATTATATATACACACATACATCTATATATATATATATATATATATTTATATATATATATAGAAACAACAACGGCGCAGCGGGCACGAAAAGCGTCTAAAGCTAAAGCTATGTCTAATTTATGTACAAACAAGGCACTATATTTTAACACACACACACTGTTAAAAGCAGCCGCAGCACACACACACACACGTCCAGTGTATTTTAATTGCGTTCACAGAGCAATAGTAGAGCTGCGATAGAGGGAGAGAGAGACTGAGAGAGAGTGAGTGAGAGAGCGTGGGGAGTGGCAAATGGGGTGGCGAAGTGGTGTTGGCGGCGTAATCGACGACGAACACTGAAGGGGGAATACGGGGGTTTGGCACTCGCTGCTGGTGTGTATTATTTTTTGCGATGAACTCACTGCGCGCATCCCACCATGGACAACAAAAATGACAGCAGCAGCAAAGCGTAACACACTTGATGTGTATATATGTATGTATATGTGTGTGTGTGGGGCAAATCACAACACACAACAAACTCACAGCACAAATTACTTTCGCATTGTTTTATATTAATTATTTGCTTCGCATATCAATTGTTTTACATTTACCAACACTATGTGTTGTGGGTGTTGAGTAGTGAGTGAGTGAATGCAAACAACACCCCCCAACTCACTGTTCTCTCACTTGCTCACTCTCTTTTAACCGGGACTAACCAATACACCAACCACTTGCACTGCCTGCTACTGCTCGTGTGTGTGTGTGCGTGTTTTTGTGTTCCTCATTGGCACGCACGATTGACTTTTACAGTTGTTGTTGTTGCTTTTTTGTTGTTTTTTGATGTTTTTGTTTTGTAAAAATCTGTCACTTGGTATTTAATTTGAAAACAATTAATTTCACGCACTTGACAATTTGACTTTCAGCAGCTGCTGCTGCTGCTGGTGCTGCTTCTTCTGCAGTGTTTTCCAACGTTCTGCTTCCTCTTTTGCGATTCTACGCGCGTTTTACTTTTGCGACCGACCTCTTGTTGTCGTCTCTGCCCTTTACTCGACACTCGACTCACGACTCGACTCTCGCAAGCGTCGTTCTCACAGAGGCTGCTGCTGCTGGGGTTGTTTGGTTGAAAAAAAAAAAAACGAAAACCAAAAACAACAACTCACCAAACGTTACGAACAAAATATATAGAAGAAGAAGAAGTAGGCAGCAATTTCAAGCAGTGAGCGGACGAGCGCCCCGCACGTAATTCTCGTTTGTTGTTGGCTGTTTGGCGTTGTCGCTGCGTTTGCCTAGCTAAACTTGCAAGCTTGCTGCTAAAAAGTAAAAGATACAATACGCACACACAGACACACGTACTGAAATGTTTGCAGGAGCGCGTAGAGCGCGAGAGAGCGCGCTCTCCTCCAACAGTGAAGTTCACATGTTGGCGTTGCCACCTGGGAAAGTTTTTTGTGCGGTTTTACTACTTGCACATATCCAATGATTCTTTTAAATAATTAAACTGTCAAATTGAATTTAATTTTTAAAAAATACATACATATGTACACAAATTGGAATTGGAAATTTGGAATTTTGGTATTTTTATAGATAGCAATTGTTTTTTCCAATTGGAAGCATGAATAAAGGCATATATTAAAAATCGTAAGTTGTCGCCCTCAACTCAGAATTTATTAATATACACATATAAATATGGTTTTACACATCGCATATAAAACCTAAGTTATTCTACTTTAAATTCGTCCACTGTAATGTAATAACTTTCTTGCTTATACGCAAAACGTATTAAAATAGCAAGCAATCAAAAAGAAAAACCAATTTAGAAATTGCAAGGAAGATCTTTGGCCAAACAAAAAACAAACAAAAATACGGAAATTTCAGATATTTGGCAGCTGTAACAATAAAAGAAAAGCAAAAGCTGCGAACTGCGCCTTTTATTTATGTTGCGTGTGTTGCGGAGATGCGCATTAACAACTGCGAACGACGCACATTGTAATAACAAAAACAAACAAACAAAACAATTGCGCCAAACGTGTCACAACATCTGGCAACGCTTCTAAACCAACAAACATGACATCACTTTTTTTGCGCACTCACAAAAATGCAAAGTAATCTGGAGAGAGAAAGAGAGTGAGAGAGAGCGGGAGCAAGCGCCCCAAATGAAAGAGAGCAAGTTTACTCTCTTTATCTCCCTGGCGCTGTTATACACAGCAGTAGCAGCAGCAGCAGCGGCAGCAGGAATGACGGCAGCGGACAGCATGAACAAAAATAAAAATAATAACATAAGAAACATAAACACGTAACTATATGAAAAGGTAATCTCGAGAGGGAAATACATAGAACAAAAAAAAAAAACGGAATGAAAACTAAATGGAAACTAAATGGAAACTAAATGGAAACGGGAGCAGCAGCGCGCGTCTGTTTTTGTATTTTTCTTTCTTTTTTGGTTTTTTGTGCTTGACAGTTAATAAACAGGGTTGCCACGGCGCCGACTGTCGGACAGAGACAGCGACGGCCGACAAAGCTGATGCTGACAATTGGGGACGTTCTGTGTGTTGTGTGTCTATTGTTGTCGATGCCGCCGCCACAAACTATTCAGAGCGCACGTACAGAGAATGCGATATTTGTATACTTGCGTGTGTGTGTAGTTGTATGTAGGTAATAGGGCTGCCTGACTGACTGCGTGACAGACAGACTGACTGGCAGCAAGAACAACAGCAGCAGCAGCAACAACAACACGCATTACTGACCAGCGGCACAATTACCGTTAAGCACTACATATATACACACATACACATATACAATGTGACAATGGCTGAACTCTTATGCGGATGCTTTTCATTCTTCCTCTTCTCATTCTTCTTCTTCCTGTTATGCATGTCAAGTGTGCTGGGCACCGATTGAGCACCGGAAAATCAATCGACTGACGTGACAGCCAGCTGACTAACATACATACACACATACACACACACGTACAGCGATCGCTCGCTTAGTAAAACCACTTGCAAATTCTTATTTTGTTTGTACAAAAATTAATGACAGAAATAAACAATATTTTAATTATTTTTCAATTTTTAGCAATTGCAATAGAAATATAAATAAATAAATAAAACTATTATATCAAAGTAAAGGAGATATTTTTACGCCCGAATAATTGAGAGATCATGTCCAAAAAGAAAGCCCATTTTGCCGAGTTTTGAAGAACAATATTTTTGCCCATAGGCAGTATTAAATATGAAAATGAGTACAAATGAATATCCTGTTTTAAGTACAATTCACATTATGGAATGACCACTGTACCTGCGTACTTTCACAATAGATATATCGCATGTTCATATGTAAATTAATGTGGGCACTCACAACCACACGCACACATGCACAATGTGCTCAAATTTCAAGACATTCACTTAAAAAAAAATAATAATAATGATGGGTGGCCAGCTGCTAATGCCTCGGCCTTAGTCTCACCTCATTTCATCTCATCTCATCTCAGATTTAATCTCATAAACATAATCGATAATAACAGCGGATGGTTCTTCAACCATTCTTTTCCCATGCTTACAAATTTCATGTTCGTATGTAGATTTATATGCTGGCTAACTGTTGTTTATTGCATTGTCTACGAAAGATGAAAAGAAAGCAAGAAAGTTCTAAAACATCAAGTGGCGCTCAAGCGCTCTCTCTCTCTCTCTCGCTCGCTAGCTCGGTGACATCACGTCCCGCTTGAAGCGAGCGACCAACCGGCAAATTAAAGAGAGGAACGACTGGAAAGGTCAACAAGAAAGCGATATCTTTGGCATATTTCTACACATTCAAGACCCTTTCACAAATATGTTCACTATAACATTGCTGATCTTCAACACACTTTTACTATTTTTATTTTATTTAGGTTTTCAATAAAATTTGTTTGTTAATTTAAAGCTTTGAGAAATAAGAAATACGATTCAAAGCTGCTTTCATCGAATCGCAAGCAGCTCTGACATCTCTGACCTGTTATCTGCTATCGACAATGGCACACATGTTATCGATTACAAAGCTGACCAAAAAAAATAATTAACTACCAAAAATGTAAACAAAATGCGTGGACAGCAAAGCTAATTTGTCGATGACCTGCATAAAACCATGCTTGGTTTTGGAGGCGTTCGCGTGGGAGTGGCACAATTAAAAGAGACAACACACAGACGGGGGCACCTATGCAACCCGAATAAGATGTGGGTCAACAACCACCAAATGAAGTTGACCTACATCAGCCATTAAAATGCAAACAGACAAACGCACACTCAAACACAGCCGCACACACACATACACACACACACACATAGACAGAAGACCATATTATGTAAGAAATGACGACGACGAGGGCAGATTACAGTTTAACGGTATTCAAAGCTACACAGCAACTGCTGCTGCTGCGGCAGCGTCGGCGCAGACGAAAACAGTAACGACTCCAATTGGAGTTGTTGGTGGTGGCATGCAAAATGTTTATCCCAATTGGGAACGAGCAACGTAGAGCAAAGAGAGCGCAACGTTGGTAAACAGAGAGTGTTTTTATGCTTATGGTGTGGGTGTGCTTCCCTCTCTCTCTCTCTCTCTCTTTTCATCTGTGGATGTGTTTGTGTGTGTCGTTTATCGCAAAATGAAGTCTTTTAAACTCCCAACGTAATTATCGATTCAAAAGTTGGAGGTTTATTCTCTGGCTGTTGCTGCTGCTTCTTTTCATTATTTAGAGAAGGGTGGGATGGGGTGGGGGAGGGGCTAGACACACAGAGAGTTCATTGCATGCAATTTGGGTTAGCGCCAGATCAGCCACAAGCAGCTTAGTTATGCATTTGGATGAGCTCCACACAAACAAAAACAAAAACAAATCAAGTGAAAGCTGCCAAAAAGTCATTATTCGGATTGTCTTTTGTTTTTAATGAGTGGAAAACAAAAACTTAAATAGGCCTAATTTGGGGCATATCCATAAAAAAAAGTACAGGAAAAAATGCAATGCTTGAGATGAGAAGGGTTCATTGACTTTGGAATGCTGCTTTAGATTTAATGAGAAATGTACTAGAATGTATTTTTAATACATTATTTTTTGCAATCTTTTTTACATTTGTTTGTTTCCATTTTTCTTCTTTTTATTTTTTTTACAAAATTTCAATTGCGCGTTGAAATTACCTATCTGTCTCTGTCTCTCTCCCGCTGTTTCTAATTCTTACTATTACCGCAATTGTTTTTTCAGTCCAGCAATCAGTTTTCGTTCCCATGCAGTCTGCTGCTGCTGCGGATTGCATAAATAAACATAGAACTGTGACGTCACGATCAACAGCAAAACGGAATTAAACAGTGATCAACAGTATAAAGTTCTCTGTCTCTGTCTCAGTATCTTTCTCTTCGTCTACACACTATTTATGCTTGTTGTTGTTGTTTAATGAGTAATACTTACTCCTCTTGCACCTCAATGCCGCTATCGTCCATATTCACTTTCGCATAGTCACCGTAAGTGATGTTGCTGACTAGCGGTAAATGCGTTGCTGCTGTTGCTGTTCCTGCTGCTGTTGTTGTTGTTGCTGCTGTTGATAACAATGCAAATTGCTGCGGCTGACCAGCAGCGACAGCAGCAGCATCTACCGCATCGAAACCAAAACTAGGCTCAACATGCTCAGAAAGCGGCGTTGGCGTCTCAAATACCAAAGTCTCCACCATTGAGCCTTTCGATGAGCCAAAAGAAACACTAGAGTGAAAGAGATGAAGAGAGCAAAAAGAGTGGAGATTTGTTTAATTAGCCAATTGGCAGCAGGAGCTTTCTTTATATTTATGTTTTTTTTTTTAGAGAGATGCTACGCACCGTTTGAGGCCAACGCTTTTGGTGCCCAGTTTGCTGAGCTTTGGCTTTTTCTGATTTGTGGGCGGGCGGTTGAATTTATCACTTTGATCGCTGGAGTCTGCCGCAGCGGCCGTTGTGGCCGTCTCTTCGGACAGATCGTCAACGTCGCTTCTGTTGTTGTCGTTGTTGTTGTAGTTATTGTTGCTGGCCTCCATCAAATCGTTGTTGTCGCTATTATCATTGTTATTGTTGTTGTTATTGTGGTTGTTGCGGGACGGATGCGTCGCTGTCGCATGTACAAGTGGCAACGCTAGCGTAGTCGGCGGCGATGCTGCCAGCGGCGGCGTCGGTGTGCTGCCCAACAGCCTTGTACGTTCATCGCAAGCGCTGCCGGCAGCGACGCCAGCGTCGACAGCACTGCACGACGTTGAGGGCACGTTAACAGCGAGCATTGCGTCTGGCGGTTACGGTAAACTTCTTACTAAGGGAATTCGTCGTTCAGTTTCTACGTCGGATTGCAGTTGATTCACAATTGGCTCTGCTGGTGCTGATGCATCATTTTGTCAGCAAGTTGAATGCACTCACACGTTTACCGTTAACCGTTTACCGTTTACGAATTGCGCTTCAAACACACGACGCTTCTCAGCGAGCGAGAGAGATAGAATGAGGAGTCAGTTAGGCTCGCAAAAAAGCTTCGTTCAATTGACAACAACAACAACAACGGATAATAACAATGCGGCGTTGCTAATGTTTTATTTCTCCTTCTTTTTTTATTATTTTTTTCTTGCCGCTTGATTGAATTTAAACCGGACGCAGCGCGGCGACGTCAACGTCGACGCTCTCGAACTAATGACGACAATTCTTGCATACGAAATACGCTTTGCGGCTGCCGCAACTGCGCCTTTTTTTGTTTTTGTTTCACCTTTTTCTTTGACACACACAGACACACAATGACATCTACATAGAACACATGCACATGTATAAAATATTAGCACCCAAAAAAACAGCAACAACAACAACAGCAACAAGAGCAACAAAACAGATGCAAAAGACGAAGGAGTTGCGCTCGATAATTGCACTGGCACTAAGAGTTGGCCGCTGCACTGCGCATTTAACACGTTTATAAATAAATATGCATGTGCATTTAATAATTGCGTTTCGTGTGTGTCGACTGCGCTCCTGTTGCTGTTTCCGTTTCTGTTTCGGTTTCTGTTTATCTGACCCTTCGATGCGTCGCCGTATGTATTTGCTGCGCTTCGAATTTTAGCCACTGTCGGTCGGTGTGGCTGAATCTCTCAACTCGAAGAAATGCCGATAAATACACAACTTGCTAATTTACGGTAAATACCAGTTGCATTGCAGCTGGTCACACTGAAATTCTTTGCAACTTCAATGAAGTATGCTCAGCCTAACTGTGTACTTGATGAAGTTGGCAACGCGAGTCGATTATATTGTTCCTATACTTAAATATTATATTCCTAATTGGAGCAGATTTAAATATGATTTCATATTTTACAGCAATTTCAATGTATTTCTTGGATTTATCATTCCGTCGCTTGTACAAAATTCCAGTACATCGCAGTCTATCGATAACTATAATTTTTGGCGGTTTCTCAGCTTAGCGCCATTATGAGTAAAGTAAGAAACGAAAGTTGATGAAAATATTTAGCGGCGTTTTTTTTTTAATTAAAATGTGTATATAAATTTACATATTTATGAAAATAGTGAGTATATTTATTATCAAGTGTACAAATTAAAGCTCAATGTGCTTGTTTTTTAAATACCAGAACATACTGTAATTTTGCGCAGAGTTGCATTTGGGTGTAGTCCAGAAATGCTATCGCAAATAAAAGCAATCGTCAATATCGATATGATAGGCATTTGTCATCTGTGCAAACAGCGAACAACACAACAAATAAGCTGCAGCAGCAACAGTTAAAATTTCAAGTATTACTAACAGGACGTTCGTTTCCGCAGCTGTAAGTATAAGTTGACTTAATTAAATTAAGAACAAAACCATAGAAAACTCTTCACAAAAAAAAGAAAACATTTCGACTTTGACGCGATCGTTAATATACTTTACTCTTCCCCCGCTTCTCTTTCCACGAAAGTGTGCGTATGTGTGTGTATGTGTATGAGTCAGCGACTCAGCCCTAAAAAACAAATACAACAAACGGGAGAGTTGTGCGCCTTGCAAGTGATTTACGTGGAATTCGTGATAGCAGCGCATTTGATGGGCTCAGGAATGGGGCGCGGCTGTTCTGTTATTTTCAGCCAGTTGCCTGCAGCTGCCTGTGTAAATAACACACACACACAAACACATATGCACTCAGCAAAAGTCGAGCTTTTGGACTGCTGATTTCATTCCTTTTATGGGCTTTCAATTAAACATCACAGCTCATGTACGTATGTGTGTGTGTGTGTGTGTTTGTATGATCTTTTTTGATGTTATGCGTTGAACAAAACTTAACGAAACCGCATTGATAAACATACACACACACACACACACACATGTTGACACACATATGGAGTTGACGTTGTCATTTTTGCCATTTTCGCTGCTGCATGACTCACACACAGTTCGCTGTATTACGCTTGTGTATGTGTCTTCCTATACCCTGTACAAATTAAAGAGGGTGTAATGAGTGATTAGGTATTGGTATTTATTTTGTATATGCATAAATAAATGATGGGTTTCTCATACAAATTGGATAGCAAGTACAAGCACAGGGTATCTGGTAGTCGCTGCTAGCATGAGCACTTGACTATTCATGTTGACACAGTTTGTGTAGCTTTAGCTGAACTTGCCGACGCCGCTGCAATGCTACATTTGTGGCTATATATAGACATATGCATAAGCACACATACACACACACACACAGAGAAAGAGTGAGGGAGAGAGAGTGAGGAATATTGAGAATTTTAGTTCGTTCACATTTCGATTTGCAATTTATCTATTCTGAACTTTTCTTTATATTTTTATTCTCATACACAGTAGCGAACCGCACACACACTCACAAACACACACTCACACATCACTCCCAGTCACACAGTGTCAGTTTGAAAATGTCTTCCCGCAAAACCGCCGGACGTCGTGCGACGACCAAAAAGCGCGCCCAACGCGCCACCTCAAATGTGTTCGCCATGTTCGATCAGGCCCAAATTGCCGAGTTCAAGGAGGCCTTCAATATGATCGATCAGAATCGGGACGGGTTCGTGGAGAAGGAGGATCTGCATGATATGTTGGCATCGTTGGGTAAAAATCCCACCGATGATTATTTGGATGGCATGATGAATGAGGCGCCGGGTCCAATCAATTTCACCATGTTCCTGACGCTGTTCGGTGAGCGGCTGCAGGGCACCGATCCCGAGGATGTGATCAAGAACGCCTTTGGCTGTTTCGATGAGGAGAACATGGGCGTATTGCCCGAGGATAGACTCCGCGAGCTCCTAACCACAATGGGCGATCGTTTCTCAGATGAGGATGTGAGTGTTGCAATTTGAGCATTTTATTAATTCATTAATGATTAATCATTACAAATTTTCCCATCTCTCCCAGGTGGACGAGATGTACCGCGAGGCGCCGATCAAAAATGGTCTCTTCGACTATCTGGAGTTCACACGCATTCTCAAGCATGGTGCCAAGGACAAGGATGAGCAATAAGCTGCAACGCCGAATACTGTACTTAATTGAGCCTTCCGTTTGCAGCCACATCTATTCCAGCTTCATTGTCCAACCTGTCATACGAATCGTGTATTTTATATATATATATATATATTATATTTTATACTATATACATTATTATTATTACATTTTTTTTTTTTGCCATCCGTTTTTTGTTCCGTTCTCTTTTGTAACCAAGATCTGCGCATTTAAATTTTAACTTTGATGTACGATATTACGAATGTGTGAACTGATAACACGATTTTTCCAATTTTCCATAAGTATTAACTCATTAAATAATACATATTTATACATATACAAATACATACCTAAACACACACACACACACATACATTGTTTGCTGAGTGAGTCCCATTAAAATGCCGTTTTTTCTTCTAAAACGAATGTTTTTCTAATGCACATCTGTTCACAGGTCTGATTTTAATACCGATTGGAAATATATATATATATATATATGTATATATATACATATATATTAAAGGAAAGGAAGGCAAATATTGAACATAATAAAAATATATTTAATTTCAATCTTAAACTTGTAAATTGACAACATTCTGTTGACAGGAGATTAGGAATTATAAATATTTTAAAATTTGGCAAACAACTTTAATGAAATAATTCTAGTATTTGAAACTAATTTGCATAAGTTATCTAAATTAATAGTTTCCGTATTGTTTTGGAAGACTTGATGATTTTCTTGAGACAGAACAATATTCTGTGAAAGATTTTAGTATAGAGTATATATTACATATATATCTATTGGAAAACAAAAACAATCATTTATTTAAAAAATGAAATAATACTCAGGCTAATTTTGAGATGCTATCACATAAATATCTTAAGATTTTCTATAATCGAGTGTATTCCGCGACTGGCTTTGGAGCCCTAGCGAAGAGCTTCTCCACCCACATCTTGCAGGCATTCACCAGTTGAGGGAGCACATCCGCAAACAGGAAGGTGCCAAAGAAGACCAGCACAGTGCCCAGCCAGTGGCTAACTGTGAACGGATTATTAAAGTGGACGATGGAGAACAGCAGAGAGATAAACTTGCGCAGAGTGACCACAAGAGTCACTGTGAGAGAGGCACACTCTGTGGTCAGGACGTAGACGGCACTAATGCAGACATATTGACTGATCACCACGCACAGCAGATAGAAGAGCATCAGTGGGAAGGTGACGGACCGATTGATAATCGGTACGGGTAGAGTAACCTCATCGGAATTGACTGCTATACTCCAGTGCTTGGCTATGTTGCCGGCCATGATTAGGAACCCAGGCAATGGCAACATGTGCGTATAGAAGAGCGCCTCGTTCGGATGCTTGCCATGGCGCTTGTAGATCACCTCCTGGTAGATGCCCATGTAAGCGGTCACGAGCAGGGCAACCGTGAGCAGAGCGATGCCGACGCTCCACCAGAAGAACTCCGAGTAGGAGGTGTCCACTTTCAATGAGTGATGCGTATTATCCTTGACATCGCCACTGGATACCAGGGTGCAGAGTATAATGCCCGCTGTGATCATCGCCACCGAGCTGTACTGCCTCAGATTGTATCTCTTCTTCAGCAGTATGATGCCCATGATCATGTTGGCCATCAGCGATCCGCTCCGGAAGATCATGTGCAGCGGCATCGGTATGTTGAAGTTGAACGCATAATTGTTGCACACATTGGCGCCAAAAAAGAGGACCACCAGCTTCACATAGTCTCTCAGTGATATATTGGGGCGTACCGTGAAGAACTTGGAGGTGAAGATGAGACCACCCAGAGCGATGAAGAGGAACTGCAGGAAGGTAATTAGATTGCCCGCACCGG
Source organism: Drosophila mimica (assembly GCA_037043585.1). Lineage (NCBI taxonomy): Eukaryota > Metazoa > Arthropoda > Insecta > Diptera > Drosophilidae > Drosophila > Drosophila mimica. The sequence goes on along the minus strand of JBAMBE010000576.1, from coordinate 922,110 downwards.
GATCTATTTTGATGATCAGCTCCAGGAAGTAGACGTTGCTGCAGCACCCCACAAAGACAAAGATCATGGCCAGCAGGGCCTTCATATTGACCGACATGTTGTGCCTGCAACTGATGTGGAAGGAACACTCTCCGAGTTGGAATTGTAGGTTAACCGATCGCAAGCATTACTTCTGAATGCTATCATAAACAGAACGCAAGAAGAGATAACTTTTTTTGAAAATAGAACTCGATAATTAACTTTTTTATCTGTTTCTAAGATAAGTTTCGAGCCAAGCAAATTAAATTAAAAAACAAAATCTTTTGAAGCACTTAATAAAAATATTCAACTCTTTCTCTGCACTCGAAAATTTGTAAAAAAAATCAGTTTTTAATTTGTTGAACATGCTGTGCGTAGCAAAGTACTGTTACTAAATACAAAATTATAAAAACAAATTGTAAAGTTTATCAAGTAGAACGGGACAACGAAAAACCTAACAAAGTAGTTATCACAATTGACAAAAATGATGATAAAAAAATGTGTAAACATAATAAAATGTTGGAGCAAGCAACATAATGATTAAAGACAGATAAATGTCTGTGATTTACGATTATAACATGCAAAATATATTTCATATATCAGAAAAACAAATTTAAAGTTTTCAACAGCTTAAAAAAATTTAATTGATTTTGCTAATAATTGATGAAACTATAAGTGAATTAAATAATCATAGTTGAGTTTTTATATATCCCGAATTTTAACCGCCAAGCAATCTGCGAGAATTCTACAAGAACTCGCGTCTGAGACCGATCTTCAGCAAAGATAAAATATCATCATCGTTCCTCTCTAGTTAAAGTCACTCACGAAGTCTATTTATTTGTTATGGTATATATTACTTAAGTTTTTATTTATTATTATTATTTTTATTTTTTTTGTGCCGAAATATAAATATTTTTGAATATAGAAAAAATTGGTTTTCTTTTCGTTAACCTTTGTGTTTAATTTAATTTGATATTTAGAAATTTGTGTTCATTGCCAAGAGAATGTTGAGACATGCAGTGAAACTTAAGTGTCAGCCCAGTGACTCCGATCTGCAAGGGTATATAAATTTCGATTGGTTCCATTGTGTCCTCTGTTCATATATCTGCAAAAACCAATTTCAGTTATGTATTTCTAATCAATTGGGTCTACCAAAATGCGCACAGTGGGATGCATATCGAGAAATAAGTACAAAAAAATATCAATTAAGATAAAAAAAAAAAAAATTAACGTCGATTTTGTAGAAACAACACTTTATTCGGTTAATATTCCTTTTTATGAAAGCTCTTCTGCTTGTGTGAAATACCGTAAAAGCTTCATCACACGTGTGCCGTTTGCGTTGATCAACGATGCCTGGTTTAACTGAGTCACCCTGTGCCTCTGTTTCCACTGCCATTTTTTTCGTATTTTCTTTTAGAGCCAATGAAGTAATAAGAGAACAATTCAAAATTAATTAAAATACCTGAGCTTTTTAAATCACTCAGACTTCCTCTTTAAGGAATTTCTCATTAATATGTAATATGGATTTTAATATGGGAAGAAAATTCCAATATATGCAAATTTGTATCAATATAAAACTAAGAGACTTTTGCTCATATAAAAAAAAGACACACTTGTACCTAAAATTTCATCCACCCAAAATAACTAAAAATAAGAACAAGTTTCATTTGCCATCGAAGAGTATCATTTGTCATTTATTTAAGTTCATAAAAACAATATTTATTATTTATAAAAATATTTGTATTCGTACAAATTAATATTTAAATCGATCGCTGAAAAATAACTTTAAAGCTTTGAACAATGTACTGTTAAACACATAAATACTATTATTATTATTATTATTATTATTGCTATTAAATTGGTTTATTGTTTCCAGCTTATTTTGATCAATTAGCATATATATATATATGTAGTGTTCTTTTAAAATTGTACAATTATATGTAAAAAAAAAATATATATTCAGCAAAGCAAATAAAAAAGTACAAATTTTTGGTACAATTGTACCCTAAATGGATGGAGCCTTTAGAGTGCGAGAGAGATAGCGAGTGTGATACATATTTTTATATTAAATATTTATATTCATTTTTATGTACATTAATCGCATATTTATAATCAATTTTTATAATATTTACGTTATTTTTCTGGTACTTTTTTATTTTATTTTAAAATTGTACTAAAACTACTTGCAGTAGTATATAAAAACAATCTTAAGAAGACTTAAGAAATGGACACCAAATTACAGGGTATCAGGGTACGGGAGTACGTACAGCGTCGGGGGCTTAGCTTAAAAGGGTACATACAGAGTCGGATATTTGCTTAACTAATCGCTATTTACAACAAACACAAGAGCAATCGACAAATTAAAATGAGCACAAAAACAGCAACAGAAGAGAGCGAAGCCAGCACGAGTAAGAGCGGGACAGCGAATGGCAGGCATGAATGGCTTCTAAGCAGAAGGGGAGCCGGAGGACGCGTGGACGTCTAACACATTTAACCCGTCTTTAGCTTGTCTTTGCGCGCCAGCTGTTGCTCCGTGCGCGCCTTGTATGCATCCCTCACCTGGTTGATCACATTGGCGAACAGAATGGTGCCAAAGAAAACGAGAATGGTGCCCACCCAGTGGCTGAGGGTGAACGGATTGCGGAAGTAGACGATGGAGAACAGCAGAGAGATAAACTTGCGCAGAGTGACAACAAGAGTCACTGTGAGAGAGGCACACTCTGTGGTCAGCACGTAGACGGCACTAATGCAAATATACTGCGTGACCACATTGCACAGCAGATAGAAGAGCATCAGTGGGAAGGAAACCGTCCAGCTCAATCCAGGCACAGTTAGTGCCACCGGCTCGGAGGCAACAGCTATGCTCCAGTGCTGGGCAATGTTGCCGGCCATGATTAGGAACCCGGGCAATGGCAACATGTGCGTAAAGAAGAGCGCCTCGCTCGGATGCTTTCCATACCGCTTGTAGATCACCTCCTGGTAGATGCCCATGTAAGCGGTCACGAGCAGGGCAACCGTGAGCAGAGCGATGCCGACGCTCCACCAGAAGAACTCCGAGTAGGAGGTGTCCACTTTCAATGAGTGATGCGTATTATCCTTGACATCGCCACTGGATACCAGGGTGCAGAGTATAATGCCCGCTGTGATCATCGCCACCGAGCTGTACTGCCTCAGATTGTATCTCTTCTTCAGCAGTATGATGCCCATGATCATGTTGGCCATCAGCGATCCACTCCGGAAGATCATGTGCAGCGGCATCGGTATGTTAAAGTTGAACGCATAATTGTTGCACACATTGGCGCCAAAGAAGAGGACGACAAGGATTAGATAATCCTTTAAGCCGATGTGTGGCTTAACCGTAAAGAACTTGGAGGTGAATATTAGACCCTCGAGGGCAATGAACAGGAACTGTAAAAATGTTATCAGATTGCCAGCACCGGGATCGATTTGTATGATCAGCTCCAGGAAGACAACGTTGCTGCAGCAGCCAATAAATACAAAGAGCATGCCCAGCAGGGCCTTCATATTGATTTCCATCTTCTGTTTTGCTGGAAAAAAGTTACAAATACAGTTAAATGGTGTTATGCGTTTTGCTTGGGTTGTGCTATCTTGGATCTTTAATCGCCATATCAGCAGCACCGGCATTACTTAGTTACGCTAGTTTCATCATCCAGCTGATAAGGCGGTTTTTAAATACAAGCGCACATATATAATATTAATGTGTGTGTGTGTGTGTATCTGTAACTAGACATGTACAGAAATCGCTCGATGTAATGGGTGAATTAATATTTGTATAATTGTAATTTACATGAATCCACTTTTGCTTTTTATTAACAGCTGATAATTTCATAAATCGATTTTATTTAATAAACAATCTGCGAAATATAACCCTTATCAGCTCATTTTGAAATAAAGAGCTTGGAAAATCACAGCCAACAACAAATTTGAGTTTATTAAAAATTACTATTCTGATTTATCAAAAATTCTTTTCATAATACAAAAGTTATAATTTGTGCAATTTACCGTTTAACCAATAAATTTGCTTTGAATATTTAAATTAAATAATATCGTGAAAATATTTCCGATTGTTGTTGTTATGGTGATTTATTTTGCTGTGTCATGACGTGTTGTGTATTTTAGAGAATAAATTATCAATTAGTAGCATTCTAAACACACACACACACACGCACACACACATGTGCACACACACGTGCTTGAAATACAAACCTTGAAAAGATGCTGTTGTTCTTCTTGTCTGCCCCCCCCCCCTTTTCGATGAAGCTTTTAATACAGTTGTATTGTTGTAGTAGAAACGCTCTCTGGCAATTGTTTACTCTCTCTGTAAATGGAATGACCTTCAGCTGCAGTTTTAGCACACCTTGTCTAAGTTGACAATCACATTTACTGCATTTATTTTAGGCATGCAATTTTTTATTTTAGCATGAAATTGTTAATTTTATCACTAATCTTTTTTTTTTTGGCAAGCAGTGACAATTACGGTGTGGCGCTCTATTCTTTTTTGCTGCTTCCACTGCTTTCTGGGCTTGTTTTGATTGTCGTCGAACAGCTGAAAATAATGCCGAACTTATCGCGCTGGGTCGATATCGCACACATGTGAGCAATCAATCGATATCATACATACATATGTGAGCAATCAATCGCAGTGTGTTACTAAAAAATACCAAAAGCCACATTACAAGGCTGCCATATCGCTAAAGTTATGGTATTTATTTAAAAATGTATGTCTAACGGCAACTTATTTTCAATGGGGCTTATTACAAATATAGTTAAGCAATAATAAAGAATACACTTTACACACATACGTATTCTATTTTATTTCACTTTAGCATTCAAAATATGACAAAAAAGAATATCATTTATTTGAAAAAGTGTTGCAATCATAACCAATTATATCTTTATGTTTTATGCATATATGTGTAGGTATAATTATAATTATATAGCTATAATTATATCCGCAAAAAAACATGTGCTTGTTTGTTTTTCCTTTTTTGACAATTAGTTAAATATTGCCACAATAACAGCAAAGCTTAAATCAAAGGTCGGTTGTTTAATTTTCAAATCATTTGTAACTCAAAAAGCAACTCATTTTCTTATCAACCCACAGAGATAATACAATATGGATGGCATAATTTAAGGGGCTATATATATTCATTAGATAGGGACTATAAACAAATGAGGCACAAGTTTATATGGGAGTCATTAGCTTTCACTAGCCATGATCTTCGCAATAGTCTTCGTTGCCTCTAAGCAGATGATATGAATATCAGTCTTAACCGGGCCATTGCCATAAGATGAACAATAACGTTTTATTTCTACTGCTGTTGGCCACATTGCTAACGGGCACCAGACAGGTAAACTCTAAGTGTATCGGAAAAATTATAAAGAAATTTTAAAGTATTGTTTTTTGTTTAAGAATACATATTAAATATAAAGTTCGATCTCGATTCACATTCTTCAACCCTTGAAAAAAACCAATTTATAAATGTTAAATCTTTTTTTTTGTATGTTTTCAGCTCTCGCTGCCCACAGATAACAGTTATGTTGCGGGAGTTGTGGAATATCTGGTGGAGACGGGCACCGACAGGGAGCGTACGACAAAAGCGACAGCCGGATTTGTGCAAATACTCGAGTCAAGCGAAGCATCAGATCTAGACATCATTGTCTTTCCCGAGTATGTGCTAAACAGTCCGGAGATGGCGACATTTGTGCCGCAACCGTCGCAGAATGTGACACCCTGCATCTCACCCAACTACGAGCTGTTCTTGGTAGAGCTGTCGTGTGCGACCCGATCGCGCAACATCTATGCGGTCTTCAATTTGGTGGAGAAGGAATTGTGTGGCGAGGGCATCGTTAGCTCCGATACACTCAATCCGTGTCCGGCCAGTGGAGTGCGTTTGTTCAACACGAACGTTGTGATGGATAGACAAGGTAGAGTCATCTCCCGTTACCGCAAGACGCATCTATGGCGTAGGGAGTATAATTCACGGTCGGTACTCCGTCAACCTGAATTGGCAACATTCGAGACGGACTTTGGAGTCACATTCGGGCATTTCATCTGCTTCGATATGATGTTTTATGAGCCGGCAATGCGATTGCTAATCGAGCGCAATGTTACCGATGTTATTTACCCGACCTATTGGTTCTCGGAGCTACCGTTTCTGGGCGCCCTCCAGCTGCAGGAGGGCTGGGCCTATGCAAATAATGTGAATCTTCTTGCTGCCGATGGTAGCAAGCCGTCTGGACGCACCAGCGGATCGGGTATTTATGCGGGTCGTGCTGGTCGCCTGGTAGCTGAGATATTCGAGGAGCCCACGCGCAAGCTGTTCACAGCGAGGCTGCCAAAGAGGGCAGTCGGTGGAGGAGGTGTAGTTTTTGAATTGGAACCGCAGGTGTTGCCGGAATTTCGGGCGCAGCTGGTCACACCGCGTCTCACGCAGCTCGAGACATATCGCGATTACAACTTGGACATATTCACCACAGAGCTGCTCGCGGCGAATTTCACAGAGATCACGAACAAATCGCTTTGTCACCACGATTTCTGTTGCACTTTCGGGGCGCTTCGTCGTCCGATTGTCGGCTCAGCTGGCTATGAAGCCTATCGTTATCGGTTGGGCGTCTATCGGGGCAATGAGACCAGTTTCATTATGGTCGATCGCAGCGAACAGGCTGTTTGTGCCATATTTGCCTGCCTCAATGAACAGTTAACCAGCTGCGGTCGCATTTTTGCCAACGGGGTCAGTGTGGCCAATGCATATTATTTCGATCGCATTAGCATTGAGGGTGTTTTTCCGGGGGCGCCACGTCGGCTCATTATGCCCAGCACAATTGATGGCGCCATGATGCCACTGCAGGTGGCACAATACAATTGGACGGAGACGCCACCGGCCAAGCAGCTGAAGGAGACGCGAGTGCAAATGGAGTTACTGAACCCCAAAAATGATCTGTTGACCTTTGGCATTTGGGCCAATTACTTCTCACAACTGCCAACCACACACAATTTGGATCATCTGCAACCAACGGCAACACCTGGCACAGGTGGCTCGGCTGGTGGTGGTGGTGGAGGTGGTGGGGGTGGTGCAGGTCGTTCGTCTATTGCGTCTGCTGCTACATTGTGCTTGCTATTATTCTCCTTAATTGTGCAGCTTTAAAAAGTCTGGAAATTTGCTTTTAATTTGTTTCTCTTGTTCTTTGTTTTTTTTTTTTTTGCTTTAATTTAAAAATATATTTACTTCCCTTAAAAACTATATTTATATTGTGTATTTAAATTAATTTCAATACTGTAACAAAAGAGCGATGAAAAATATTCGCTGGTTTCCAACGATTCAAAAATTGCGCCAAATGCGCCATTAGTTGTTAGGCGAGGGGGTCTGTGCGGGGTTGTGGTAAAGTCTCCACTCGACTCTACAAGATGCGAAATGACGATGTTTTGTTTGCTTGTTGTAGAGTTGCTTCCAGCGCTTGCGCTTGATGTCGCTGCCAGCGTCGCTGCCTGCTTGAAAGCCGCGTGTTTGCATTTCCAACAGGTAGCCAGCGTTGGCGTCGACATTGACGTCGGCGTCGCTGCCGTGCAACAGTCGGCGCTATTTATAATGAGGCTTGTTGCTGTTGCACAAGGACAGTCAAGCAGTGTGTGTGTGTGTGTGGTGTGAAGGAGAGGGGAGGGGGGGGGCTGTGGGATAGGTGCTGCTGCTAAGATTGTGTGGTTGATCTGCCTGGCTGCTGGACTCAAGCTGTGCCACTCCCTCCAACCAGCTGCCGTTGCTTTGGCTCTTTGTACGCCTTTAACTTCATTTCTTTGCCATCCTTAAAGTAACCGCATGTTGAACCACAGCCCGCAGCGCCAATATGTATATGTATATATATATATATATATGTGTGTGTATATATATGTATATATATTTTTTTCGTACTTTTCTTGGGCGCCCAGCTGCGCGTTGAATGTTGCAATTGCCAAAGTGAGACGATTATTTTAGCCTCAGTTATGCTTGACTCCTGAGAAGTCTGGAAACCCCTCCAAAGATCTAAGCTCTTGAGTATTTTTGATTGCTTTAAGCCTTCGCATAATATATTATTGATATTGCCTCAAGACTTGACGGCGTGTTTTATTCATACAGCACTTATCTGAAAGTATTAATGAGGTTCCACTGTACCTTTCAGTTTGACTTGAAATTATATATGTTATTCACATTGCTTTTATTTATTTTTTTTTTTACTCATATTTTACACACATATCATTTGTAATTTAATTTTGAAATGATTAAATATTTTGATTGTTTTCAAAATTCGAATTGAATTAAAACATTAACAAATATTTAACATGTGTTGCGTTGAAGACCTTTTTGCCTTCCAAATTATTAACTAATCTTGTTGATTTAATACAAACAATTAAATTAGATTAATTGTTTTAGGTTTAGAAATTATATTTACTTGAGGTGACTCTTAATTTATATTATTTTAAAAGTGCAGGTAAATTTAACTTTAACTTTAGCTTTAGCTTTATTCCTAATTTAACTTTAACTTTAGCTTTAGCTTTAATCCTAATGTGTGGTTTCTTAGGCACTCACACACACACACACACACACACACACACACACACACACACACACACATATTAATGCACATAATTATTTTTAACTAGTCCAAGTATAAATCAATTATGAGGGATAATTGATTAAAAGGATTTACAATTATGGCTTTGTGCCATTCCTCAATCAGGACCCCTGCGCTGGGAAAGTCATTTAAAAATTTATTTAAAGCTGTTTGGGTTTTCCTTATTTTACAAGTAGGCCAAAAGCAGTTTGGCAGAGTCAAATATTAAATTTTTAAACTTTCCTAGACATTTTTATTTGTAAATATATATTTTATTAAAAGGAAATTAGTTTTTACATGGAATATTAAAAGCGTATCCTGTGGAAATTACATTAAAACTTTGTCAGGCTATTGTTGTAATTGCCTCAGGCGTAGCATGAAATAAAATACATAAAATTTAAAATTGTAAAGCTTAAAAGTTTTAACAAAATGCTATCAAAGTTGATTGTTGTTTTCTAAGCACAGCTGCCTTTTTCTATTCCGCGTTAACAAACTAATTAATATATCATCAAGGCATTCTTTTCCTTATTTCCGTATTTCCTTATTTCACATCATCACCCTCCGGTTTCGAGCCGAGGTGTGGCGATGAACATTTTGCGGTTTTCGTCAGTTCATCTTTACCGATTTGGCCCCCATCCACAATTATTGTTTGTCTAGACGCATCCAGTGAGAGATCAGAGAGGGTAGCACACGGATACGGTGTCTCCTCCGGAGCAGAGGGAAGACGCACAACAGCATAAAAAGTCAATTAGTGTGCCATTCCAATCGTTTGAAAACAAACACACACACTCACACACACTTATACACACACACACACGCACACGCACACACACAGGAAGCTATCTACTTTGAAGGCAGCTGGCAGGCAAACAAACAGCTTCATAGGCAGAGCAGTCTGCCACGCCCATTCGAGATGGGTATCCTGACTGGCCGTCTGTCGACGCCGTCATCTCATTCATTGTCTGGCCCTGATGGCCCCCACATTGCCAACATTTTCATTTTTTTCACACACACACACAAGCGAAAATAAAATCAAAAAATAAAAAAACGAAAAACATTTTTCACAAAAATCAAAAAACTTTTCGCCTTTTTTTTATTTTTGCTTGTAGCTCTCGTTTTGTTTGCGCCTCGTTGGCCACGCCCCTTAACCTGGTGGCCGTCTTCGAATGTCTATCAGAGTCTGCCTTTTGCTAGCATACCCTGTAAAAGTCGGCTTCAAAAACTCGTTTTTTTTTTTATTGGTAGAAATTGTGTTAAACTTATATTTCTTTTATTTCACATTTCAGAAATTTATTGAAGCCATTTACTTAATTTAATCTTAAATTTTTAATATTAAAAGAAGAAGAAATTCGATGATTTAATAAGTCATTAAGAAGAAGAAGAGAATCGGGGCAGAAACGCCTTTTTGGACTCGTGGCCAAATCTCCGGCAAAGTTTTCTATATGTTTATATAAAATATATATATTTTTTTTAATTACACTTATTTTAATTTTTTTTTTACACTTTTAGCAGGTTGAAATTTTCGTTGCTGCATATTTTGTTAATGCTTTCAATTGGAAAATTCGAAAACATATCCAGGTAAAGAATTTTGTATATTTTCTACTCAGATACATTTTGAATTCCGTTGGGAGTCGTCTTCAGGATGAGATTCACTACGTCACAGAGCATCTTTTAGTTTAGTAAGCTCGTATTTATTTTTTTATTATTTTTTTTTTGGTTTTTGTTTTTTTTTTTTTGTTGTTGTTTGAAGCAGCACCTGGCGCTTGAAAATTCCGCATGGCTTCTGTTACATTTTGATTTATTTGCTGAAATTTATTGTAAAGTTGCCCCCGAGTTTGCCAAAGTGAAATGTTTTCAATGGGTGTGGCAGGAGGCGCTGTGAAGTGGCAGTGGTTGGGGTTGACTTAATGCCATCTACAGATACATATAGGTAGTGATTTGACTCGAGTACTCAACACTTGCAGAGCAAAAAACAACAGAAGACGACGACGACGACGACGACGACCACAAAATCAAAAAGTCTGACAATCCATTCAGTGCCCACACAATCCTCCCGCCCCCAAAACGCCCTCGAAGAACCCCGCCGAACAACCCCTAAGCAGTGGCATCCACAGCTGGGCATTGTTGCCCGTTGGCTTTTCTTTTCTTGTCTTTTTTTTTAACCATAAGGAGAGGGTAGCGAGGTAGGGAGTGATTCTCTCTCGTGACGGGGCAAGAACTGATTGAATTGAATATCAGTTTTCAGTTAACAGTTTTTCAGTTTACAGTTGTTTTTTTTTTTTTTCGCCGCTAGCGACATGCCTCTCTCTGATTCCTGTCCTCCCTCCTCAATGTGCCCCTTGAAGCGTTGCCTGCCATTTGAATTTGAATGGAAATGATTTTAGTTGATTTTCATATATTTTTATTATGCTCCCAGGCATTCAGCACGTCTTTGTAAGCCTTTGTTTGGCTTCTCCTCCCGCTTTCTGTGGAAAACGTGGAAAATCTTTGAGAATTCATATTCCCACTTGCCACATGTACATTTGCATTTGCGATTTAATAATTGCCAATCAGCTATTTAGCTTCAAATTCCATTACAATTAAGTACATCAAAGTGATAATTTCACATGTGCAGTTAATCGGCCTAATTTGAGGGAAATTCAATACAATCACAGTTGGAGGATGTGCGTGGCATCCACATGTAATTGGCATTTCATTTGAAATTGACTAAAACTGTTGTTGAATGATGTGGTTGTGTCAACGGATCAAAATTCACTATTCACCTCTAGAATCAGATTGCGTTTCCATTTGAATCGATTTAATGTTGCAACTCGGGAAGGAGGAGGCAACGATTACCTGAGGCAAGCAACATATTAATTACACTTCTGCATCGCATTTAAACTTGGAGTTTGAAATATTAATATTTAATTATTCATATTTTCGTATAATTTAAACAAATTTTATCTCTCTTTTACTCTGTCTCTGTTTATCTTCATGATTGTTTTTCTGTCTCCCTCATTTTATTAAAACAATTGTTGTTTGCTAAAAATATGTTTGAAAGAAAATTTCGTTTTATACAAATTGTTTTCTTATGATTCCAGATTGAGGTCTGGCCTTAAATTATTATTTTTTTTTTAAATTGGTGTAGTTCTAAAAAATAAATCATAATCATAACTTTAAACAAAAATTGATGTTTCAGCGAATTAACTAACTGAAACGATAACTGTACTTTTTTGTTTTATTCATGGATAATGCCACTGTTTCTTTAGCGCTATATTTTTAGACACACTCACATACCGTTATTCCACACTATTATTATTTTTTTTTTATATTTTGAGCACTTTGCGTAATTTACTGATAATTTTGGACTTTGGCTTGCTGCCTTTTGACGTGATGCGAACATATCAATTGCGTTTCGTGATTTTGCTTTCAAGTTGTGCGTTTGGCCACTTGTCCACGAGCCGCCCAAATTGCCCAAAATATATGTACATACATACATACAT